>JARQOD010000001.1:232027700-232096564 GCA_033576555.1 Oophaga sylvatica | reverse complement strand
CTCAGGGAAAGCAGACAGCTATGGGCTTATATTATCAGGCTGAGAAGGGCCAGATAACCATGGACCTTCCCAGCCTCTTAAGATCAGCTCACAGCTGCCTGCTTTAGTAGTTATAAAAAAATGGCAGGACCCTATAAAATAAAATTACATGGCTGCCCCCCCCCCCCATTTTTGATAAACAGTAGATGCTGGGAAGGTACATGGTTATCTGGCTCTTCCCAGCCTCAAAATAAAAGCCCACAGCCGCCCCAGAATTGGCACATCCACTAAATGCGCCAATTCTGGCACTTAGCCACGGCTCTTCCCAATTGCCTTGTTGCGGTGGCAATCGGGGTAATGGTTTATGGCGTTGATGTCAATTGTAATTATTATTATAGCGCAATTTATTCCATGGTGCTTTACATGAGAGGTATACATAATGAAAACAAGTACAGTATTCTTAAACAATACAAGTCACGATGGTTAGAGGAGGAGAGAGGACCCTGCCCACGAGGGCTCACAATCTACAAAGGATGAGTGAGGAAACAGTAGGCAAGGGTAGAGCTGGTCATGCAGTGGCTTGGTCGATCGGTGGTTACTGCAGGTTGTAGGCTTGTCGGAAGAGGTAGGGCTTCAGGTTCTATTTGAAAGTTTCCATGGTAGGCGAGACTCTGATATGTTGTGGTAGAGAGTTCCAGAGCAGGAGTGATGCGCGGGAGAAATCTTGTATGCGATTGTGGGAAGAGGAGATAAGAGGGGAGTAGAGAAGATCTTGGGAGGATCGGAGGTTGCGGGCACGTAAGTACCGGGAGACGAAGTCACAGATGTATGGAGGACACAGGTTGTGGATGGCTTTGTATGTCATGGTTAGGGTTTTGAACTGGAGTCTTTGGATAATGGGAAGCCAGCACAGGGGTTAACAGAGGGGAGAGGCCGGGGAATAGCGGGGGGTCAGGTGGATTAGTCGGGCAACAGTTAGAATAGATTGGAGGGGTGCGAGAGTGTTAGAGGGGAGGCCACAGAGCAAGAGGTTGCAGTAGTCAAGGCAGGAGATGATGAGGGCATGGACTAGGGTTTTTGCACATTCTTGGTTGAGGAATGTAAGGATCCATGAAATATTTTTGAGTTGAAGCGAGCAGGAAGTGGAAAGGACTTGAATATGTGGTTTGAAAGAGAGATCAGTGTCAAGGATTACCCCGAGGCAGCGAGCTTATGGGACTGGGGAGAGTGGGAAGCCGTTTACTTTAATGGATAGGTCCGTTGGGGGGATCAAGTGAGATGGGGAAAGATGATGAATTCGGTTTTGTCCATATTAAGTTTTAGGAATCGAGCGGAGAAGGATGAAATAGCAGACATTGTGGGATTCTGGTTAGTATGGAGGTGATATCTGGTCCAGAGATGTAGATCTGTGTCATCAGCATAGAGGTGATACTGAAAGCCGTGAGATTCTATGAGCTGTCCCAGGCCGAAGGTGGAAATGGAGAAGAGCAGGGGCCCTAGGACTGAACCTTGCGGGACTCCGACAGATAGGGGCGATGTGAGGAGGTGGTGTTTGAATGGGAGACGCTAAATATCCGGTCTATTAGGTATGATGAGATCTAAGATAGGGCCAAGTCTGTGATGCTAAGAGATGAGAGGGTCTGTAGTAATAGGGAATGGTCCACTGTGTCAAAGGCAGAGGACAGGTCCAGGAGGGGGATGAGAGTAGTGTCGATTGGCCTTGGCGGTTAATAGGTCATTGGTGACCTTAGTTAGGGCAGTTTCAGTGAAGTGGTGCAGCCGGAAGCCAGATTGTAAGCGGTCGAAGAAGGAGCAAGAAGAGAGGTGGGCGGACAGTTCAAGATGGACGTGTTGTTCCAGTAGTTTTGAGGCATAGGGGAGAAGTGATATGGGGCGATAGCTAGATACAGAGGATGGTTCAAGAGACGGCTTTTTGAGGATAGGTGTGATTGAGGCATGTTTAAAGCTTGAGGGGAAAACACGAGTTGTTAGTGATAGGTTGAAGAGATGGGTTAGGGTTGGGATGAAGACTGTGGTGAGGTTTGGGATGATGTGGGATGGGATTGGGTCAAGTGCACAGGTGGTGAGATGTGATCTGGAGAGTAGAGTGGAGAGTCGATCTTCTGTTATGGTGGAGAAGTTGGTTTTGGAGTAGGGCTGGGCAGTTAGGAGGAAGGGCTCTGGGGGCTGTCGACCAAAACTGTCTCTGAAGTTATCAATTTTCTGCTTGAAAAATGAGGCAAAGTCTTCTGCTGAGATGAGTGGAGAGGTAGGAGGTGCTGGGGACGGAGGTGAGAATTGAAGGTGTTGAATAGCTGTTCAGGGTTGTGAGACAGGGAGGATTTGAGAGATAAGTATGTTTGTTTAGCTGTGGCGAGTGTGGCCTTGAAAGTAGTGAGGGACTGTTTGAATGCGATGAAGTCCTCATTGGAGTGGGATCTTTTCCATCTCCGCTCAGCAACCCTGGAAAGCACGTTTCAGTTCTTTGGTCAGGGCTGTCTGTTGATTTTGCGAACTTTGGTATGTGTGAGAGGGGCAACCGATTCCAAAGCTACAGCTATTGTGGTGTTATATAGAATGGCAGCAGCATCCACATTGTGTAGGGAACTTATGTCTGTCAGAGGGAGAAGGGATTCAGACAGTGAATGTAGATTGAGGTGTTTATGATTTCTGCGAGGGTGTGAAAGTTTGGGAAGTGGACCTAGAGAGGTGAGGGAAGAGAATGTAAGTAGGTTGTGGTCAGAAAGAGGAAGAGGTGAGTTAGAGAGGTTAGATAGGGAGCAGAGGTGGATGAAGATGAGGTCCAGTGTGTGGCCATCTTTGTGAGTGGCTGCAGAAGACCATTGATTGAGGGCGAAGAAGGAAGTGAGAGATAGAAGCTTAGTGGCAGCTGAGAGGGACATGTCAATAGGGATGTCAAAGTTGCCCAAGATGATAGTGGGGATGTCAGCAGAGAGGAAATGAAGTAGCCAGGAGGTGAAGTGGTCAAAGAAGTTTGTTTCTGGCCCTGTTGGGTGTTGGAGGGGGAGTAGATGCGCACAGAGTGCACCTCAAAGGAAGGGAGGGTAAGAGGGTGGTAGTGGGATTAGGGTGAAGGAGCAGTTATCTGACAGGAGAAAACCAACTCCTCCACCATGCTTGCTGCTGGGGTGGGGGGTGTGGGAAAGGTGGAATCCACCATACGAAAGTGCAGCTGAAGAGCCTGTGTCATAGGGGGTAAGCCAGGTTTCGGTGATAGCGAGGAAGGAAAGTTTGCTAGTAATAAAAATGCTATGTTTGCTGGCATCAAGCCCAGGGGTTAGTAATGGAGAAGCATCTATCAGACACCCCTATTACTAACCCAGTAATCAAAAATGTTCCCTGAAGAAGGAAACCGTGTTTCCGAAACGCGTAGGAACTTGTTTGGTCCTTTCTACCATCCGTACATTCTTTCCTACTGCTCTTCACGTCTAATCACGTGAGCAGTTTCATCACGGCATGTCCTATGCACTCCTGCGCTTCCAGTGCGCTCCTGCAGACCAGGACTCAGCGCTACCACTCACTGGATTTTCTGCCACGGACATCGGAAGCTGGTACTGGACTTTTCATTTACTTGTGCCAGCAGGACAACTTGCACTCTTTCCTCCTGAAGATAACGCGGCCCCATGTGACCTTACGCGTCACGGCAGGTCCTTCACTGTGCTCTGATTCCAGTCAGGATTAACCTGCTGCCGCCGGCATTCCACGGAGGTCCCAGGAGGTCAGCTTTCATTATTTGGATTCATCGATCAAAGACAGGCCATAGGAGGCTGTAAAAAGGACTTTCTACAAGCAACAGGCCCACTGGGGCTTTCAGGTAACACCTGCTCTTGCAGGTTTACTGTTACTGACCACCCAGCATCTGACTTTTGAGCTGTCACCGGCCGGGACAGTCTCATTTAGTATTTTACTTGTACAATTACCTCTTTAGGACTCATTTATTGTTATTTTTGCTCTTGGTATATTTCCTCCTGTTGCAGGTACATTTACATGTTATACTATTTTACCAATATTTACTTATTATTGTGTTCAACTCTTATTCACATTCAGTTGTTTATACTTTCATTATTCTAGTCTTGTTTTTAAAAAAAAATTTTTTCAATTTTTGTGCTTTTATAACACATATATATTTTTACATTTACTTGAGTGGGCTGTTTTATATGTGCGCAAACTATTTTATTTATACTTATGACTCTTTTACTGGCATTTTATTGTGGTAGTGCCATTGTTTTGCAGCACTTTGAAACTTACTAACTGAAGCGCCGCTGATATATTTAATAAAAATAAAAACACACACAGAGAAAAAATAGTTTATTTTTAGAAACACTCCCCCACACTTTATTCTCACCTATTTAATTAAAAAGAAAACAAAATAAAACATGAAGATTCGACATAATCCAACAAATTTGAAGTCGTCTAAAAATGGGAATCTGAAATACAAAAAATGAGAGTTACAGTAATTAAATAAAAACAAGAAACACTCCCTCATTCACCAGTTTATAATGAAAAAAAATCCCTGCAGCTCCGACGTAATCTGTGACGTTACCACGACGTTCACCGATTTTGTACTGCAACCTATGGAGCGTCGTTCTGAGAATCAGGCTTCATCGGTCACTCCCAGTCATGTCTCACCTCTACAGGACATCTATCTATCTAGATTTGATTTAATCTATATCTGTAGTATGTAAGATTGCCTTATTAGTTTGTAAACTAGCTTTAAATTGCATAGAGAGTTACAGTATGTAAAAGATGATATTAAAAACACATTGCATGCGTGTGTCATACGGATGTTGGATGAGAAAAATCACATTGTATTCGCATGACACTTGTCCTACTTTTCTGGATCAACACCGGACCTATTTTTTATCTGGTAATGTGACTCCAGCCTAAGGCCCCAACCTATTTTTTATCTGGTAATGTGACTCCAGCCTAAGGCCCCAACCTATTTTTTATCTGGTAATGTGACTCCAGCCTAAGGCCCAACCATTTTTTTCTGTAATGTGACTCCAGCCTAGGCCATTCCACGTTCAGTATTTGATCAGTATTTTACTCAGCATGTGTAAGCCAAAACCAGGAGTGGAACAATCAGAGGAAAAGTATAATAGAAACACGTCACCACTTCTGTATTTATCACCGACTACTGGTTTTGGCTTACAAATACTGATGAAAAATACTGACCACATACTGAATCTGTGAACGTGGCCAAAGGCTTTCAGTCAAGACATTCGGTCCGATTATGCTAGTCACACTCTGATCAGAGTGTGATCTTATTTTCTCACGTGTGGAGAAGATGGGGAAAGAAAATTTCTCCATCTTTTACATTCTGTCAGTGAGTGAACGTCAGACTGCATTCAGATGTCATAAAAGTGAGGTCTGATTTTTTTAGAAGGACCCATTATCTTGTATTTCTGAGTGCGGTCCAATTTATGGATGCAAATCGTGCATGCTACGATTCTTTTCTCGGACAGACTGGGCCCAAGGAAAAAATCAGACATGTGCACAGCCCCATAAAGTAACATTGGTCCGTGTACAATCTGATGTTTTGTCAGATAACACTCAGACCAAAAACACAGTCATCTGCACGAACCCTTAGGTTAACCCCTTAACACGTTAATGACCGGGCCAATTTTTACAATTCTGACCACTGTCTCTTTATGAGGTTATAACTAAGGAACGCTTCAACGGATTTTGGCAATTCTGATATTGTTTTCTCATGACATATTGTACTTCATGTTAGTGGTAAAATTTCCTCGATATAACTTGCGTTTATTTATGAAAATAAAATGGAAATTTGGCAAAAATTTTGAAAATTTCGCAATTTTCAAACTTTGAATTTTTATGCCCTTAAAAGAGAAATATGTCACATAAAATAGTTTCTAAATAACATTTCCCACAAGTCTACTTTACATCAGCACAGTTTTGGAAACCAAATTTTTTTTTTGTTAGGAAGTTTAAAGTTGACCAGCGATTTCTCATTTTTACAACAAAACTTGCAAAACCATTTTTTTAGGGATCACCTCACATTTGAAGTCACTTTGAGGGGTCTATATGGCAGAAAATACCCAAATATGACACCATTCTAAAAACTGCACCCCTCAAGGTACTCAAAACCACATTCAAGAAGTTTATTAACACTTCAGGTGCTTCACAGGAATTTTTGGAATGTGGAAGAAAAAATGAACATTAACTTTTTAGTCACAAAAATGATCTTTTACAAACAATTTCTTTATTTTCACAAGGGTAAAAGGAAAAAATTGACAGAAAAAGTTGTGCAATTT
This sequence comes from Oophaga sylvatica, assembly GCA_033576555.1. Classification (NCBI taxonomy): domain Eukaryota; kingdom Metazoa; phylum Chordata; class Amphibia; order Anura; family Dendrobatidae; genus Oophaga; species Oophaga sylvatica. Next base: position 232,090,289 of record JARQOD010000001.1, on the reverse strand, counting down.
CTCCTGAGTACGCCGATACCCCATATGTGGGGGAAAACCACTGTTTGGGCACACAGCAGGGTTCGGAAGGGAAGGAGAGCCGTTCGACTTTTTCAAACCAAAATTGGCTGGAATTGAGATTGGATGTTATGTCGCGTTTGGAGAGCCCCTGATATGCCTAAACAGTGGAAAACCCCACAAGTGACACAATTTTGGAAACTAGACCCCCTAAGGAAAGTATCTAGATAGTGGTGAGCACTTTGAACCCCCAAGTGCTTCACACAAGTTTATAACGTAGAGCCGTGAAAAAAAAACAACATTTTTTTCCACAAACATGATCTTTTAGTCCCCAATTTTTTATTTTCCCAAGGGTAAGAGGAGAAATTGGACCACAAAAGTTGTTGTCCAATTTGTCCTGAGTACGCTGATACCCCATATGTGGGGAGAACCACTGGGTGCACAGCAGAGCTTGGAAGGGAAGGAGCGCCATTTGAAATTTTCAAACCAAAATTGGCTGGAATTGAGATCGGACGCCATGTCACGTTTGGAGAGCCCCTGACGTGCCTAAACAGTGGAAATCCCTCAATTCTAACTCCAACCCTAACCACAAACCTAACCCTAACTGTTGTGAATGTGTTAGAAATGAATTCTGAGCAGAAGCTCCCTCTGGTGGTTACAAACAGTACTGAACCATTCAATGAGGATTGGCAATCAGGAGTTACAGACTGGTCTTATATAAGGGAGGTTCCCTCCCATCATGGTAGCCGGTGATCAATTGTTCTTGTCTCAACTGTGGTTCCTGGTTCACTCGGAAGCTTGCTGAGTCTTGCCTCTTCTCCTGCTCTCAGATAAGATATTTTCTGTTTTTTGTTTTTGTGCTTACCATTTGCATATTTCTCTGCATTTCTGTGAGGTTAGCCAGGTCTCCCCCCCCCCCCCCGGGGGGGCTTGGGCTCCTGTCAGTTCTTCTGGAGCCACTGTTATTTGTTCATTTGCCTTTTCGAGTTTTTTTTCAGTGGCTGCGGCTTAGTTTTGTTACACCAGAGAACTAATTTAGGTGGTAGAGGTCGTGTGATCTCAGGTGTTTTTGCAATTAGTAGAGTTGGTATTTTTTAGGGTTTTTTGGATTGCAGTAAGTGTCCTTCCTATCCTTTTCTGTCTAGGAAAATTGGGCCCCAACGTTTGCTCATACTATTTTCTGTCTGTGTCTGTATTTCCTCTTGTCTAACCGCCATTACATGTTTGGGGGCTTCCTATGTTCTTTGGGGATCTGCCTCGGGGCAGATAGCTTTCCTCTTTCTATCTTTAGGTGTAGTTAACCTCTCAGGCTGTGACGAGGCGTCTAGGACCAACGTAGGAACGCTCCACGGCTGCCTTTAGTTGTGGTGGTTAGTCAGGGTACTGCAATCCAGTAGATTCCAACCTCTCTGGTGTATTGCTGTTTTTGCCTGCTCTCCTCAGCTACCAAATCATAACACCTAACACACCCTAATCCCAACCCTAATCTAACACTAATCCCAACCCTAATCGTAATCCAAACCCTAACCCCAACTTTAGCCCCAACTCTAACTTTAGCCCCAACCCTAACGGGAAAATGGAAATAAATACATTTTTTTTTTATTTTTCCCTAACTAAGGGGGTGATAAAGGGGTTTTGATTTACTATTTATAGCTGGTTTTTATAGCAGGTTTTTATGTTTGGGAGCTGTCACACACTAAAAGACACGTTTTATTGCAAAAAATAGTTTTTGCATCACCATATTTTGAGAGCTACAATTTTCCCATATTTTGGCCCACAGAGTCATGTGAGGTCTTGTTTTTTGCGGGACGAGTTGACGTTTTTATAGGTATCATTTTCGGGCACATGACATTTTTTTATTACTTTTTATTCTGATTTTTGGGAGGCAGAATGAACAAAAACCAGCAGTTCATGAATTTCTTTTGGGGGGCCACTTGCACCATTCCGCGTGTGGAAAAATTAATAAGACAGTTTAATTTTTCGGGTCAGTATGATTACAGCGATACCTGATTTATATCTTTTTTAATGTTTTGGTTCTTTTATACAACAAAAACTATTTTATAGAAAAAAATAATTATTTTTGCATTGCTTCATTCTGACAGCTATAACTTTTTTATTTTTTCACTGATGGCGCTATATGGTGGCTTATTTTTTGGGGGACAAGATGACGTTTTCAGCGTTACCACGTTTATTTATATGTTTTTTTGATTGTGTGTTATTCCACATTTTGCTCGGCGGTACGATGATAAAGCATTGTTTTTTGCCTTGCTTTTTTTATGATGTTCACTAAAGGGGTTAACTAATGGGACAGTTTTATAGGGCAGGTCGTTACCAAATATGTGTACTTTTATTGTTTTTATTTTTTTTTTAAATTCAAATATTTATTTATTGCTGGAATAAATATTGATTTATTGTTTTTAAAAATATTTTTACAATTATTTAAAAAAAATTTTTTAATTTAATTCTTAGTTTTACACTTTGTCCCACTATGGGACACTCATTTTGTGCAGGCTGATCGCTTCTATAGCATGCAGATCTGCATGTTATAGAAGCTGTCAGCGCTGCAGCTCCTATAGCTCTGACCTGAGAGACTTCCTGGTCATCACTGCGCATGACAGGAAGTCCCTCAGGCCTGGAGACCCGGATGTCGTCGTGATGACATTGGGTCTCCATGGCAGCGATCGGGACCCCGCGGCAAGCTGCGGGGTCTCCGATCCAAAAGCAGAGGAGATGTCAGCCCCTCTGCAGCCGCCGGAACACTGCGATCATGTTTGATCGCAGTGTTCCGGTGGTTAAAGTGCTGGATGTCAGCTGTGAGAATCAGCTGACACCCGGCCGCATTCCCCCCGTGAGCGTGGCCGATCTACTATGACGTACTATCCCGTCCTTGGGTATTAAGTCCTAGGGCACATTGAAGGGATAGTACGTCAGATGACAGAAAGGGGTTAAAGGAATGTTTTTGCAAGTAGAATTAAAAGAGAACCTGTCACCAGGAAAGCACAGTCCAATCTGCAGCCCCATGTTATAGAGCAGGGGGAGCTGAGCAGATTGATATATAGTTTTGTGAGAAAAGAACCTGTGATCTATTCATTTACACCTCTGCTGTTTTTGGGGTTTTCGGTCAAGTGGGCGGTCCTATCAGTGACTGACGGGTATCTCTGTATGCACTATTATATAAAGAAAACTGTCAAATCGCTCATCGGACCGCCTACTGGACCCAAAATCCCAGAAAGAGCAGAGAATTAAATGATGAAAACACAGATTATACTTTAACTCAGTTTTGTGGTGGAAGTTTTGTCCACACATCAATACTACAAAAGAGGGAAATGTATCCAGCAACAGATCCATCGGTGAAAAATTATTTAAAAACAAAAACGTTTAATGTGTAACATGGTTAAAATTATGGTATAAAACCATTTAGAAAAAAGGCAAGTAACCGGGGAAAGAACCAGTTGGTTTGAAACGCGTAAGGCCATGAATTTTATACCATAATTTTTACCATGGTTATAGAAAAAAACCAAATAGCAAACCATAAGATACTGACTTGGAAATAACTAAAATACTAAGGAGAACCACAAAAATCAAAAAATGTATCTCAAAAAATATCATATTTTATTAGTATACAAAACATACAAATATCAATAAAATTACAGCATTATGCATGTATATTAAGTAAATGTATATATAATTCTGGATGAGATGATCCACCAATATATATGGACCCTGTGGATGCCGGCTTAAATGCAATGTCCTATATACAAAGCGCAATATATCACCATCATAGAGTACTTATTAGGTCCACAAAGGGTAACCCTAACTCAGTGAGATATCTATATCATATTTATCCATGGCAGTGCTATTGTAACTATAGACAAACAGTAAGTATGCATTTATATATACATAGAATGGTAAAATTTACCCATTTTGGTAGCAGGTTGTAGTGTCCACAAGAGATCCAGGAACCCTGACGCGCGTTTTGTGAGCCTGACGCTCACTTCCTCAAAGGGGGGCGTGCTAAAGGGTTGTCATACCGCCGCATATAAATATCCGGCCTCACCGATCAGCTGATCGGATATGGCCAATAGAGTGATGTTTGCGGCGCATGCGCGCAGATATCACAGGTCCTAGGTGCAGAGACACACTAATACAATTAAACAACGGTCACATGATCAAAATGGGCCAATAAACTTACGGCCACATGATGTATTACCATTGGCAGGTCCTGGTCACATATCATCTTGCATGTGTTCCATAGCACCCAAGAGAGCGCGGCTGGCGCCAAACCGCGCACCGAGGTTAGCTCATGGAACAAAAATGCAAAGGACATGTATAGAGGAAGAAAAATATTGTATAAAATAACGTAAAAAATAACGCCGAGGTGAGGTGAAAAAAAGTGAGGGGGGCCATAAATGTAAGTGCCAAAGAGAAATAATATACTGAATATGAATAATAATAAAGTGGAATATATTGATGCACAAAAAAGGAGACAAAAAATCTCCATATGTATCGATATAATATCTATAATAGTGCTCCTGTATTAATTTGTGACAGTAGTAAATAATGTGAAAATAATAAATATGAAATATAATATAAAACATACATATTCATGTCATAAACAAAATATATAACAATACGTCCTTACTGCATTGTGACAATAGTGAACAATATAAAATTAAAAAGGTAATGGATAATGAATAATAAAACATAAATTGAACAAACAGACAGGGAAGTGACATGTATATATATGTATACATAATTCTTCCTCATAAGTGTCCTTTCCTTTCATGACCATCCTTAATATTTCAACGAATAAGTATCTTCATCTGATATGATGGTTGCGACCAGGAAACAAAAGGTCCATGTGCCGAAAGAGGTAAGTTTCCATAGTAATCATATTATACAATATGAACATAGCTGCAAAAATAAAAACAAATTAAAAAAAATATCTAAAACAAATATAAAACGACAGAAGACAACTGTAGGAGACAGTGAAATATCTGGAGAGGGGGTATACACACAAGAGACCCGAATCAGAGAAAAGAGGAGTATCCCATGACCTCATTTAATACCAAAGACCATCAAACGAATTCAACATATCGTTGGAACCGTAAACATCAAGTACACAGGGGATCCTCACGCGCCCGATCAGCCTCCTCAGTGTCTATGGCATCAAGTGAAGAATCAGTACTCTATGATGGTGATATATTGCGCTTTGTATATAGGACATTGCATTTAAGCCGGCATCCACAGGGTCCATATATATTGGTGGATCATCTCATCCAGAATTATATATACAATTACTTAATATACATGCATAATGCTGTAATTTTATTGATATTTGCATAATTTTTACCATTTTGCACATTAAAGATTTTTGCTTTTAAATTATTTACCGATGGATCTGTTGCTGGATGCCTTTCCCTCTTTGATACTGCTGGTTTGCTGCTAACATGAACTTCTTTCCGTGCACGGCCATTGAATTCTACTGCAGTGAGCTGGATTTTTTCTACAATGTTTTTTGTTAAATCAATACTATAAGTATTTTCTGTTTTAGGACTGGGAATATTCATTTCTCTTTAGCAGTGGGCTCAGTTACAGCCGCCGGCTCCTGCCTCCTGTGACCCACTGCTCCCCTTCCCCTGCTGGCTTCTGGGACAATGACTCCTGCATAAGCCGATGGGAGCGTTTTCAGCACAAAAAAATGTGCTGAAAAACTCGGCTTATACACGAGTATATACGGTAACATGAAGACAGGCATATTATCCACCTTATCACGCTACAGAGCAGACGCCTGATGAATGTGAATTATTTTTTTTTTCAAACCCTAATTCTATTTATCATGTAAAATAAAATAGGGGGCAAGTCAGTGAGGGATCAGTAACCTGTCATAAGCCAAACAGATGAATATGTAACTAGAGCACCACATGAAGCCCCCCCACAACAATCTCATTAATTGAAAACTACAAATAAAAATTAAACAACAACCACAAGACGGATTTCGTCAATCAGGGTATCATTTTAATCAGAATAATGGCGCTAACCTGACACTGTCTGTAGTTTACTGAGCAAAATCCTGTCGATAGGTTCACTCTAAAGGGAACCTGTCATCAGAAAAAAACACTATTAACCTGCAGATATGGGGATAATCTGTCTGACCCTGGCCCTGCATTATGGCTCAGCAGTCAGTATACTCAGAGGGGTGACTGAACCAGCGCTGGCGCCGTGGCTGAAATAAAAGTTAATTTTCTCCTCTCAACATGCTACATGCAGGCTCCGGGCAGGTTGGCAAGTGATCTAACCCTATATCTGCAGGTTAATAGTGTTTGGGTTTTTTTAGTGACAGTGTTTTCAGTAGCGGACTTTACTGTGAAAAGTGGTTTATTGTGTAGCATAATTTGAATTTTATCTGTATTTACTACTTGTACCAATATTTTTAGACAAAGAGAATTATTTCATATGTACTACACAAGAGTCTTTGTCAGATGGTCACCATATTAAAAACACTACAAACCGGGATTAACAGTAAAGTTGGCCTTCTTGCCCAAAAACAACCAATCACAGCTCAGCTTATTAGATGCTATGAAAAAATGAAAGCTGCACTGTTATTCGATGCTATGAGCAATAAGGCCAGTTTTACTCACACAGTTAATAAATGAGGTCTGTTTTGGTTTACATCTGTCAGCCATTAAGAGGCGTCTTATGTCAAATACATTGATTATTCGTCAACCATCAATATTCACTTCAGTTGGCAATCAGGGGGGGGCGCGGCTATGTAGTTAGCAGGAGAGGACGCTGCCGTGAGAGCTCCTCAGAATTCTTTCAAAATCCTGGCACCTGGACCCCTTTTCAAGTATTCATTGGTGACGATCTGGATCCCCTGGACGTTGGGACCCCCCCTGGCGCCCCGTGGGAGGACGTGATACTTGCGGCTGGGCGGCTGAGGAATCCGAAGTGAGCGGCTGGTCCTGCTCCTCTACAAGGCGGTAGCCATTTTGGGAGCATGGCTCTCCTGCTGAGAGCTGCAACCGCTGACCCATATCTCTGCACCGCAGGCAGCAAGGATACCGACAGCCTGATAGAGGGGACGCGCGGTGAGTGCCCTGGAAAGATTGGGCCCTGAGCGTTCCCCTTCCCCCTGCTCTCATTATTAACCCCTCGCTGTGCTAGTTGGTGCTATCACTGTGGGAGGCTCTAAGTACCCTCCTCATTGCTGCTATCTCTGTGGGACCTTCTCTACTTTCCCTGACCGCAAGGGACTCTCCTGAATAGTACTTATAAATATATGTGGCCTCATATCTGTTGCCTCTGCTGGAATTATAAATGCCCATTAACCTATCTTTGTGGGACTTTTTCTACCTCCCCTGACCGCAAGGGACTCTCCTGAATAGTACTTATAAATATATGTGGCCTCACATCTGTTGCCTCTGCTGGAATTATAAACGCCCATTACTAAGTCTGGTGTGGTTGCCCTCTGAAGTGGGAGTTATCCGAGGCACGTATTTCAGGCTATTTCACTGGGTCAAATTGTAATCAGTCATGAGTCGATTTAAAGGGTCAGGAACGGCAGAAAAACTTAAAGAGTTTGCAAGACTTGACCCCTCCGAGGGTACACGGCATCTTAGAAATACCTCCTCCCAAGTTCAACGTAAAAATCGCCTATCCGGAGGTGAGGAGGAGACGGAGCAGAAGGAATTGACCCTTAAACAGGCGTCTGAGCAATTGATGCAGGCTCTCTCTCTGACCAGGGCATCCCTCATGGAGAAAATCGAGGATGTCCATACGGAAGTGGGGAGACTTCGTCATGACATACAGGCCTTGAAGGGACGTATTACAGAAGTAGAGACAAGGGTGTCCAAGGTGGAGGATACCGTTATACCTATGGAGGCCAAATTGACAAATGTGGCGGGCTCCATAAATGCCTGGAAGCAAAAAAACGGATGACCTGGAAAACAGAATGCGTCTGAACAATATCCGTATTATTGGTCTGCCCGAACTCTCGGAGGGTCAACATCCTGAACAGTTTCTGGAGGACCGACTTAAAACAGCCCTGGGAGATGAATTCTCCCCCATGTTTGCCATTGAAAGAGCCCATAGGGTTCCCACTAAACCCCTGCCTCCGGGGGCTCCACCTCGGCCTCCCTTGGCATGCCTGCTCAATTGTAAAGACAGAGACACCATTCTGCGTCTTGCACGACTAAAGAGTCCCATTAACTTTAATAACGCTACTATATCCATTTTTCCGGATTTTTCCATGGAACTGCAGAAACAGCGAGCACAGTTCATCGAGGTCAAGAAACAGCTCAGAGATGGGAACTTTGTGTACTCAATGATATATAGAGCTCGGCTCCGGGTTGTTCATAGAGATGTCTCCATATTTTTCACGGACCCGGCGGAGGCGATGGAGTGGCTGCGGTCCCAGAGGAGATCCCCAGCGAAGGAATCCTAATGTGATAACTGCCAATTTGAATCCTTTTAATTGCAGGTCTAATTGGAGTTTTTCTTTTTTTGGCAAGCATCCAATTACCAACAATACCGGACACTGTGTTCAGTGATGGTATCCCCTTCTTTATTTTTTGACGGGGGCATGGGACTATGCTCCTATCTCAATAAGTATTTGTTTTGTTTTTTTCTTTCTCAAGGTTTTAGTGTTTATAATTATTTAGGTAAATGCCGCAGCCGATACCAATTGAGTTCTCTAGGTGATATCTCTATACTCTATTCGGATACTATACTGCAATATATTTAGATAAGTGGGAATGGGTTCTGAGCTGATCTGTATGACCTGGAACGTAAGGGGCATAAAAGACCCTCGAAAGAAAATTAAGGTATTTTCACAAATTAGACAATATCGCCCTCATGTGGTGGTTCTGGTCGAGACACACCTAACCAAAGATACGGCTCGATGGGTCAAAAAACCATGGGTACAGTGGTTTATACATTCTGTTCACACTAGCTACTCCAGGGGTGTCTCATTATTAATACATAAAGATGTTCGGTGGGAAACAAGGGAGGCCCGAAAAGATCCTGAGGGACGGTTTGTATTTGTACATGCGTTAATTAACTCTCAGAAATATGTCATCCTGTGTATTTATAACCCTCTTCCAGCAAATATGTCTATTATTCAGAGGGCATTGAGTTTTGCTTTGAATTACTCAGATGCTCATGTTATTTGTTTGGTGAACTTTAATTTGGTTATGAATAATTATATGGATAAATGGAGACTGGGTGATGGGGCCCAAAGTGGGACATCCCCCCCGTCTACATCCCAGTTGTCACAATTTATGGCAAGAAGAGCGTGGGTGGATCTTTGGAGAATGCTCCACCCTGATACAAAGGAATATACCTGCCATTCCTCTACTAAATGCTCTCTATCTCGCATAGATTACATTTTTGGATCCAGTAGCCTGGCGACATGGGTAGATGATATCGAACATGGTAGTAGAGGAATTTCAGACCATAGCCCGGTTGTTCTTAAACTTAAATTTGGCCCATCGACCAATAGGATAACATGGAAATTGAATTCCTTTTGGTTAAAGTTGATAGAATCACCTGATAGAACTACGTTGCTTCGTCCCATCTCACCCTGAACCCCGAAACATTAATATATTCTGGGATACTCTTAAAGCTTATTTAAGAGGTTGTTTATCCTCCACGATCTCTTATATTAAAAGGGTGACATCAGAGGAAGATGGCGAGATGGAGCGACGTTTGAAAGATTCAGAGGCAGCTTATATATCTGTCCAAACTAATAGCAATAGGGTAGAGTGGTTGACTGCTCAAAGGTTATGTACTCAATACATTGATACTAAAACTAAGTGTAAACTACTTTTTACTAGACAATCTTATTTTGAAATGGGGAATCAGGCTAGCAAATTTTTGGCCTATTTGGTCCGACAACATAATACAACTAACACAATTCTACAGATTCGTAACCTTGATGGTATTCTGGTTTCCTCAACTGAAGAAATATTGAAATGTTTTACTAACTATTATAATTCATTGTATAACTCCAAAATTGATAAAGATGACCTGGGATGTCTAAATTATCTGTCAGATATAGAATTTCCTATACTGGACCCCTCCCAACGGGCCTTTATGGATGCTGAGTTTACTCTGGAGGAGGTAGAGGATGTCATAAGGGACATGACTTCTGGGAAGGCCCCTGGGCCGGACGGATTCTTTGTTGAATTGTATAGGAAATATCAGGAAATACTGGTGCCTCTTTTGTTGATAGTGTTTCGCGGGATTTGGGAGAGGGGATGCAAGCCGGAATCTTTCTACGAGGCTAATATAATAGTTCTTAAAAAAGAGGGGAAAGATCCTTTAGATTGTGGATCTTAAAGGCCCATATCACTGGTAAATGTGGATTATAAAATTTTTGCAAAAATTTTGGCTAAGAGGTTGAATTCAGTCATATTAGATCTTGTGCATTCTGACCAAACTGGCTTTATGCCTGGTAAAAACACCTCCATCAATATTAGACGAGTTCAGTCGGTAGTTCAATATAGCTCCCTGGTGCCGGACAATAAGTGGGCAGTGGCATCGTTGGATGCGGCTAAAGCTTTTGACTCTCTTGAATGGCCTTTTGTCAGTGCATGTTTGCAGAAATATGGATTTGGCGATAGATGTCAAAAGTGGATTAGTATTCTGTACATGAAACCTAAGGCCCGGGTCATCGTAAATAGTTCCATATCTGAGCCATTTTCATTACACAGGGGAACCCGTCAAGGGTGTCCCTCTCTCCGGCCCTCTTCGCTCTTGCTATCGAGGCACTGGCTATTCGTATGAGATCTTCCCCTGATGTTGCTGGTATAGAGATAGCGGGTCGGACAGATACCATTGGCCTATACGCTGACGATATGGTACTGTTTATGGAGAAAGTGGAAGAAACTTAAACAAGAGCAATTACAATTATAAATTAATTTGGTAAATATTCTGGCCTATGTATAAATTGGGGAAAATCTGTTCTAATGTCTCTCTCCCATACTCCAATGCCACATCTTGAGACTCTTTCCCTATTACACATTGTAACCAATTTTAAATACCTAGGTATCCATATCTCTAAAGACAGTAAGGCTGATTTGCAGCTTAATATACACCCGTTACAGGAGATTGTTAAAGTTAAATTTGCGACCTGCGACCTTCCATTGTCTGTGGCAGGACGTATCAATTTAATTAAAATGATATTACTCCCCAAGCTCAGCTACTTTCTTTAACATAGCGCTGTAGTGGTGCCCAGATCTTTTTTCGCTAATTTGAATTCCCAGATCACATCCTTTATATGGGGAAAAACGAGGCCCAAAAACTTAGGCTAACCACCCTGCAGAGACCTAAGAAGGGAGGGGGGGGCAGCGCTGTCCGATTTCTTTTTGTATTATTTGTCTGGTCAGGCTAAAGCCATAAGCACGTGGATGCCAGGCGGTAAATTACCTAACTCTGAAAACCATTTACTTCATGCCGCACAAACCAGTTGCCCGTTGGGTTTTTTAGAAACAAGAAGGGCAGGTTTAAAATGAAGGATACTAAGAAACTGAAATTGATACAAAGGGACTTAAAAGGGAAAATTAAGAATGCCCGTGAGGCGTTCCGAATTAAATTAGAAAATAAACTGTCACACAATTCCAAGGAGGTGTGGTCGGGCATGAAGCAGTTAACTGGGTTTAAGGCAAGGCCGGAGAGTGGGGAAGTGGATCTGCCAATGGCTAATGAAATGAATGAGTTTTTCAACAGATTTACCAACACGTGCTGCGTCATCAGGAATGAGGGATGGAGCTGAGGAACGATCTGCAGCATTGACATTGGGGGATAAGCTACCTGCTTTCACTGTCTCCCCAAGGGATGTAAAGAAACAGTTTTGTAAACTAGTCATTGGCAAAGCAGCCGGGCCTGATGGCCTCAGTCCACATGTCCTAAAAGTGTGTGCAAACCAACTGTGTAATGTCTTTCAGCACCTGTTTAACAGGAGCCTACAATCACAGAGAATACCACTGCTGTGGAAGACCACCTGCCTGGTGCCAGTTCCCAAGATCACCTCTCCAACTTCCCTACACGACTATCGTCCAGTGGCCTTAACATCGCATGCTATGAAGTCGTTGGAGAGAATAGTACTTGCCTACTTGTGCCCGAGGGTGAGGGCCAACACTGACCCCCTGCAGTTTGCGTACCAGCAGAGATTGGGGGTGGATGATGCTGTAGTGTCTCTGCTACATACAGTACATTCATTCTTGGATAATGATGGCACTGCAGTGCACGCCATGTTCTTTGACTTCTCAAGTGCTTTCAATACCTTACAGCCACCCTTACTACGTAATAAGTTGACTGCTATGGCGGTAGAGGGGATGGTGAACTGAATAAGTGACTACCTGACAGACAGGCCGCAGTTTGTAAGGATGGGGGAGGTGGTATCTGGCAGTGTACGGAGCAGTGTTGGAGCCCCTCAGGGTACAGTGTTGTCACCCTTCCTCTTCACATTGTATACAGCTGACTTTCAGTATAAATCCGACTTCTGTCACCTGCAAAAATTCTCAGATGACTCAGTGATTGTAGGGGGCATTGTGGGGGGCCGGGGGGAGGAGGAATATAGAAGGGTGGTTTCTGACTTTGTGGATTCAGACTGTCTAGAACTAAATGTGAAGAAAACCAAGGAGATGGTGGTGAGTTATAGAAGGAAAAAGGATGATTACTTACCGATCACTATTGCTGGCCAGGAGGTGGAGATGGTTGAGAGCTACAAATATTTGGGGGTTCACCTTGACAGCAAACTTGATTGGAGGTGTCATACAGAGAAGGTTCACAAGAAGGGAATGAGCAGACTGTACTTTCTGCGGAAGCTCAGGTCGTTCAATGTGTGCAGCAAAATGCTGGAAATGTTCTACCAATCCGTTGTAGCAAGCGCCATCTTTTTTGCTATCATTTGCTGGGGCAGTAGTGTGCGAGTAGCTGACGCTAATAAACTCAACAAACTTATCAAGAAGGCAAGCGCGGCTGTTGGCCTCCATCTTGACTCTTTTGAGGAAGTAGTGGAGGATAGGATTCAAAGAAGTGCAGGGCTATAATGAACAATAATACACACCCACTATTCGAGCTGTTCTTGAAGCAGAAGAGCACATTCAGCAGCCGTCTAATCCTTCCAAGGTGCAAGAAGGAGAAATTCAGGAAATCGTTTGTGCCTACCGCTATGGGGATGTATAACAATTCACTAAGGGTGAAAGATGACTACGACCTAGGACTGGCACACTAATGGAAATGATTAGAGATTTGTGTACCTTTGTTTGTTACGTATTGTGGTTAGTCATGTGCAAATCTGTGTCTAGTAATTACTCTATGTAATGCTGTTTGTAATGGTTTGTTTGTAATGCTGTTGTAACGCTGCTGTGATACCATAATTTCCCTCGGGATCATTAAAGTTTATCGTATCGTGTAGGTGTCTCGCGACCGCTCCCCTTGCTTCGTTTGGCAAGATCAATCTGGAAACAGATTAAGAAGGTGGTTGGGTTCGAAGATATTCTGGCTGAGATGCCCTTATGGAATAATAGTTACTTCCCGGCGCTACTTGAACACCCATCTGCCGAGTTCTGGACTTAATATAGTATCTCCACGATAGGTGATCTGTATGATGGCGGAACTTTGATCTCTTTTGAACAACTACAAGTTAATCGAGGTGTTCCGAGGTCTCAGTTCTTTCGTTATTTACAGTTAAGGTCAGCGTTTCAATCACACATGAGAAGCATAGGTATGGATACTGCGATTTCGTCTTTACCCTTGATAGGGATCCTTAAATCACAAGGCCCTCAGGGCCTCATCTCTTCTCTGTACACATATGTGTTGTCGGTAGGAACAGAGTCTACCATGGACCTCGTTAGGAGGAAGTAGGACCGGCTTATCTTAGATACACAAGGAGAGGAGTGGGAAGAAATTATTGAGTCATCAGTCAAGGAGTCCCCGTCTGTTAATAATAGGATGATACAATTATATATTATAAATCAATCATATTTGACTCCAACTCGGCTTTTCAAGATGGGTCGCTACCAATCATCGGAATGCTTGCGATGTCATCTGATAGATGCAGACTTCATTCACATGATCTGGTGTTGTCCTATTGTTGCGCAGTATTGGAAGGCGGTGACATCACTGCTGACATCTTTGGTACCAACTCCTGTTCCCCTTGAACCGTTGGTCTGTCTATTTGGAGTATGGGATGAGGAGGCATGGGATCAATATGTTGGTATTTTCCTAAGGGAGACACTTTTTATGGCTCGAAAGGTATTAGCATTGAGGTGGATGGGGAATTCATCTCCCTCCCTCGGATCCTGGATTGATTTGGTGAACTTGATTATCCCATATGAGCGCACGTTATATCAGAATAGAGGGTGTCCAAGCAAATTCGAGAAGATATGGGAGAGGTGGAACTCCTCCCACCTTACTTTGCAGAGAGGAGATGTCACATAATACACAGCTAATTGTATGGAAGTAGGCTGCGGTATGGTTTTGCAGGTGTAGGTACAGTCTAGGAGTTAGGTAGATTTCATTGTTTGTATAATAACACAAGACCATAGTGACTTAACCTATATTATGTTTTGATTTATTTATTTGCAACTGGTATTTGCATTTCACTATATATTTTTCAATGACATGTGGAACATGTGTATATTGCACTTTCTTTGATGTCTGACACCAGTATGTGTATTGTACAACTGTTTATGGTGTAATAAATGAAGTAAAAAAAAAAAAATATTCACTTCAGTTATAAATTATATTTTTATTATAAAAACAATGTTGAAATCATTTTAATTAAAAAAAATGTCAAATCATGGGTTTTATAATTGAGATGTAAAGAACTATAGCAAACAATGTTTCATGAGAACGCGTTCATGTGCTACTAGAGCAAAAATCCAACATGGAATATCAAACTCTGAATGAGAAGTGGAGACTAATTTACAAGCGCAGGGTTATTTCATTTGTAAAAAGATGCAAAATGTACAAATTTCAAGGTTCTTCAAGGAATCGGATGTGCTTGCTTGCCTCCTGAGCCTTGATCAGCCTTATGTTTTCACCTTTGGCAACCAGCTGCAAAAAAAGAAACCTAGTTAGAATAGAAACTAATCCGAATGATCAGAATCCGTACGCTACATTCAGAAGTCAGCTCCTGCGATCACAGCCGCTGTTAACCCATGATGCTCAGCATCAAGCAACAAAAATACTCAAAAGTAGGAACTGGCTCATGAAACAGCTGCTTTTTATTATCCCATTCTGTGTGCAAATATACAGATTTTTGTGTTACTCACCGTAAAATCCTTTTCTCCGAGACGCTCATTGGGGGACACAAGACTGTGGGTGTATGCTACTGCCGCTAGGAGGCTGACACTAAGTAAACATAAAAAAAGGTTAGCTCCTCCTCAGCCGTATACACCTCAGCACTGGCCGCAGGCAAACCCAGTTTAGTGCAAAAAGCAGTAGGAGGATAAAAAATAAATCAGTGTTAACACAGGTACAGTATATCCAGAAGAAAATCTACTGACACAGACCCCTCAAAAAAAAAATAGAGTTAACTCAAAACGAAGCCATCCGGCTATTAGGGAGGGTGCTGTGTCCCCCAATGAGCGTCTCGGAGAAAAGGATTTTACGGTGAGTAACACAAAAATCCGTATTTCTCCTTCGTCTCATTGGGGGACACAAGACTGTGGGACGTCCCAAAGCAGTCTCTTGGGTGGGAAACCGACTCCACAGTGTAATTTATAACCAGTGTGAGACAGTGAAGGAATATGTGTCGAATGGGGTGTACATTTCACCTAGGTACTGTGCTGTATGGTATAAGGGAAATGTGTGGCTTTGTAAACCTAGTGGTAGAGAAAGGTCACTACACCTTACATTCAGTACACACTTGCAGCTCAGGCCTGAAACCATTCAGCTGTTAATTAGGAGACCAGAAGTAGGTGTCTGCGAACACAGTCAGAGAGCTCGCTTAGTCTGGACAAGGAGTCCAGGCACAAGAAGGTGTCTCCAGGAGTATGAGCTGTCTCAGTCTGGGTGCTCGATGTACCCCGGACACAGGAGTAGTCTCTGTGAGAATCCATGCGGATAGCTGCTGAATAGGAGGGGAGCTCTCTCAAGTCTGGACGTTGAAGGTGCCTTCAGACACAAGGAGGAGACTCTGTGAGGCTCCATGCTGGTAAATGCTGAACATATGTGTTGTTTTGGCCCAGGCTATTAGAGTCTGGACCCGGATAGAAAGGGAAATCTATCTAAGTGTAATTAGTGGCTGGACAAGCCCAGGTCTTATGTTTATGATTTGGTTTTGATTATGTTCTGTTTACTGTGGACTTTAATAAAACTGGTTGCGGCCAGTTTTTAACAGAACTACTGTCTGTGAATGGTCTCTTTATGCCACTCCGTCTCCCCAAGACGGCGATCCCAGAGCTATATCCCTGAAAAGCTTACAATTGGCGGAGAATGCTGGGGCAGCACAGTGGCTGATACAATTGGTGCTGGAATGTGCGTGCAGCACAGTGGCGAGAGACAGCAATAAAGGTGAAGTCTGTTGAAGCAGCAGCAGAGAAAAAAAAAAAGTGTGTCAGCAAAAACGTCTGATTGGAGCAGTCTTAAAGAGACAGTAGCCCTAATAGACTTTGCAAAGAAAAAAAAAAAAAGTGTGTCAATAAAGGAGAAACGTCTGTTGGAGCAGTCTTAAAGAGACAGTGGCCCTAATAGAGTTTGCAAGAAAAAAAAAAAAAGTGTCTGCACAGCAAGGCTGAATTTTCTGTGGAAAAGACTGTGGAGTGTGTATGTCTTGAGTGAAGACTGCCGTTGTTGAGACAGAGAAGTCTGACAGCATGGATGACAGCATGGAGGCGCTGTTTGAACAAATGGCGCAAGTTAATGTGCAACATAAGACTGCCGTGGTTGAGACAGATAAGTCCGGCAGTATGGAGGAGCTCGTTGAGTACCTGGTACAGGCCCAGCAGAGCATGCAACTGCAGTGCCAGCAGCAGCAGCAGGAGAATAACCGGTTGTTGGAGCAGATTGCAGCTCTCAGCACCTCGTCCCAGAGTAATGTTGTGAAGGCACCTGCATTGTCCGCTGTAAAGAAGGCGGTAAGACGGTCCCTGAAAAAGATGACACCTCGTGATGATGTGGAGGTATATCTCACTAGGTTTGAGGGACTGGCAGAGAAGGAGAATCTGCCCCTATCTGAATGGGCCATGATGGTCGCACCCTATCTGATTGGAGAGCCCCAAAGGGCCTATGCTGACCTGAGCGAGCAGGACAGCCAAGACTATGCCAAGCTGAAAGCGGAGATTCTTACCCGGCTGGGTGTTACGGTGACAGCCCGTGCCAGGGGAGTTCATGACTGGAGATGCAGTTGGGAGTCTGCAGTCAGCAAACCTGATTATGGAGTTGAAAAGGTGATAGTGAACCGCTACACCCGAGCATGTCCTCCTGAGGTACAGCCAGAGGTCGGACAAGGAGACCACCAGGACGCCAATCGTCTGGTCAGCCTGATGGAGAAGGCCTTCGCCAGCAAAGACTGTCTCCGTGACCAGCCGTCTGAGAGGTCGTCACTTCAGAGTTCCCGGACGCTGAACTCTCGCGGTAAGAGCGTTCCAGCTGTTGGGGACATGGGGTATGCTGATAAGCGGGTTCAGGCCCGAGGGGACATGTGGGTGGAAAAGTGTGATGGACAGTGTTGGAGATGTCGTGAAATTGCAGCCAACTGTCCAATAGAGGGGGAGCCTATGTATTGTGATGTTGGCAGATCCCTCTCTCCCTGCGCAGAGCCTGTGTGTGTGTCCACCTCAGCCGAAGAGACTGGACCACAGGGGTCCCCGGTGGTTGTAAATGACTGCCCAGCACAGGCCCTCTTGGACTCAGAGTCCAGTGACTTCCGTATGTGACAGCCTGATTGATAGGGACTTCATCCCTGATAAGCACCTGAGTATGGTGTGCATCCATGGAGACACCAAAGTCTACCCAGAGACTGCCGTGGACTTGGTCCCCAAACTCGGGGAGGTTTCATATGAAGTGGGGGTAGTGAAGAACCTGGTGCAACCCGTCATATTGGGTAATGACTTTCCCCGATCTAAGGATCTCTGGGGGAAAAATGTTTCTGATGGACAGTGTGATGAAGCTCCTACTGAGGGTGCGCAGTCCCGAGGGGCGGAACACAATGCTAGTGGGCCGTTAAACTTATATGATGATGATGATAACCATGATAATGATGCTGATACTGATAATGATGATGAGATATCATGATAGTGATGATGATACTGATCCTAATCATGATAATGATATTGATAATGATGATGACTGTGATAGAGATGAAATTCCGTTGCAGGTGATGTTGGGAGACGAGGATGGTGGTTCTCGGGAACCGAGTGTCCCTGACTTACCTGTGTCCTGTGACAATTTTGAGAGTGAGCAGTGGCGAGACCCCACTCTTAAAACGGCACAGGAAAATATAAGAGTTCTAAATGAGGTTTCCCAAGAGCCTGGCTCTGAGGAGAGGTTTCCTCAGGTTGCCATAAACAATAACCTATTGTATAGGGACACTAAAGTCCAGGGAGAGGTCGTGAGCCAGCTCCTAGTACCTGAGTAGTATGGAAGTATAGTGCTGGGGTTGTCACATAGTCACATACTTGAGGGACCAGATGGTGAAGTTAATGTTGTGGATGAGATGTTAACTAAGGTTCCAGATCAGGATGTGAATGAGAATGAATTGTATACCCCTGAAAGTGAGCAGGATGAGAATGAGAATGAATTGTATAACCCTGAAAGTGAGCCGGATGTGGCTGAGAAAAAGGGGTCAGACAGGGATAGTGGTAGTGATAGTGAATCATCTGATGACAATAAAGCAACCAGTGCAAATGAGGAAGGCATGGTAGCAGGGGAGTGGAGAGTCCTGAGAAGAAAGCTGATGCTGACCTTACAGCCGGACAGAAGATGGCATCTGAAGATGTTTTACAGTTGGCCGGTTCCCTGGCGAAGACCAAGGTGAAAGGAGGAGAGCTGAGCTTTAAAGGCAGGACTCTGAAACTGAACACAGCACAAGTGGATGCTGTTGAAGATGAGAAGTTATCAATGTATGGTATGGAGCTGCATCATGCCCAGGACTCTGAAGGTAATGCTGCAGAGGTGGAAAAAGCCATGGAAGTGGTGGTCACCAAGCCAGATGCCTCATCAGAAGCTGAAGTCTCAAGTGAAGCTGTGAGGAACAAGACTGAAGATATGGGGACTGATTCTGTCCAGGAATCTGTTTCTGCAAGACAGCGGCGTGGACGGGTTACGGTACGGATCAGTAGCTGCAACTCGTGAAGCTCAGGCTGGAAGTTCGGCGCCCGGAGCCCCAGAAGTGTTCCCGAGTGATACCAAGGATCTGGATAAATCACAAGATGAGATTTTGAGACATCAGGCTGGCATTGGTGAGCTCAAGCGCACTTTCATGGAGTCTACATCGGAGCCACGTCCCAACAAATGGGAAAAGCGGTGTGTCACTCCGTTGCCGCTGCAGATACACGGGAGCCCAGATGGGATGCAGAACGTGGTGGAAGAGAAGAGCCAGGCGGGTTCTGAGTATACAGATGCAGCTATCAAGGAGAACTTGAAAGCTGGAATAAATGGAGATATTGGATACCATAGTGATGTGACTGAAGAGGTAGAATGTAAGACTGACGGTAGGGCTTCTGAGCATGTTCTACCAGAAGAGCCTGAAGAAGGGGCCGAGGACGTAAAGGACGTCCAACAGCTACAGGAGAAGATGCGTCTCCATGAGGTCTCCACCAAAGAAATGAAGACTGAGAATGTTGCGTTACGCGAGCAGCTGCAGCAGTGTGAACTGGATGTGGCATCTTTTCGCCGGGAACGTGAGCGGTTCCAGCAGTTGCTCCAGAGAGCACGAAATGAAGGGGAAAGTGTATATAGTACCTTGCAGGATCAAGGAAAAGTGGTTGCACAGGTACCAGATGAATTGATTACTTCTCAGAAAAAACTCCAAACTGTGATGAAGGAGTGTGATGAAAGCCATGAGCATCTTCGTGAGAAAGTAGATGTGCTAAAGAAGGTTCAAGGGGAACTAGAGAAAAGTAAAAAAAACCCCTATACCTTCTGTGATAGTTGGTGACACATGGTCAGTGCACCAAGGACAGGAGGTACGTGAGTTTCTGAGGAAGAGTCAGCAGAAGTGTTCTGATGTGCCGGGTCGTACTTCTCTGGCCAGGCACTATATCGAAACTGAGCCCGGCCCTAAGGTCAAGATGAAACCGTGCAGGATACCCGAGGCCCGCAGACAGCATAGGCCTGGGAGGGTACAGGGTAGTGCGGATGCTTCAGATGAAGAGAAAGCTGAGGTTGGCTATGGCTCAGGTGAAGATACAGATGACAGTAGTGAAGATGAAGCTGATGAAGGCCATGACTGGTCCAGAGTTCACTGTCTCTTTTGGATTGTTGACCAGCCCTCCGGTCTGGATGACCAGCCCTCCGGTCTGGAGAAGAGGGGGGGGGGATATGTGAAACAGTGAAGGAATATGTGTCGAATGGGGTGTACATTTCACCTAGGTACTGTGCTGTATGGTATAAGGGAAATGTGTGGCTTTGTAAACCTAGTGGTAGAGAAAGGTCACTACACCTTACATTCAGTACACACTTGCAGCTCAGGCCTGAAACCATTCAGCTGTTAATTAGGAGACCAGAAGTAGGTGTCTGCGAACACAGTCAGAGAGCTCGCTTAGTCTGGACAAGGAGTCCAGGCACAAGAAGGTGTCTCCAGGAGTATGAGCTGTCTCAGTCTGGGTGCTCGATGTACACCGGACACAGGAGTAGTCTCTGTGAGAATCCATGCGGATAGCTGCTGAATAGGAGGGGAGCTCTCTCAAGTCTGGACGTTGAAGGTGCCTTCAGACACAAGGAGGAGACTCTGTGAGGCTCCATGCTGGTAAATGCTGAACATATGTGTTGTTTTGGCCCAGGCTATTAGAGTCTGGACCCGGATAGAAAGGGAAATCTATCTAAGTGTAATTAGTGGCTGGACAAGCCCAGGTCTTATGTTTATGATTTGGTTTTGATTATGTTCTGTTTACTGTGGACTTTAATAAAACTGGTTGCGGCCAGTTTTTAACAGAACTACTGTCTGTGAATGGTCTCTTTATGCCACTCCGTCTCCCCAAGACGGCGATCCCAGAGCTATATCCCCGTGTTTGCGTGGGTTTCCTCCGGGTTTTCCGGTTTCCTCCCACACTCCAAAAACATACTGATAGGGAATCTAGATTGTGAGCCCCATCGGGGACAGCGGCGATAATATATGTAAAGCGCTGCGGAATATGATAGCGCTATATAAAAATAAAGATTATTATTATTATTATTATAATTCCCCTGAAAAGCTTACACCAGGCATTGCTTATAGGTGCGCTACCGTGCCCTGAAGAATCCTTCTACCCAGACTCGCATCCGCTGAGGCCTGAGTATGGACATTATAATGTTTGGAAAAGGTATGCAGACTGGACCAGGTTGCCGCCTTACAAACCTGTTCTGCCGAAGCCTGATGCCGAAGAGCCCAGGAGGCACCCACTGCTCTGGTGGAGTGAGCCCTGATTCCTGCGGGAACCACCGCGCCTCTGATGCGGTAGGCCTCCTGAATGGTTAACCGTATCCATCTAGCCAAAGTTGACCTAGAGGCAGCGAGTCCCTTCCTGCGACCTTCAGGAAGGACAAACAGCGTGTCCGTCTGCCGAAAGGATGCCGTCCGAGATACATATCTCCTGAGTGCTCTCACCAGATCCAGCATATGGAGAGCCTTCTCCACCCGGTGCGTCGGAGCTGGGCAAAATGAGGGCAAAACAATGTCCTCATTCATATGAAATGAGGACACGACCTTAGGCAAAAAAGGTGGTGTTGGCGTGAGCACTACCTTATCATGATGGAAAAGTAAGTACGGAGCTCGGCAAGATAGTGCTGCCAGCTCCGAAACCCGCCTTATGGATGTTATGGCTACCAAAAATATCACTTTCCAGGAAAGGTATGTCAGGGAAACCTCCTGAAGAGGCTCAAATGGAGATTCCTGCAGAACTCCCAGAACCAGATTGAGATCCCAAACGTCTAAGGGAGCCCTGTAGGGGGGTACTAAATGGACAACCCCTTGAATAAAGGTTTTAACCTGTAAATTAGACGCGATTTTTCGCTGAAAAAGAACCGACAAGGCTGATATCTGACACCTAAGAGTACTTGGCGCTAGGCCTGAATCTAGGCCCGCTTGGAGAAATGACAGGATGTTGGGAATTGAAAACTGAAGTGGGGAATAACCATGTTCCCTGCACCAAGAAAAAAAGACCTTCCACGTACAGTGGTAGATACGAGCCGAGGCGGGTTTCCGGGCGCTAGCCATTGTAGCGGCGACCTTTTTGGAGAATCCAGCCCTGGTCAGGATCCAAGATTCAACGGCCAGGCCGTCAAACACAGGACCGCTGAGTTCTGGTGGTAAACTGGGCCCTGGGAGAGAAGGTCCGTGCGTTCTGGCAGACGCCAGGGTGCGTCGGCGAGCAACTGTACCAGCTCTGCGTACCATGAACGACGCGGCCAATCCGGAGCGATTAAAATCGCTGGGACTCCCTCTAACTTGATCTTTCTGATCACCCTTGGGAGCAGAGCTATCGGTGGAAACAAGTATGGAAGATGAAACCGATTCCACGGTAGAACCAGGGCGTCCACTGCAATTGCCTGCGGATCCCGGACGAAGTTGGGCACCTTGGCGTTTATCCTGGAGGCCATCAGGTCCACATCTGGGGTTCCCCAGCGTAGGCATATCTGCTGAAAGACCTCGGGATGTAGCGACCATTCCCCTGACGCTATACCCTGACGGCTGAGGAAATCCGCTGCCCAGTTCTCCTCGCCTGGAATGTGGACCGCTGATATCACAGAGTGATTTCTTTCTGCCCAGGTCAGAATATGTTTTACCTCGTGCATGGCCGCCCTGCTGCGAGTACCTCCCTGATGATTTATGTATGCCACCGCCGTGGCATTGTCCGATTGTATTGGGACCGGGCGGCCAGCCAGATGATGGTGAAAATGCCTCAGAGCCAGCCGAACAGCTCGAATCTCTAAAATATTGATCGGAAGGGTCGATTCCTGCCGACACCAAGTCCCCTGGGCTGTGTAGTGACGAAACACTGCTCCCCATCCGAGAAGACTGGCGTCCGTTGTGACTATCAGCCAATGGACTGGAGGGAAATATCGCCCTTGGTGAAGAGTGGTGCTCTTTGTCCACCACGTAAGTGTCTGTCTGACCTGCAGGGACAGACGGCACCGAAGATTGAGCGAGTAAGGGCTCCCGTCCCATACTGCCAAGAGTGCATGCTGAAGGGAGCGGAGATGAAACTGGGCAAATGGAATGGCCTCGATTGCTGCCACCATCCTTCCTAGGACTATCATGCAAAACCGGATGGTGTGAGGAATTGGTTGGCGAAGGATCCGTACCTCCTGACGGAGAACTAGGGCCTTGTCCCGAGGAAGGATTATCAACCCCTGAGCGGTGTCGAAAATCATCCCTAAAAAGGTGATCTTCTGAGATGGCACGGGAGATGATTTTTTCAGATTCACCAGCCACCCTAGGCGAGCAAGGGTGTCTAGCGTAATGCTGACACTTTACTCGCAGGCTTGAAAGGACGGACCCTTGATGAGGAGATCGTCTAAGTATGGCAAGATGACTATCCCCCGGGAGTGCAGAATGGACACAACAGCAGCCATAACCTTTGTGAACACCCTGGGGGCTGTGGCTAGCCCGAAGGGCAAGGCTGCGAACTGAAAGTGAAGGTTACCGATGGCAAACCGAAGGAACCTCTGATGAGGAGGGAATATGGGGATGTGAAGATAGGCATTTTGAATGTCTATTGACGCCAGAAATTCCCCCTTTTCCATGGCTGCAATGACCGAGCGGAGAGATTCCATTCGGAAATGTCGAATTCTGATAAATCGGTTCAGACGTTTTAGGTCCGAAATGGGCCTTACAGTGCCGTCCTTCTTGGGTACTATGAACAGGTTGGAATAGAACCCTTGACCTTATTCGACCTCTGGTACAGGGACAATGACCCCGCTGCGCTGAAGAGATTCGACCGCCTTGAGTAAGGCGTGAACCCGGGATTCTTTTTTGGGAAGACGCGAGGGAAAAAAACGATTTGAGGGAAGGCTGACAAATTCTATCTTGTACCCCGAGGAGACTAACTCCCTGACCCACTCGTCGTGAGTAATCGATAGCCAAGTGGGGCGAAACTAGAGTAAGCGGCCGCCTACTCTGGATAAATTGACTGGATTCTGCCTCCAGTCATTTGTCCGAATATCTTTGGGGCCTAGAGCCTTTAGATCTTGGCTGTTGAGATCGCATTCTTCCCAAAGGGTTGGTCTTGTAGGAGACCTGGCGATCTCTGGCCTGATTAGGTCGACCTGAGCTGCTGGAGCTGGCTGCCGCGGCCCAACCTGGGTTGCGAAAAGCCCTAAACCGAGGCTGAAGCTGTCGGCGAAAGGGCTGTCTAATTTTCTGCTGAGGAAGGAAACTGCTTTTCCCTCCTGTCGCATCAGATATGAGCTGATCCAGCTTCTCGCCAAATAACTGGCCGCTCTGATACGGTAAGGATGTAAGTGATTTTTTTGAGGTTGAGTCCGCTCTCCAAGTCCTCAACCACAAGGATCTCCTAATAGCAATCGCATTAGCTGCAGCCAGTGCTGCGCAATTTGCCGCATCCATGGAAGCATTAATTAAAAAGTCTCCTGCAAGAGCTATCTGATTAGAGATCTCAGTTACCTCAGACGGCACCTCTATACCGTGGAGAGCTCTATTTAGAGACTCCGACCAGGATATCATGGCCTTAGCAACCCAAGTCGCTGCAAAAGAAGGAGAAAGAGAAGAGCCTGATGCCTCAAACACCGAGCGGCCAAGCTTTCAATCAGACGATCCGTTGGATCTTTGATCGAGGAACCGTTGGGAAGGGAGAGGAGCGTCTTAGACGCCAAACGCGACACAGGAGGGTCGACCGCAGGAGATTCCGCCCACTTCTTAGGGTGAGTTTCCACGGTCAGGATACGCTGCGTGTTTGGCGCTGTGCGCTGGCGCAGCGCCAAACACGCAGCGTCCAGATGTTACAGCATAGTGGAGGGGATTTCAAGAAATCCCGTCTCCACTATGCGTAACAATACGCAGGTGGCAAACCTGCGTAAACGGACATGCGGCGCGTCTTTTCAGACCGCAGCATGTCCTCGCGTATTGCGGCGACGGTGCGTCGCCGCAACATAATTAACACAGGGCTATGTAGCCCTGCGCTCTTTCCGGAGGTGTTCCGGAGGTGTCCTGAACACCTCCGGAAAGATCGCGCGTCAGAAAGGGGGCGGGGCTTAGACGGAGCGGAATTTCCGCTCCGTCAAAAGCGCTATGGTTCCGGACCGTGGAACCATAGCCTTAAGAAGTTCAGGAGCAAAAGGATATCTGGTATTGAGGGCCCTTTGTCCTGCGAAGCGCTTGTCCGGCTTCTCCCGGTAGCGCTGCACTAGTTCCTCAAACTCAGGATGAGCACCAAAAACCTTATGAGTTTGCCTGGCTCGTTTGAAGGACACCTTATGACCAGAGGCCAAGGTGGATTCATCGTCTACCCCCAGGGATTGATTGACAGCTTCAATCAGACTGTCAATTGTCTCCTGACAATTCGGTGCCTCTAAATTGAGGGACCCCTCAGAATCGGAATCCGAATATTGATCACTTGCCTCCAAAGGTGAGGGAGAGCGAGAAACGGAACTGAAAGATGCCGAGGCCCTGGACGGCATAGGCGACGCAGTGTGGGTTTGCTTCCCCTGCGTCTGCCTGGTGAGAGCGTGGCCCCTGCAGGCCGGAGGTTCCTGAGACGTGGTCAAGACGGGTGAACCACTGTCCCTGCTCCTATCGGGAGCTTGAAGGGACTCGATTGCTCTTG
The DNA here is from genome assembly GCA_033576555.1 of Oophaga sylvatica. Taxonomy (NCBI): domain Eukaryota; kingdom Metazoa; phylum Chordata; class Amphibia; order Anura; family Dendrobatidae; genus Oophaga; species Oophaga sylvatica. Next base: position 232,064,355 of record JARQOD010000001.1, on the reverse strand, counting down.
TTAATGACGCCACAGACTGAGACAGAGACAGGGCCCATTCCGGGGGACCTGACGCACTGGGCTCGGCTATAGGTGAGGGCTCCTGAGCCCGTTCAGAGTCACAGGCTTCGCAGACCCGACTAGTCTGGGCGTGCGGAAAAGGGGACCTACAGGCAATGCATGCAGTATACAGCACCGTGTGAGCTTTAGTTCTTCTGGACATACTGGATCTGTCACAGAGTTTTTTCACTGCCGCAGTGATTTGGATGTGGCGGTGCGGGATGCGGTGGAGCGGAGCGCAGTGAAGCGGAACAACCAGGCTGGAGGTAGTAGCACTTACCCCAGTCCTGTATCCCCGGACGTCCTTAAACAGCGTGTAGTGGCGTAAACGAAACGACCAAGGCTCCAGACTTTCAAAAAAAGCGCTCCCTTATCAGGGAGGCGTGTCTCATATAGCCGAGCCTCAGGGGGAGGGGTCGAGAGGCGCGGCCTAGCGCCGGCCGAAGCCGGGGAAACAACTTCCGGCCGAGACCTAGTCTCCGGCCGAAGCCGGGGACTAAATTTGCGGCCGCGGCCTAAATTTTCGGCGGTGGCCGCCCGAGAGTCGGGGGGTGGGCCCGCCGGAAGTACGCTGCCGGAGGCGGGGCTTGAGACCGCGGCCTCCTTCCAGCCTAAGCCGGGGCTAAATTTTAGGCGGCGGCCGCCCAGAAGTCGGGGACGGGCCGCCGGAAGATGATGCACCCTAGGGGGCGGGGCTCAAGCCAGGGACTCGCCTGTTTCTGGCTGAAGCCAGGCTGAAACGACCACCTCTCAGACGCCGGCTCCCAGCTTCCAGCAAACTCTCCGGCCCCCCTCCACACCTAGTTTTAAAAGTGGGTCTTCTCCGCTTTAAAATCCTCTGAGCCTTCCAGTGATTTCATATATGCAGCTTTTAAGACGTGCTGTTTAGCGCCACTCCATGCCCCGCAGTGACACCTTCCTTTCTGGCTTGCGGAAAAAAAGAGGGACGGTGCAGGCACCCTAACTCCATCACCCCTTCAGGGGATGAGGAGAGGGACCGTCCGCCTCCTTGCAGCACCGCAGTCTAGCATTGGTGGTGCAGTGGGGGCCGCACGGACTATCTCCTGCCACTGTACAGCCTAGGGTTCCAATACTCTAGGGTGGTCAGGGCTGAGTCCGGCATTCATGTCCCACGTTGCGGGAAAGGATACGTGGAGGCGACACTCCACGTGCTCGCCCGTTGATGGTTTGGGGAGATCGGACCCCTTCAAAAGGGTCCGTCGCCCCTATCTCGTCTTCGTGGGAAAGACAAAAAAAAAAATGGTCTGGAAAAACCCAGACGTGTGCCTCCATCAGACACTAAGCATGAACTGGGTTTGCCTGCGGCCAGTGCTGAGGTGTATACGGCGGAGGAGGAGCTAACCTTTTTTTATGTTTACTTAGTGTCAGCCTCCTAGCGGCAGTAGCATACACCCACAGTCTTGTGTCCCCCAATGAGACGAAGGAGAAAGAAAGGGGGATACAAAGACAATGAACGGCCTAAGGCCATTTTACGTAATCCCTGACACTTCCATGGGACTGACATTTAACGGCCATAGCCGCACATAGTCTAAACCCCTTCCTGCTTATGCACTGAAAGGATAAGAAGACATTTTATGTCCTATGAGGGCCCCAACTTTGGTCCTATTTTTGAGAATACAAAAAGACATAATTATTTGTATAATACAAGACCTAAGGGACCTTACTGGACAAGTGCACAATGATACCGGGAAAGCATTATACTTTGTGTATGGAAACGAGAACTAAAGGCAGCAGCTCTTTAGAGGTGTTTTTTGCAACCGTTCCCCAATGTGGCTGATAAAAGGAGAGCCTAAATTAGGAATCCTTTCCATTTCATCCAACTAGTTTTGTCTAAAATCAATTACCTTTTCCATAATCATGGCTGAAAGTGTTGGCACCCTTGAAATTGTTTCAGAAAATGAAGTATTTCTCCCAGAAAAGTATTGCAATTACACACATTTATTTCCTTTGCAGCTATTTATTCCAGAGGGTGTGGAACCAAATGTTAAATTCAGTGTGAAATTATGTCCAATTGGCCTTTTTTGTGTTGTTCCACTGCACACAAAGGAAATAAACGTGTATACCAAAACAATTGCAAAAACTGTATTTTTCAGATTATATAATGCACTTTTTTCCTACAAACTTGGGAGGAAAACTGGGGTCTTATAATCCCTAGTGCGTTTACCGGGGAAGGGGGCTGCAGTGAGGCGGGGTCACAGGAGGCCAGTGGCAGGAGTGCAGCGATGTCGGCGAGTCCCCTTTCCTTTACAGTTGTTCCCTGTGGTGAGGGTTGGGAAAATGGCCGTTGGATGACGAGATCTCAATCTGCGGATACACCGCCTCCGGTGGCCATTTTCCCAAAGCCCATGGCAGGGAAATCATCGGGAAAGGGGACTCCGCTCACCAGCGTCGATATCTTATGAGACTCCAGTGCCAGCAGCTTCACACCACTCCTGCAGCCGCAGGCCTCCTGAAGCAGCAACCCTGCTTCCTGTGACCCTGCTCCATCACGGCTGCCTCCCAATAAGCTACCGTTAAAACGGACTATAAGATGCACATTTTATTTAACAACATTTTTTTCTACTCCCCCTCAAAAAAAAAATTTGCGTCTTATGCTATGATGCGTCTCATAGTCCACAAAATATGGTACTTTATTTTCTAGAACAATTTCAAGGGTCTCAATACTTTTGGCCATGACTGTATATTCAATGCATATAAAAGCAGAAATAATGGATGCATAATATATGAATGTGCAATTCACAAAGTATCTAGAAAGGAACTTTAAAGAACTATACCTTTTTAGTGCCACGGATTTTTTCACGAGGTCTGTTTAATTTTGCTTGTCTGTCCACCAAGATCTTCTGCCAATATCTCTGCTCACTATCTCCTGCAAGAGAAAAAAAGAAAAATCTTTAGCATTTTTACAAAGCTACAAATCAGCATGGTTCATTTAATAAAAAAAAGGAAATATGATTGTCTATAATATGAAAGTTGCTGTTTAAATTTGCATATTAGAGTCTCCATTTCTGTTTTCACTATATGTTTTTCTGGTATTTAACAGTGTAGTCTACACCACTGTTATCCTTGTGGAAATTGTAAAAAATAATACTTGTATTTACTTAAAACAACAATAAAACCTATATAGTATAAAGATGATATAAGTCTACCAAGTGCGTAAAATGCAGCTTTAGGCTATGTTCACAAGTGTTTTTGCTGTTTTTTTTTCTACAGTCATAACTCACCCTGTTAGCAGTAAAAACACTGCGTTCAAAATGCCTGTTTGTGGAATCTTTGATTCATTTTCTGCAGTTTTTTGGGTACTGATTACATGTGGGCTTTGTCTATAGTACACGTTTAATAAAGTTTTTTTTTTCACCAAAAGAGCCTCAAAAACACCGCAAAAACGCTGTATAAAATGTGTTACTTTTTTTGCAGGTTTTTTTTTTTTTAACATTCTTATTGCTTTCTATGAGTGAAAAAATGCTGCAAAATCGGAGAAAGAATTGACATTCTGATTTAAAAAACGCGGCAGTTCTCAAATTCAATCAGAACCCCACCCCTCCCAAAAATAAGGTGCTGGTACTGTAAAAGCAACTTTTAATGTGTATAACAAGGGCAGCAACAAAAAAACAAAACAAAAAACACGCAGCATGAGAACATAGTCTTAGGGCCCCGTCACACATAGCAACACACCAGCAATCCCGACAACGATATGCACTTGTCAGGATCGCTGGTGTGTCGCTACATGATCGCTGCTGAGCTGCCAAACAGGCAGCTCAGCAGCGATCAGGACAGCGACACTGTGGGTAACGTCGCTTAGTTACCCGCAGTGTACGTTGGATACCAGCCCGCTGGTGCAGGGAGCTGGTAACCAAGGTACACATCGGGTTTCCAGGCGCTGCGAGGCACCTGGAAACCCGATGTGTACCTTGGTTACCAGCTCCCTTGCAGAAACGCGCTGTATCCAACGTACACATCAGGTTTCCAGGCGCTGCAAGGCACCTGGAAACCCGCTGTGTACCTTGGTTACCAGCTCCCCTGCAGCAGCGCGCTGGTATCCAACGTACACATCAGGTTTCCAGGCGCCGCCCGGCGCCTGGAAACCCGATACGTACCTTGGTTACCAGCTGATCGCTGGTCTCCTGCCACATGCAGCGATGCGTGCTGGCCAGCAGGAGACCAACGATCAAAAAAATGTCCAGGACATTCAGCGACGATCAGCGATACCCAGCAGGGGGGGCTGATCGTCGCTGAATGTCACACACAGCGATATCGCTGGGGAGATCGCTGTTGCGTCACAAAACTAGTGACTCAGCACCGATCTCGCTAACAAGATCGCTGTGTGTGACGGGGCTTTACAGCAATTCTTGCAAAAGGCTGAACAAACCACACCCAGCAGCCTGGACCCTCCAAGTAAAGGTTCGCTTACATAAACCTATCAGCAGCTCTAAATGAATGCCAATCAGCTGCTTGTTTGCAGGTTGACAGTCATTTAAAGTTTTGTCTGCACAGGCAGACAACCCTAACGATGTGCATGGAGCATTCTGTAATAGGGCATTCAGGGCACATAGATTGCCAATTTTCTTGGCAGCACAAAAAGTTAATTTCAACCGACAGATGATTGTTTAGGCTAGTTTCACACTACTGTTCGGCAGGGCTGCGGAGACCTGCGTAGTTCCTCCGGTAAGCCCCACCCACTGCCGCACCTCTTCCTTCAGCTCCGCCTACGTCGGCATGCGTCCTGCATACCCTATCTTTAACATTGGGTACACAGGCCATGCGAATGTATACGGATGCCTGCGCATGCGTCGTTTTGACGCTGAGCCGACCGCAACAAAATGCAACATGTTGCGTTCGGCACGTCAAAACGATGCATGCGTAGGCATCCGCATACATTCGCATGGCCTGCGTACCCAATGTTAAAGATAGGGTACGCATGACGATGTAGGCAGAGCTGAAGGAAGAGGTGTGGCAGTGGGAGGGGCTTAATGGAGGAACTAAGCAGCCCTCCGCAGCCCTGCCGAAAGCTAATTGTGAAACTAGCCTGAGATAGTAAGATTATCAACTTGTTCTTAGGAACACTCATTCACGATAATCTTGCAGTGTAAATAAACTTTAGGCTTTGTACAAAAATTACAGAAACACAGATGCGTCCACAAGATATAATGGCATGTGTCTGCATATTTGCTGTATTTGTACTGTAACCAAATGGGCAACATATGCAACCTTCTACTTTACAGATAAGCTGCCACTATACAGGGTACCAAGCTGGTACCAGCCGATGGGTGGGGGTGCCGGCATCAGACCCTGCCGAGATGTTGACAACACCTTTAACAGAGCCAATTTGGTACTTAATGACCGGGCCAATTTTTACAATTCTGACCACTGTCACTTTATGAGGTTATAACTCTGGAATGCTTCAACAGATCCTGAACAGAACTTTTTAGACAACATCATTAAGCTAAAGAACAATGAAATAGAGACATCCCTGTATCAGAAGCCAATCGACCGTCCAACATACCTTAAATCGGACAGTTTCCATCCAAAACACATAAAAAACTATTATCTACAGCCAAGCCATCAGATACAATCGTATATGTTCCAACCCCATGGATAGAGATGAACACCTTGGTGGCCTCAGAAAGACCTTTTTGAATCAGGGCTACCATCCAACAACAATTGAAAACCAAATTACAAGAGCCACCAGACTACCAAGGAATCACCTGTTACATTACAAAGCTAAAGAAGAAAATAACCGGGTGCCTCTAGTGGTCACCTACAATCCAAATCTGGAAGTGCTAAGAGGAGCTGCACGGAAACTACAACCTTTACTACAAAAAGATGCCCGATTACAATCCATATATCCAGATCCCCCACTACTGTGTTTTAGGCAGCCCCCAAATCTAAGAAGCATCATTGTCAGAAGCTCCCTGTCCTCCCCAACAGCTGCAGGAACCTTTCCTTGCAACAAGAAAAAATGTAAAACCTGTCCATCTATAATGACCATGGACAAGATATAGATCCCCAACTCCCATCAGGACTACAAGATCCCAGGTACTTTCAGCTGCATCACATCTAATGTGGTGTACCTAATTATATGTACTAAATGTCCAACTGGGGGTCTGAATGTGGGGGAGACAGGGCAAAAACTGAGAACAAGGATGAATTCTCATCATCACACAATAAGCGAAAAAAGAATGGATCTACCTGTGGCCAAACACTTTTGTATCCCCGGTCATAGTATGATGGACATGAATTACTTCTATTAAAAGCTACATTTTAATCTGAGACAGAGAAGTTTGGGAATATAAACTCATGACGACCTTTGATACACTCAGTGCTGGAATGAATGTATCGCATGGATTTATGTCTTTTTACATCAATTAAGGAATTTGCACTTCAGACCTTCTGGGGGATCACAACAATACCAGACCCCAATCAGAGGGCAATAAAACTTTCACACTCCTTATCTATGAACTGTTCCAATATTTATGTTCATCTCTATCTCCCATAATGACAGTTCTGCTTCACGTCACTTGTCTTACCTATTGCATTATTTCGGTGCTGTGTTGTGTATAAATATGTGATTCTTCAGATTTTGTTTTAGTCTTTGCCTGATGAAGAGACCTGAGTAGTCTCGAAAGCTTGCAACTTGTTACCATCTTTTCAGTTAGCCATTAAAAGATATCAACCACTGAGGACTCTCAATTCTAAATATTTTTCAACAGATCCCGGTGATTCTGAGATTGTTTTTTGTGACATATTGTACTTCATGACAGTGGTAAAATTTCTTTGCTATAACTTATGAAAAAAAAAAATGGACATTTGGCAAAAATTTAGAAAATTTTGCATTTAACTTTTAATTTTTGTGCCCTTAAATCAGAGAGTTATATCACACAAAATAGTTAATAAATAACATTTCCCACATTTAAATCAGAACAATTTTATAAACAATTTTTTTTGTCAGGATGTTATAAGGGTTAAATGTTGACCAGTGATTTCATTTTTGCAACAAAATTTACAAAACCATATTTTTAGGGACCACCTCACATTTGAAGCAAGTTTGGGGAGTCAATATAACAGAAAATACCCAATAGTGACACCATTCTAAAAACTGCACCCCTCAAGGAGTGCAAAACCACATTCAAGAAGTTCATTAACCCTTCAGGTGCTTCACGAGAACTAAAGCAACTTGAAGGAAAAAAAATGAACATTTTACTTTTTTCTCAAAAAATTTACTTTGGAAACAAACTTTATTTTCACAAGGACCACATAATTTGATGTGTAATTTCTCCTGAGTTTGCTAATACCTCATGTGTGGGGGAAATCCACTGTTTGGGCACATGGCAGGGCTCAGAAGGGAGGGAGGACAGTTTGACTTTTTGAACACAAAATTGGATGGAATCAATGGCGGGCGCCACGTCGCGTTTGGAGACCCCCTGATGTGCCTAAACAGTGAGACTCCCCAATTCTAACTTCAACCCTAACCCCAACACACCCCTAACCCTAACTCCAATACAACCCTAACACTAGCCCCAACCTCAACAATAATACCAACCATAACCCTAACTATAACCCCAACCCTAATGGAAAAAATGGAAATAAATACATTGTTTTTTTCTTTTATTATTTTTACCTAACTAAGGGGTGATAAAGGAGGGGTTGATTTACAATTTTTTTTTGTTTTGATGACTGTGATACACCCTATCACAGTGATCAAAATTAACCAATAGGAAAAATTTCCTATTGTTGTCAGATGCCGGCCGGCATATCTTGGCGGGCGCACTGCACATGCGCCCGCCATTTTCTTCCCGGAAGAAGACGCCGATGGCTGGGGGCCATCACCGAGGGATGCAGGAGGGTCCAAGGACACCGGAGGTACTGGGGAGGATCGGGGGACCCCATTTCTCTCTCCTCTGTTGTGATAGATCATATCAGATGAGAGAGAAATTAAATGGGAAATTATTTTTTTTTTTGCGGCCGCCGTTATTCCGTGAATAACGGTGACTGCAACACTGGGGTCGGTAAAAAACTACCCAAATCATGTTCTCTGGGGTCTTGGCTACCCCGGTAGCCGAGACCCCGGAGAATTTCCGACGCTGGGGGGCGCTATCCACTTAATCCTCAGTGACGTTTTTTAACGGCGCTGAGAAATAAGTACACTTAACTGCCGACGTTAAAAGGCGTATTGGCGGTCGTTAAGGGGTTAACAACCTGGAAATTCTATTTTGTTTTTTGGGTGCTGAAAACACCTTCTTCATTGTATGTTTATGGCGACATCCTCCCTAAAATTCAAAGCAACCTTTTGAAAACCCGGAGTTAGATCTTCATCAAGCGGAAATTAAAGGGAACCTGTCACCACAAAAATGTTGTCCAATCTGCTGGCAGCATGTTATAGAGCAGGAGACGCTGAGTAGATTGATGGAAAGCTTTGTAAGAAAAGATTCCGTACAAGGGCTCGTCCAGATGACCGTAGTTTTGGTCAGTGCAATCCTTCAAAACATGGGATCGCACTCAGACCACTGTTTTTCAATGGGGCAGTGCAAACGTCCGATTTATTCCTCGGACCGAGTGGTCTGCAAAAATGGGAATAAAACAAAAACGCAGCATACAAGTTTTGCCTCCAATAAACGGATCACAATCGGCCATTCATATCTATGGGTCCGTGGAAAACAGCTTCATGGAACACATCCGGAATGACCGCAGGGCTACTGTGTTATTTCCCTTGCGGCGACGCAGCGTCGCTGCAAGGGAATAGGACATGCTGCGGTCTAAAAAGACGCGCCGCATGTCCGTTACCGCAGGTCTTCTGCCTGCATGTTTTGAAGCATAGTGGAGACGGGATTTCTTGAAATCCCCTCCACTATGCTGTAACATCTGGACGCTGCGTGTTTGACGCTGCGCCAACGCACAGCGTCAAACACGCAGCTAATCCTGACTGTTTCCTGACCGTGGAAACATACCCTCAGAAAATCGGATCACACTCAGAGTGTGATTAGCATAATTGTACAGATTTTCTCGGATGAGAGAAAAACAGTCTTGCGACCTGAGCCCAGCTTGTGTTTTCATCATTTAAAGCCCACTTACAGAAATAAAGCTGTCAGTCACCGATAGGACCGTCCGCTGGGCAGAAAATCCTAGAATGAGCAGGGCTTTAAATGATGAAAACACATGTTATACTGAATAAAACTATATGGAAATCTGCTTAGCTCTCCCTGCTGTATATGATCCCTGCAGATTGGGCTGCATTTTCATTGTTCCCTTAAAAGTGAGTTTCCTCTTTGGTACTGCGCAGTAATATACTATGATATAACTGAAACCAGCTGATAGCCATCCATGCACTTACCAGACAGGATCCGCAATTTCCAGTTGTGCTTTCTCTGCATTTCAGGGCAGGAATTGAAGACTGCCTTGGCATCTTCGGGGGTTTTAAATCGAACATGGCACTCTGTGTCACCTTCCAGCATGTCTACATATGCCACTTCAGATACTCCAGACAAAGCATCCTAAAGGGGAAGACGCAACATGTCAGTTCATCGTCACAAGGGCCAACACCTAGCGAATACAGTCAGTGCTTGGGAAACTACCATTTTATCAACACTATTTTCTTACATTGTGATTTCAGGTTATGCATTCTTCTGACAGAGTGCAGACCAGGGAGCACATTGCTGTAGAAATATGGAATATGTCAGTGTTCTCAGGTCTGATCTCTGGGTGAGATCGTTTGGCTTCACAGACCTGTGTGAGCGCGGGACGTCTGCCTGCAATCGCGCTGCCACAGGTCTGTGAAGTCAAACGATCTCACCCAGAGATCAGACCTGTGAGCACAGGAGGGAGAACACTGACATGCTTCTGTAGCAATGTGCTCTCTGCGCTCGCTGTCAGTCCTATGAGAGGTGAACGCAGGGAGCATAAAATCTGGCAGTGTATAGTTTGACTAATAGAATACACAGTGTCCAGGGCCCGGTAATCTATCTAACGATGCATACTGAATATATTGTTAGATGAGATGGTGATATATCATCAACAACAAGCATTGGTAGAAAAGCTAGGTAAAGTAATTACCTTAACATGTTGGCGATTTGGGAAAGGCTCCAAACTCGTGATCTTCACAATAACCCCATTGACAAATTGGGGTCCAAGTGTTTCATTTTTCACAACGTTCACTGCAAACACAACAAGAACAAACAAACATGAAAATCAAGAATTGATATACATCCAAATATCTACCTATTAATAAGTGAGCCATAATTATGGGCAGAAAATACAGCAGACAATGACTTGTGTACGTATTTTCCATTTCCTCAATTGTCCATTTTAGGGAATTTCAGAGATTATAGACGGGTGGCGGGACCATCCCATTTGGACTGTTATTTATTTGTGTTAGCTGGTATAAAGAGTTTCTTCCTCTGGTGGACTGTCATGTCCATTAATGACATGACAGCCAAGTGATATCAAAGGGAAGTGCACATCATCACAAGTATCTGCAGTGCCTTTTTTATCTTTTGGGTTGTGATTATTTTACAATTAAATTCACTTGGCTAATACAATTTCATTACAGCATGTGAATAAAACATAGCGTTCAGTTTAAAGCTCTTTTACCATCTTTCACGTTGGAGTTCTGTTTTGTTTGTTCAACTTCCATTTCTCCCATGGAATCATAGTTTCGCCCACTTATTGACTTTTTCAGGGAAGACATGCTGGCTCTCTGCAGTGTCAAATATTCGGTCTTGAGATCTAACCATTCTTGCCTGTTGTGAGAAAAATTAATAAATTGACTTTCTATGTGGAGCTTTGATTCCTACAGGCTCAGTAAAAAAGGTTTATTAATTAGGATAATAGTACAACTAAGCTCAGCATTAGTGAAACAGCACAAACATTACCTGAAAGATGTAACAGAGAACCTTACATACAAACTGCAATAACGATAATTAGCAGAGAGGGACACAGATGTTAATGGGAGGCAATAGCGCAGCTTTAGGGTTGTCATAGACTAGTATCTTTACTTGGGTAAGAGTATCTGTCACCAGGTTTTTGCTGCTCCAACTGAGACAAAATAATGCAGGGGCAGAGACCACGCTTCCAGCGATGTACCACTTCATTTACTGACTAATGCAGTTTTAGTTAAAAACGTTTTATCTGCTGATCTAGCAGTGCTCTGAATGTTAAGCTCTGTATAACCCCAACCACAACTCTGATTAGAAGCTTTCTGTGTACACTGTGCATAGGCAGAAAGCTGCAGATTACTGGTGGGGGCATCCTTGGAGTATTTGGCCGCAGGCCAAGTAGTCCTCTAGTGATAATCTCTTGCTGATATAACTGTGATTTTATACAAAGTACACTATACTTTTTTACTACGGTATATTATTGGTGGAGGTCTAACCTCTGCTAGTCCCACCAATTAAAGAATGAAACGGCTGAAGGATTGGTGTACCTATACTGTTTTCATCTACACATCAATGCTCCCAGCTTTCCACTGTGCGCATTTACAGGAACAGTGGGACTCCCAGAGCTTGGACCTCCACCAATCATAAAGTGATCGCATATTCCAGCAAACAGACATCACTGCATAAAATGGAACTACTTCTCCAAGCCTATGGTCTAACTACGGACTTATTGTATAAATAAACCAATATATTTTTTGGAAAGCCTTTGGAGTAATTTTCCATTACTATCTGAAAGGCTAAAATAGAGCCGCATGGAGAGAGATCTTCACTTTCTTCCCTTCTTAATTAACACTCCGCTGGGACGTGGCTTGCGTTTTTAACCCATCCAAGGTGAAGATCCCTGGCCTTGTATTCACCTAGAGTCCTAGACCATCCTGCTAGAAGAGAAAAAGCTAGTCGGTACCTAAATTATACAAGGCGGTCATCCACGTTCTTTTGCTGCCTACATACCTCACCCTTAGTGAGCATACTATACAAGGCGCAGGCCTCCATGCTTGCTCTCAACATGGTTTATATTAGGATCAGTATTGCAGACAGGTCAAGTAACTAAACTTAAAGGGAATATGTCAATCAGCCTGCCAAACGGAATATATGGGCATATAGATCTTTGAAATGTAAATACATTGACACCTTTATATTTTCTATCCATGGATGCATTCGATTAATCATTCATATTCAAATCATGTGTTGTTAAATGCTCTAGGCGTGACATAGCACTTCCCGAACATCTGAATTCCAAGGTTGTTTCCCTACCTAGCACAAGCCTCTTTAGCGTCATTGATAGCTCAATGTCCACTTTCCTTGACTGGAGCCTGACGTCACTCATGCAGTGAGCTATCAATTGAGCTAAAGAGGCTGGTGCTCAACAAGGGAACATAGGCAAACCAGTGACTCCTTAAATGAAATTTGTCAGGCAATTCATGCTGCCTACACCGTGAGCAGCATGAATCGTGGCCTGGCTGAATGATTAAAGTCAGGTATATTACTCTGAAACGCTTCAACCTTCCACAAACACATATACTTTGGAGATCTGGCAGGTGACCAGCTTCTGACCGGCTCTTCCCAGCACTGCTGAAGGCAACCGACAGGTCTCTCCATCGCATGTACATAAGGAGAGACCTCTCAATCACCTGCAGCGGCGCTGGGAAGAGACGGCCATGGACGGGCGCAGAAAAGTCTGCTCTTCCACAGCTTTTATATTTCTTTGTTAAAACAATTACTATATCAGTTAGCTCTCTAACTTACTTTTTAAAGCAAATTTATTTATTTTTACAGGGAATCTTCAGTTGAGGGTTCTGTCTAAATCACATATTTCAGAGATTTACATGGAAACCCCGATGTAAGCACTCAACGCAGCGCGTAGGATAAATGTGCCTTACTGCGATCTTTGAGAGGCAGAACGAAAAAAAAAAAAAACAGCAGGTGAAGAATTGGCTTTATTTATTTTTATACTGCACGAGTAAAGGCGGAAAGTGATTAGGAGACTTTATTCTTCGGGTCGGTGCGCTTACAGCAATACCAGATTTATATTGGTTTTTATGTTTGGGAGCTGTCACACACTAAAAGACGCTTTTTATTGCAAAAACTAGTTTTTTCCATCATCATATTTTGAGAGCTATAATGTTTCCATATTTTGTCCCACAGAGTCATGTGAGGTCTTGTTTTTTGCGGGACAAGTTGACGTTTTTATTGGTACCATTTTCAGACACATAACATTTTTTGAGCGATTTCTATTCTGATTTTTGGGAGACAGAATGAACAAAAACCAGCAATTCATGAATTTATTTTTTTTGGTAGGGGGTTGGTTTATGTCATTCCTCATGTGGAAAAAATTGGTAAGGCAGTTTTATCCTTCGTTTCAGTACTATTACAACAATACCATATTTATATAGTTTTTTTTTATGTTTTGGCGCTTTTACACAATAAAAACTACTTTATAGACAAAATAATTATTTTTGCATCGCTTTATTCTGAAAGCTATAACCTTTTTATTTTTCTGCTGATGGAGCCGTATGTAAGCTTTTTTTTTGTGGGACAAGATAATGTTTTCAGCGGTACCACGTTTATTTATATCCGTCTTTTTTATCACGTTTTATTCCACATTTTGTTCAGTGGTATGATGATAAAACATTGTTTTTTTGCCTTGTTTTTTATTTATATTTTTTTTACGGTGTTCACTAGAGGGTTAACTAGTGGGACAGTTTTATAGGTCAGGTCGTTTCGGACGCAGCAATACCAAATATGTGTGCTTTTTTTTTCATACAAATATTTATTTAAGGGTACAATATCTTGATTTTTTTAATTTTTAACCCCTTCACACCCAAGGGTGGTTTGCACGTTAATGACCGGGCCAATTTTTACAATTCTGACCACTGTCTCTTTATGAGGTTATAACTCTGGAACGCTTCAACGGATCTTCGCGATTCTGAGATTGTTTTCTCGTGACATATTGTACTTCACGTTAGTGGTAAATTTCTTCGATATACCTTGCGTTTATTTTTGAAAAAAACACAAATATGGCGAAAATTTTGAAAATTTTGCAATTTTCAAACTTTGAATTTTTTTTCCCTTAAAACAGAGAGATATGTCACACAAAATAGTTAAGAAATAACATTTTCCACATGTCTACTTTACATCAGCACAATTTTGAAACCAAAATTTTTTTTTGTTAGGAAATTATAAGGGTTAAAAGTTGACCAGTGATTTCTCATTTTTACAACAAAATTTACAAAGCCATTTTTTTAGGGACCACCTCACATTTGAAGTCACTTTGAGGGGTCTATATGGCAGAAAATACCCAAAAGTGACACCATTCTAAAAACTGCACCCCTCAAGGTACTCAAAACCACATTCAATAAGTTTATTAACCCTTCAGGTGCTTCACAGGTGCTGAAGCAACGTGGAAGGAAAAAATGAATATTTAACTTTTTAGCCACAAAAATGATCTTTTACAAACTTTTTTTTATTTTCACAAGGGTAAAAGGAGAAAATACGGATTTTTGTGTTACTCACCGTAAAATCCTTTTCTCCGAGACGCTCATTGGGGGACACAGGACTGTGGGACTGTGGGTTTATGCTACTGCCACTAGGAGGCTGACACTAAGTAAACATAAAAAAAGGTTAGCTCCTCCTCCGCCGTATACACCTCAGCACTGGCCGCAGGCAAACCCAGTTTAGTGCAAAAAGCAGTAGGAGGCTAAAATAAATCAGAGTTAACACAGATACAGTATATCCAGAAGAAAAAACTGCTGATACAGATTAATCAGAGAATAAAGTTAACTCAAAACAAAGCCATCCGGCTATCAGGGTGGGTGCTGTGTCCCCCAATGAGCGTCTCGGAGAAAAGGATTTTACGGTGAGTAACACAAAAATCCGTATTTCTCCTTCGTCTCATTGGGGGACACAGGACTGTGGGACGTCCCAAAGCAGTCCCTTGGGTGGGAATCTGACTCCACAGTGTAATTTATAATCAAGCATTGCTTATAGGTGCGCAACCGCGCCCTGAAGAATCCTTCTACCCAGACTGGCATCCGCAGAAGCCTGGGTATGGACATTATAATGCTTGGAAAAGGTATGCAGACTGGACCAGGTTGCTGCCTTACAAACCTGTTCCACCGAAGCCTGATGCCGAAGGGCCCAGGAGGCACCCACCGATCTGGTGGAGTGAGCCTTGATCCCTGCGGGAACCACCGCGCCGCTGATGCGGTAAGCCTCCTGAATGGCTAACCGAATCCACCTAGCCAAGGTTGATCTAGAGGCAGCGAGTCCCTTCCTGCGACCTTCAGGGAGGACAAACAGCGTGTCCGTCTGTCGAAAGGACGCCGTCCGAGATACATATCTCCTGAGTGCTCTCACCAGATCCAGCGTATGGAGAGCCTTCTCCACTCGGTGCGTCGGAGCTGGGCAAAATGAGGGCAAAACAATGTCCTCATTAATATGAAATGAGCACACGACTTTAGGCAAAAAAGGTGGTGTTGGTCTGAGTACTACCTTATCCTGATGAAAAAGCAAGTACGGAGCTCGACAAGACAGTGCAGCCAGCTCCGAAACCCGCCTTATGGATGTTATGGCTACCAAAAACACCACTTTCCAGGAAAGAAATGACAGAGAAACCTCCTGCAAAGGTTCAAAAGGAGCCTCTTGCAAGACTCCCAGGACTAGATTGAGGTCCCAAACCTCTAAGGGAGCCTTGTAGGGAGGAACTATATGGACAACCCCCTGAATAAAGGTCCTAACCTGAAAATTAGACGCGATCTTTCGCTGAAAAAGAACCGACAAGGCTGATATCTGTCGTCTAAGAGTACTAGGTGCTAGACCTGAATCTAGGCCAGCCTGGAGAAAAGATAGAATGTTTGGAATTGAAAAAAGAAGCGGGGAACAACCATGTTCCCTGCACCAATCAAAAAAGACCTTCCAAGTACCGTGGTAGATGCGAGCCGAAACGGGCTTTCGGGCGCTAGCCATTGTCGCGGCGACTTTTTTTAGAGAATCCAGCCCTGGTCAGGATCCAAGATTCAACGGCCAGGCCGTCAAACACAGGACCGCTGAGTTCTGGTGGTAAACTGGGGCCCTGGGAAAGAAGATCCACGCGTTCTGGCAGACGCCAGGGAGCGTCGCTGAGCAACTGTACCAGCTCTGCGTACCATGAGCGACGCGGCCAATCCGGAGCGATTAATATCGCTGGAACCCCCTCTATCCTGATCTTTCTGATCACCCTTAGGAGAAGAGCTATTGGTGGAAACAAGTATGGAAGATGAAACTGATTCCATGGTAGGACCAGAGCGTCTACTGCAAATGCCTGCGGATCCCGGTACCGGGAAACGAAGTTGGGCACCTTGGCATTTATCTTGGAAGCCATCAGGTCCACATCTGGGGTTCCCCAGCGTCGGCATATTAGCTGAAAAATCTTGGGATGCAGTGACCATTCCCCTGACGCTATGCCATGGCGGCTGAGAAAATCCGCTGCCCAGTTTTCCTCGCCCGGAATGTGGACCGCTGAAATCACAGAGTGATTTACCTCTGCCCAGGTCAGAATCTGTTTTACCTCGTGCATGGCCGCCCTGCTGCGGGTATCTCCCTGATGGTTTATGTATGCCACTGCCGTGGCATTGTCCGATTGTATTCTGACTGAGTGGCCCGCCAGATGCTGATGAAACTGCCTCAGAGCCAGCCGAATAGCTCGGATCTCTAAAATATTGATCGGGAGGGTCGATTCCTGCTGAGACCAAGTTCCCTGGGCTGTGTGGTGACGAAACACTGCTCCCCATCCGAGCAGGCTGGCGTCCGTTGTGACAACCAACCAGAAATTTGGAGGAAACAAACGACCCTGTTGAAGAGTGGTGCTCCTCGTCCACCACATAAGAGTCTGCCTGACCTGCAGGGACAGACGGCACCGAAGATTGAGGGAGTAAGGGCTCCCGTCCCATACTGCCAAGAGTGCATGTTGAAGGGGGCGAAGATGAAATTGGGCAAATGGAATAGCCTCGATTGCTGCCACCATCCTTCCTAGGACCCTCATGCAAAAACGGATGGTGTGAGAAATTGGTCGGCGAAGGATCTGTACCTCTTGACGGAGAACTAAGGCCTTGTCCTGAGGAAGAATTATCAACCCCTGAGCGGTGTCGAAATTCATCCCTAAAAAGGTGATCTTCCGAGATGGCACGGGAGATGACTTCCTCATATTCACCAGCCACCCCAGGCGAGCAAGGGTGTCTAACGTAATGCTGACACTTTCCTCGCAGGTCTGAAAAGACGGACCCTTGATGAGGAGGTCATCTAAGTAAGGCAGGATGACTATCCCCCTGGAGTGCAGAATGGACACAACAGCAGCCATGACCTTTGTGAACACCCTGGGGGCTGTGGCTAGCCCGAATGGCAAGGCTGCGAACTGAAGATGAAGTTTGCCGATGGCAAACCGAAGAAACCTTTGATGAGGGGGAAATATGGGGATGTGAAGATAGGCATCCTGGATGTCTATTGATGCTAGAAATTCCCCTTTTTCCATGGCTGCAATGACCGAACGGAGAGACTCCATTCGGAAATGCTGAATTTTGACAAACCGGTTCAGTCGCTTTAGATCCAGAATGGGCCTTACGGTACCGTCCTTCTTGGGTACAATGAACAGGTTGGAATAAAATCCCTGACCTCTTTCGACCTCCGGTACAGGTACGACAACCCCGCTGTGCCGAAGAGACTCGACCGCCTTGAATAAGGCACGAACCCGAGACTCCTCCTTGGGAAGGCGCGAGGGAAAAAAGCGTGTTGAGGGAAGGCTGGTAAATTCTATTTTGTACCCCGAGGAGACTAACTCCCTGACCCACTCGTCGTGAGTCACTGATAGCCAAGTGGGGCGAAACCAGAGTAAGCGACCGCCTACCCTGGATAAATTGACCGGATTCTGCCTCCAGTCATTTGTCCGAATATCTTTGGGGTTTGGACCCTCTAGATCTTGGCTGATAAGATCGCCCTCTTCCCAGAGGGTTGGTCCTGTAGGTGACCTGGCGATCTCTGGCCTGATTAGGCCGACCTGAGCCGCTGGAGGTGGCTGGCACGGCCCAGCCTGGGTTACGAAAGGCCCTAAAACGAGGCTGAGGTTGTCGACGAAAAGGTTGTCTAATCCTTTGCTGAGGAAGGAAACTGCTCTTCCCTCCCGTTGCATCAGATATGAGCTGATCCAGTCTCTCGCCAAATAACCGACCACTCTGATATAGTAAAGATGTAAGCGACTTCTTTGAGGTTGAATCCGCTCGCCAGGTTCTTAGCCACAAGGATCTTCTAATGGCAATTGCATTAGCAGCGGCTAATGCCGCGCAATTTGCCGCATCCATGGACGCATTAATTAAGAAGTCTCCAGCAAGAGCTATTTGATTAGAAATCTGGGTTACCTCAGATGGCACCTCTATGTCGTGAAGAGCTCTATTTAGAGACTCCGACCAGGATATCATGGCCTTGGCAACCCAAGTCGCTGCAAAAGAAGGAGAGAGAGCAGAACCTGATGCCTCAAATACCGAACGGGCCAAACCCTCAATTAGACGATCCGTTGGCTCCTTAATAAATAGAGGAACCGCTGGGAATGGAGAGGAGCGTTTTAGATGCCAAACGCGAAACAGGAGGATCAACCGAAGGAGATTCTGTCCACTTCTTAAGGAGCTCAGGAGCAAAAGGATATCTAGTATTGAGAGCCTTTTGTCCAGCAAAGCGCTTGTCCGGTTTCTCCCGGTGGCGCTGCACTAATTCCTCAAACTCAGGATGAGCACCAAAAACCTTATGGGCTTGCCTGGCTCGTTTAAAGGACACCTTGTGACCAGAGGTCAAGGTGGACTCATCGTCTATCCCCAGGGTTTGATTGATAGCTTAGATCAAACTGTCAATTGTCTCCTGACTATACGGTGCCTCTAGATTAAGTGATTCTTCCAAATCGGAATCCGAATATTGATCACTTGCCAAAGGAGAGGGAGAGCGGGAGACGGAACTAAAAGATGCCGAGGCTCCGGACGGCATTGGGCGACACAGTGTGGGTTCGTTTCCCCTGTGTCTGCCTGGTGAGAGCGCGGCCCCTGCAGGCCGGAGGTTCCTGAGACGTAGCCAAGACGGGTGAACCACTGTCCCTGCTCCTATCGGGAGCTTGAAGGGACTCGACCGCTCTGGTTAATGACGCCACAGATTGAGTCAGGGATAGGGCCCACTCAGGGGGACTTGACGCACTAGGCTCGGCTATAGGAGAGGGTTCCTGAGCCCGTTCAGAGTCACAGGCTTCGCAGACCCGAGAAGTCTGGGCGTGCGGAAAAGGGGACCTACAAGCAATGCATGCGGTATAAAGTATCGTGTGAGTCTTAGTTCTCTTGGACATTCTGAATCCGTCACAGAGTACACAATAAACTGGATGTGTCGGTCAGCGGAAGGGGCGGAAAAGTGCGCAACAATCAGGCTGGAGGTAGTAGCACTTACCCCAGTCCAGTATCCCCTGCGTCTTTTCGTGTTCCGAATCGGAGTCCGAATATAAGCGCAGAAAAAAAGGACATCCGAGCTCCAATCTTTCAAAAAAGAGCGCTCCTCTGTCAGAGAGGAAGTGCTCATGTAGCCGAGCCTCAGGAGGGAGGGTCAAGAGGCGCGGCCTAGAAGTCAGGGCTTCCGTCCCACCAACTTCCGGCCGCGGCCTAATCTCCGGCAAAAGCCGGGGACTAAATTTGAAGCCGCGGCCTAGCGCCCGCCGAAGCCGCGGTCTAAATTTCCGGCGGAGGCCGCCCCAAAGTCGGAGGGCGGGTCCGCCGGAAGGAGACGCCGCCGGGGGCGTAGCCCACTCCCGCGACCCCTCTAGCTGACGCCGGCATTACATTCCGGCCAGCGGCCTAGTCCCCGGGAAAAGCCGGGGACTAGATTTGAAGCCGCGGCCTAGCGCCATCCGAAGCCGCGGCCTAAATTTCCGGCGGCGGCCACCCCAAAGTCGGAGGGCGGCCCCGCCGGAAGGAGACGCCGCCGGGAGCGGAGCCCCACTCTCACGACCGCGGCCCCCCCTCCGGCCGACGCCGGACCATATTCCAGCCCGCGGCCTAGTCCCAGGGTAAAGCCGGGGACTAAATTTTTACCCGAAGCGCTGCTGTATCCTTCGGCGGCGGCCGTCCTGGACTTTGAAGGTGAGATTTGTAGATCTTGGCTGATGCCACTTCTTACGTCTTCACATGCAGCGCATTAGAGGGGGACTCTCAGTAAAAAGGGGAAGGACGGTGCAGGAACCCTAACTCCATCACCCCTTCAGGGGATGAGGAGAGGGACCGTCCGCCACCTTGCAGCACCGCAGTCTAGCATTGGTGGTGCAGTGGGGGCCGCACGGACTAACTCCTGCCTCTGTACAGCCTAGGGCTTCAATACCTTAGGGTGGTCAGGGCTGAGTCCGGCATTTATGTCCCACGTTGCGGGAGAGGATACGTTGGAGGCTTTACTCCACGTGCTCGCCCGTTGATGGTTTGGGGAGATCGGACCCTTTCAATAGGATCCGTCGCCCCTATCTCATCTTCGTGGGGAAAAAAAAAAAAAAAAAAATGGTCTGGAAAAAGAACCAGACGTGTGCTTCCATCAGACACTAAGCAATAACTGGGTTTGCCTGCGGCCAGTGCTGAGGTGTATACGGCGGAGGAGGAGCTAACCTTTTTTTATGTTTACTTAGTGTCAGCCTCCTAGTGGCAGTAGCATACACCCACAGTCCCACAGTCCTGTGTCCCCCAATGAGACGAAGGAGAAATGGGCAGATAAAGTTGTTGTGCAATTTCTCCTGAGTACGCCAATACCCCATATGTGGGGGAAAACCACTGTTTGGGCACACGGCAGAGCTCGTAAGGGAAGGAGCGCCGTTTGACTTTTTCAAACTAAAATTGGCTGGAATTGAGATTGGACGCCATGTCGTGTTTGGAGAGCCCCTGATATGCCTAAACAGTGGAAACCCCCCACAAGTGACACCATTTTGGAAACTAGACCCAAAGTGTTTCACAAAAGTTTATAATGCCTGGGTGTGAAAAAACAAAACAAAACAATTTTCCACAAAAATGATTTTTTAGTCCCAAATTTTTGATTTTTCCCAAAGAATTGGACCCCAAAAGTTGTTGTCCAATTTGTCCTGAGTACGCTGATACCCCATATGTGGGGAGGGGGAAACTGTTTGGGCGCACGGCAGGGCTTGGAAAGGAAGCAGTAACGTTTTGGAATGCAAACATTGATGGGGGTCATGTTCCGTTTGTAGTGCCCCAGATGAGCCTAAACAGTGGAAACCCCCCACAAGTGACCCCATTTTGGAAGCTAGACCCCCTAAGGAACTTATCTAGATCTTTGGTGAGCACTTTGAACCCCCAAGTGCTTCACACAAGTTTATAATGCCCGGGCATGAAAATAAAAAATCCTATTTTTTTCCAACAAAAATTATCTCTTAGTCACTAATTTTTTATTTTCCCAAGGGTAACAGGAGAAATTGGACCACAAAATTTGTTGTCCAATTTGTCCTGAGTACGCTGATACCCCATATGTGGGGGGGAACCACTGTTTGGGCGCATGGCAGAGCTCAGAATGGAAGGAGCACCATTTGACTTTTTCCAACCAAAATTGGCTGGAATTGAGATTGGACGCCATGTTGCATTTGGAGAGCCCCTGCTGTGCCTAAACAGTGGAAACCCCCCACTAGTGACCCCATTTGGGAAACTAGACCCCCTAAGGAACTTATCTAGATCTTTGGTGAGCAATTTGAACCCTCAAGTGCTTCACACAAGTTTATAACGTAGAGCTGTAAAATTAAAAAATCATATTTTTTTCCACAAAATTGATCTTTTCACCCCAATTTTTATTTTCCCAAGGGTAACAAGACTCCAAAAGTTATTGTGCAATTTGTCCTGAGTGCGCTGATACCCCATATGTGGGTGTAAACCACTGTTTGGGTGCATGGCGGAGTTTGGAAGGGAAGGAGCGCCGTTTGACTTTTTCAACGCAGAATTGGCTGGATGCCATGTCGTGTTTGGAGAGCTCCTGATCTGCCTAAACAGTGGAAACCCCCCACAAATGACACCATTTTGGAAACTAGACACCTCAAGGAACTTATCTAGATGTGTGGTGAGCACTTTGAACCCCAAAGTGCTTCACAGAAGTTTATAACGTACAGCCGTAAAATAAAAAATCTCTTTTTTTTTTTTTACAAAAATGATTTTTTCGTCCCCAATATTTTATTTTCACAAGGGTAACAGGAGAAATTGGACCCCAAAAGTTGTTGTCCAATTTGTCCTGAGTACGCTGATACCCAATATGTGGGAGTAAACTACTGTATGGGCGCACGTCGGGGCTCGGAAGGGAAGTAGTGACGTTTTGGATTGCAGACTTTGATGGAATGGTCTGGGGGAGTCATGTCGCATTTGGAGAGCCCCTGATGCGTCTAAACAGTGGAAACCCCCACAAGTGACCCCATTTTGGAAAATAGACCCCTCAAGGAACTTATCTAGATGTGTGGTGAGCACTTTGAACCCCGAAGTGCTTCACAGAAGTTTATATCTTACAGCCGTAAAAATAAAAAATCCTTTTTTTTTTTTTACAAAAATGATTTTTTCGCCCCCAATATTTTATTTTCACAAGGGTAACAGGAGAAATTGGACCCCAAAATTTGTTGTCCAATTTGTCCTGAGTACGCTGATACCCAATATGTGGGAGAAAACGACTGTATGGGTGCACGTCTGGGCTCGGAAGGGAAGTAGTGATGTTTTGGATTGCAGACTTTGATGGAATGGTCTGGGGGCGTCATGTCGCATTTGGAGAGCCCCTGATGTGCCTAAACAGTGGAAACCCCCCACAAGTGACCCCATTTTGGAAAATAGACCCCACAAGGAACTTATCTAGAAGTGTGGTGAGTGCTATGAAGCCCCAAGTGCTTCACAGAAGTTTTATAACATACAGCCGTAAAAACAAAAAAATCATTTTTTTTTTACAAAAATGATTTTGTCGCCCCCAGTTTTTTATTTTCCCAAGGGTAACAGAAGAAATAGGACAAATTGCACAATAACTCTTGTGGTCCAGAGTACGCTGATACCCATATGCGGGAGTAAACTACTGTTTGGGCGCATGGCAGAGCTCAGAAGTGAAGGAGCACCGTTTGACTTTTTCAACGCAGAATTGGCTGGAATTGAGATCAGACGCCATGTCACATTTGGAGAGCCCCTGATGTGCCTAAACAGCAGAAACCCTCCAATTCTAACTCCAACCCTAACCCCAACACACCCTAACCCTAGTCCCAACCCTAACCACAAACCTAACCCTAACACACCCCTAACCATAATCCCAACCCTAATCCTAATCCTAACGTTAGCCGCAACCCTAACCCTAATGGGAAAATGGAAATAAATACATTTTTTTAATTTTATTATTTTTCCCTAACTAAGGGGGTGATAAAGGGGGGTTTGATTTACTATTTATAGCGGGTTTTTGTGATTGGCAGCTGTCACGCTAAAAGACGCTTTTTATTGCAAAAAATAGTTTTTTGCATCACCACATTTTGAGAGCTATAATTTTTGCATATTTTGGCCCACAGAGTCATGTGAGGTCTTATTTTTTGCGGGACGAGGTGACGTTTTTATTGGTACCATTTTTGAGCACGTGACATTTTTTGATCGCTTTTTATTTCGATTTTTGGGAGGTTAGAATGAACAAAAATCAGCAATTCATGAATTTCTTTTGGGGGAGGCGTTTGTACCGTTCCGCGTGTGGTAAAATTGATAAAGCAGTTTTATTCTTCGGGTCAGTACGATTATGGCGATACCTCATTTATATCATTTTTTTTATGTTTTGGCGCTTTTATAGAATGAAAACAATTTTATATAAAAAATTATTATTTTTGCATCGCTTTATTCTGCGAGCTATAACTTTTTTATTTTTTCACTGATGATGCTGTATGACGGCTCGTTTTTTGCGGGACAAGATGACGTTTTCAGCGGTACCATGTTTATTTATATCGGTCTTTTTGATCGCGTGTTATTCCACTTTTTGTTCAGCGGTATGATGATAAAGCATTGATTTTTTGCTTCGTTTTCTTTTTTTTTTTTTTTTTTTAAGGGGTTCACTAAAGGGGTTAACTAGTGGGACAGTTTTATAGGGGGGGGTCGTTACGGACTCGGCGATACCAAATATGTGTACTTTTATTGTTTGTTTTTTTTATTTACAGGAAAGAATGAGTTTATTGGGGAATATATATATTTTTTTTTTATGATTTTTTTTTACCACTTTTTATTTTTTTTTAACTTTTTTACTTTGTCCCAGGGTGGGACATCACTGTATTTTAGCAGATCGCTGGTGTGACAGTGTGCACAGCACTCTGTCACACCAGTGATCGCTCTGGCATCGCTGCAGGCTTCCTCAGCGCCTGCTCTCAGCAGGCACTGAGGAAGCCGCCTCCCTGCAGGACCCCGGCGCCATCTTGGATCCGGGGACCTAGAGGGAGGACGGACCCTCGGAACAGCGCGACACAGCGCGATCCTCCCCTGTGCCCCGGGTACACCGCGATCATGTTTGATCGCGGTGTGCCAAGGGTTAATGTGCCGGGAGCGGTCCGTGACCGCTCCTAACACACAGTCACGGGTGTCAGCTGTGATAATCAGCTGACACCCGGCGGCGATCAGCTGCGCTCCCTCCGGGAGCGCAGCTGATCGCCCATGACGTACTATTCCGTCCATGGGAATTAGGTCCAGGGTCACATGGACGGAATAGTACGTCTGATGGAATAAAGGGGTTAATATTTTTACAATTATTTAAAAAAATTTGTTCCTTTTTTTTTTTTTTTTAAAACTTTTAGGCTGTGTTTCCACCATCAAGAAACACAGCGCTTTGGACGGAGCGGAAAGTCCGCTCCGCCCAAAGCCCCGCCCCCTAGTGAACGCGCGGTGAATCCGGATGTATTCATTGAACACATCTGGAATCACCGCAGCACTGCACAGGCCTGTGTTATTTCACTTGCGGCGACGCAGCATCGCCGCAAGGGAATAGGACATGCAGCGATCTGAAAAGACGCGCAGCATGTCCGTTAACGCAGGTCTCCCGCCTGCGTGTTTTTAAGCATAGTGGAGACGGGATTTCTTGAAATCCCCTCCACTATGCTGTAACATCTGGACGCTGCGTGTTTGATGCTGCGCCAGCGCACAGCGTCAAACACGCAGCATTTACTGAAGAAATCTGAATGGTGGAAACACACCCTTATACTTTGTCCTACTATGGTATTATCATTTTTTTGCAGACTGATCGCTTGTATAGCATGGGGATGCAGCAGCATCCCTATGCTGTGCAAACTGTCAGCTCCGCTCTGCACTTACAGATAAAGTTGCTGATCATGCTGAGCATGATCTAGCAACTCTACTAGCTCTGGTGACCCGGATGTTGTCATGACGACATCAGGTCACCATGGCAACGATTGGGGCCCCGAATCAAACACTGCTTCTGATCGGCGGTAAAATCATCACCGCCGGTCGGACAGCCGCGGTTCCCGCCCTGTCAAAAGACAGCATGAACGTGCAGCTGTGATCGGAGGTATATGGGAGCAGTAGAGCCATCAGCCGATGCCTGCTGCCGCTAATAACATCAAGAGCAGGCGGCAGCTGATGGGAGACCGGTGGTGATGATTTTATTGCCAATCAGAAACAATATTTTCTGCGCTGTCATGCACATGACAGCACAGCAAACACCCAGTGTTCGGAGGCCAAAACCGAACAGTAACATGGACTTCCTGGTGAAGTCCGTGTTCGGTGTCTGTGCCCGTGCCCGAACCGTAGGTGTTCGGTACGAACGCTGAACTTTACTGTTCAGGTTCGCACATCTCTAGAAAGGGATGCGTCATCCACAAGAAGCAGAGAAGGATGATGGCACTGAAAGGAGGGAGGCGCCGGACAAAGACCAGTGGTACCCTTTGGAACGGACCGACCCGAAGCGAGTATAATAAAAGGTCTTTTTTTTGTCTTACAAGTCGGGTTGGGGGGCATACATAAAGCATTACAGAAAGCTGTATATCAGACCTGAAAGGTGGTGGTGTTATCTCATATGGGACAAACCTGATGACAGGTTTGCTTTAATGCCTCTAGTGTTCATGATCTAAGGCTCTCAAATGTATCATATGGCACATTTAAAGACTTTTCCCTAGAACAAAGATGATTTTAATCAATACATTTTGGAATAATAATAATTTCCACATTTAGATATGTTTAAATAAAATGTTCCTGTGCTGAAATAATCTTATAAACGTGCCCCTGCTGTGTATTGTGTAGTAATGGCTGTGTTTTACCGTACATGGACATAATCTGATCATATCACAGCTTTTGGGCAGGGGTGGAAGGAAAAGAGAATATACAGACAGGACAGCATGGGATCATAATTCTTTGAGGTAAAACATTTAAAAAAAACAAAAACAGGCAGAGAAATGTTTTCTCACAAAGAATCAGCTGTGATCCCATGCTGTAATGTTTATATACTCTTTTGCTTCCTCACCTGCCGAGGAGCTGTTGTATGACCACATCAGACCCTGTACGGTCAGACACAGCCCTGATCATATCACAGCTCCTGGGCAGGTGAGGAAGCAAGAGTATACAGCCTTATGCCACTCCTGGTACAAAAATGTAAGCAGTTCTTCTTTGTTTGATGGCTTGTGACTATCCATCTTCCTCTTGATTACATTCCAGAGGTTTTCAATGTGGTTCAGGTCTGGAGATTGGGCTGGCCATGACAGGGATTTGATGTGGTGGTCCTTCATCCACACATTGATTGACCTAGCTGTGTGGCATGGCGCATTGTCCTGCTGGAAAAAACAGTCCTCAGAGTTGGGGAACATTACCTGAGCAGAAGGAATCAACTGTTTTTCTAGGATAACCTTGTATGCGGCTTAATTCATACATCCTTCGCAAAGAATAACCTGCCCAATTCCAGCCTTGATGAAGCATCCCCAGATCATCACCCATCGTCCACCAAATTTCACAGTGGGTGCAAGACACTGTGGCTTGTACGCTTCTCCAGGTATCTGTCTAACCATTAGATGACCAGGTGTTGGGCAAAGCTGAAAATTAGACTCACCAGAGAAGATTACCTTACTCCAGTCCTCTATGATCCAATCCTTATGGTCTTTAGCAAACTTCAGCCTTGCTCTCCTTTGCTTCTCATTGATAAAAGGCTTTTTTTTAGTTTTACATGACTTGAGCCCTGTTATGAACTGTTCTTGCCGTGCACTTCACCCCAGCTGACATTTGCCATTCCTTTTGTAGATCAATTGATATCATCCTGTGGTTGCTGAGCGACATTCAAATAAGATGCCGGTCATCCCGGTCAGTGGAGAGTCGTTTTCGCCCTCTGCCGGTCTGTAGCTTTGTAGTC
Organism: Oophaga sylvatica; assembly: GCA_033576555.1. NCBI lineage: Eukaryota > Metazoa > Chordata > Amphibia > Anura > Dendrobatidae > Oophaga > Oophaga sylvatica. The sequence continues at coordinate 232,037,005 of JARQOD010000001.1, read as the reverse complement.
CCCAATATCTGCTGCTTGACCTTGTTGTAATGGACTGCAGTCTTAGAAATTTTAAGGATGGAGGCAACATGACACTCACTGTATTGCTCTGCTAGTAAAGCCAGAATTGAGCCCTTCTTTTCCTCACTCAAGACTTTTCTTTTCAACTCCTTTGGCATGTTAAAAGTTATTTTTTCATTCCTATTACTTTTGGGATATTACTAGCACTTGTTTTGCCATCCAGTTTGTCCTATTGCAGGAGGATTGAGAACACCACAGCAGTGTTTTTTTTATACTTTCCTTCGTTAAAAAAAATTTGGTTCAGGTGATCACCTAATCAAAAGCACACATATATATATATATATACATATATATATATATATATGTATATATATGTGTGCTTTTGATTAGGTGATCACCTGAACCAAATATATATATATATATATATATATATATATATATATATATATAGCTTTGTCACCACAAGAGAAAGGTGGCCCAGACACTTTTCTTGTGCAGGGGCCCCAAGCTATCAATGTCTGCGCCCCCTGCTTGTTCTTGAACATACACATATTATATGGTCTATTGGTAATGCTATTAAAATGTTTTATAACACATTTGCTAAAAGAATTGTATCCATTGGTGGATATATATATATATATATATATATATGGATGACTTGATTCGTTAAAGGAGGTTTAAATATAAGGGCTCTGCACTACTGTATTAGCTTGACAAAGACCAGAGGTATACTAGGGGTTGAAATGTTGCTGCTGTTTCTGGACTTGTAATGCCATCATATAACAAGTTGATAAATACTGGATTGTTGAAGCCACCTTCTTTTACTTTACTGTTCAATTGACAGGTTCCCTTTAAAGAAAAAAGTGCTGAATAGATAAATGAAAGCTATATGCAGAACAAGAAGCACGCACTATTGTAAAGGTGTGTAATGTGCTTCTTATTTTGGCAGCCATGCTTTCCTGATGCACGTTGTTGGGAATATGACCACTGTACATCACCGCCATAAGAAGCTACCAACACTAACGTGCACCTCTACTGCAAGAAGAACTGCACCTTAGCAATTAAGACTGCTTGTGACATTTCCCTGAACAAGATAAAAAAAAGGAGATTTTTGTGTACTCACCGTAAAATCCTTTTCTCCGAGACGCTCATTGGGGGACACACAGACCGTGGGTGTTATGCTGCTGCCACTAGGAGGACACTAAGCAATACAAGCACAAAAGATTAACTCCTCCTCCTGCAGTATACACCCTCTGTTGGCTCAATCCTGAACCAGTTCGGTGCCAAAGCAGTAGGAGCTCATAACAGAGTGCAATATGCCAACAATTCAAATGAACAACGAGGCTACAAGTTAAAACAGGGTGGGAGCTGTGTCCCCCAATGAGCGTCTCGGAGAAAAGGATTTTACGGTGAGTACACAAAAATCTCCTTTTCTCCTTCGCCTCATTGGGGGACACACAGACCGTGGGACGTCCCAAAGCAGTCCCTGGGTGGGAACTCATCAACAGATGAAGCCTCGTGAACCTCATGCATATAACGCTTAACTAGTCAACAGACAACTTACAGATGCGCAACAGCTGATTGCAGAATCTGTCTGCCAAGAGCCGCATCTGAAGAAACTTGAGCATGAATTTGGTAATGCTTGACGAAAGTATGAAGACTGGACCAAGTCGCAGCCTTGCACACTTGGCTGTGCCGAAGCCTGGTGCCGAATGGCCCAGGAGGCCCCCACAGAGCGAGTGGAGTGTGCCTTAATCCCAGCCGGGATAGGCTGACCTTTAACACGGTACGCCTCTTGGATCGCAGAGCGAATCCATCTGGCTAACGTGGCCTTGGAAGCAGGAAAGACCCTGTCTGCGTCCTTCCGGAAGCACAAACAGAGCGTCCGATTTCCGGAAAGGTGCCGTTCTCGAAATGTACCTTCGGAGAGCTCTCACCAAGTCTAAAGTGTGAAGGGCTTTTTCAGTACGGTGAATTGGCGTCGGACAGAATGAAGGCAAAACTATCTCCTCATTGATATGAAAAGCCGAAACGACTTTTGGCGTGAAAGACGGAGAAGTCCTAAGGACTACCTTGTCCTGGTGAAAAATGAGGAAAGGAGGTTTACAAGATAAGGCTGCCAATTCCGATATTCGTCTGATAGAGGTAATCGCCACTAGGAAGACCACCTTCCAGGAAAGAAGCGATAAGGATACTTCCGGCAAAGGTTCGAAGGGGGAGTCCTGTAAGGCACTGAGGACCAAATTAAGATCCCAAGGCTCCAAAGGCCTCTTGTAAGGTGGAACAAGATGAGACACTCCCTGAATAAAAGTCTTGACCTAAAACTTAGATGCGATCCGTCGTTGGAAAAGGACGGACAAGGCAGAAATCTGGCCCTTGAGGGAGGAGAGGGCTAACCCCGAGTCCATTCCTGCTTGAAGAAACTCCAGAATGGAAGGGATAGAGAAAACCAAAGGGGAACGACCTTTGTTCTCACACCAGGAAAGGAATGTCTTCCAGACACGATGATAAATGCGGGCGGAAGCCGGCTTCCTGGCATTGACCATTGTAGAGATGACTTTGTGAGAAAACCCAGCCTGAGTTAAGATCCAGGCTTCAATGGCCATACCGTCAAATTCAGCGCTTTTGAATTGTGATGGTAAATCGGACCCTGTGAGAGGAGGTCCGGCCGATCTGGCAATCTCCAGGGAACGTCTGCGACCAGACGCACTAGTTCCGCATACCACGGACGGCGAGGCCAGTCCGGAGCGACCAGAATGAGAGGAACGCCTTCTGCCTTGATCTTCCGAATCACCCTGGGGATTAACGGAAGAGGAGGAAAAATGTAAGGAAGGCGAAATTGACTCCAAGGGAGGACTAGCGCATCCGAGCCTACGGCTAGTGGATCGCGAGAGCGACTTATGAAAGTCTGAACCTTGGCATTCAGTCTGGATGCCATGAGGTCTATGTCCGGCATGCCCCATCGCTGGCAAATAAGATGGAACACATCCGGGTGCTGGGACCATTCCCCTGAGTCTAAGCCCTGGCGACTTAGGAAGTCGGCTTCCCAATTGTCCACACCTGGAATGTGAACCGCGGAGATGAGTGAGCGGTTTTTCTCGGCCCAGTGGAGAATGTGCGATACCTCGAGCATCGCTATTCTGCTCCGAGTGCCCCCCTGACGATTGATGTACGCCACGGCCGTGGCGTTGTCTGACTGAATCCTGATGGGACGACCAGCCAGGAGATGATGGAAGTGCACGAGAGCTAACTTGATAGCTCTGATCTCTAAGATGTTGATTGGGAGACGGGACTCTGGTAGAGACCAGCGGCCCTGAGCCGTGTGATGAAGAAACACAGCTCCCCATCCGAGGAGACTGGCATCAGTGGTCACCACCAGCCAATGGACAGGCAGGAAAGATTTTCCGTGATTCAGTGATGAGGCATTCATCCACCATCTTAAGGAGCTTCTGACTGTGGGAGACAGACGGAAGCGGCGAGCTAGAGACGTTGGGTTCCTGTCACAGACTGATATCAACTCCTGTTGAAGAGGGCGGAGATGAAACTGGGCGAAAGGTACTGCTTCGATGGAAGCTACCATTTTCCCGAGGACCTGCATGGCGCTCCTCAGAGAATGAGGGCGGCTCAGCGACAGCAGGAGCACTCCCCGCTTCAGAGAGATAATCTTCTCTGGAGGGAGAGATACCAATCCTTGGGAGGTATCCAAAATCATTCCCAGAAAAGGAATCTTCTGAGAGGGAATGGGAAGAGACTTGTCCAAATTGACTAGCCAACCGAGGCGGGAGAGGGTGTCGATAGTGATTTCGACGCTCTCTTCGCAGGCTCGAAAAGTCGGACCTTTTATGAGTAGGTCGTCCAGGTACGGGAGGACTACCACACCCCGAGTGTAAGATTGACATGGCGGCCGCCATGACTTTTGTGAACACTCTGGGGGCGGTTGCGAGACCGAAAGGCAGAGCGGCAAACTGAAAATGATCCTTTCCGACAGCAAAACGCAGAAACCTTTGATGTCCGCTGAAAATTGGAATGTGCAGATACGCATCCTTGATGTCGATAGACGCCAAGTATTCTTTTCTTTCTAGAGATGCGACAACAGAACGGAGGGATTCCATCCTGAAATGACGAACTCTGATGAATTTGTTTAGCAATTTCAGGTCCAGAATAGGACGCAAAGAGCCGTCCTTCTTGGGAACCACAAAGAGGTTTTAGTAAAACCCTTTGAATTTTTTCTTGTGAGGAACTGGGACGATGACTCCGCTGGAAAGAAGCGTGTTCAGAGCCTGAAGAAAAGGCATTGCAAGATCCTTTGACTTGGGGAAGCGAGACTGAAAGAAACGTCTTGGGGGAAGGGACAAGAATTCGATCTTGTAACCTGAGTGTACTAGGTCGAGGACCCACTGGTCCTGAACGACCGACCCCAGACTTTGTGAAACAAGAGTAGGCGGCCGCCTACCTTGTTTGGGTCCCCCATCCCCAGCAAGGAGTCATTGCGATGACAATTTGCGAGAGGAGGAGCTCCTGTTTCCTGCCTGAGAAAACCTGTTTCTCCAGGGCTGAGAGGATCTGGACGATGGTTGCGAGCCCCTATCTCTACGAGATGACCGGGGTGCTCGAGCGGAGGACGAAGCAGGGGACCAATTAAAGGAGCTACGAAAAAGCCGGGAACGACCTTGGTATTGAGACCGAAAAGGCCTATTGATTCTGCGCTGTGGGAGAAATTTGCTTTTGCCCCCAGTAGCGTCAGAAATAATCTGATCAAGGCGATCTCCAAAAAGACGCCCTGAATGATAAGGCAATGAAGTCAAAGTCTTCTTTGAAGCAGCGTCTGCACGCCACTCACGGAGCCATAGGGACCTCCGAATAGCGATAGCATTGGCGGCCGAGAGAGCAGCGCAATTAGCTGCATCCAGGGACGCATGAACCATGTAGTCACCTGCCCGAGTAATCTGATAGGCTAGATTACGTGCCTCGGGAGAAAGAGGGATATCACTAGTCATCTTGACTAGGCTCTCAACCCAAGCCACCATAGCCCTTGCCACCCAGGTGGCTGCAAAGGAGGGAGATAGAGATGCTCCAGCCGCCTCAAAAATTGATTTGGCGAGGTTGTCAATCTGTTTATCTGAAGGGTTCCTAATGGATGAACTATCAGAAACAGAGAGTAGGGTTTTTGAAGCTAGACGAGATACTGGAGGATCTACAACTGGAGATTCAGTCCACTCTTTCGCCACAGTTGCTGAAAAAGGGTATCGTGCTTTCAGAGACTTCAGTCCTGAGAAACGTCTATCCGGACGCTCCCTATGTCCCTGAACAATATCAGTAAATTCAGGGTGGTTACCAAACACCTTGTGAACACGCTTTGCTCTCTTGAAAGAGATAGGATGATTCGGCTGAGACCCAGGTTCTTCATCTAGTTTGAGGATTGTGTTAATTGCCTCAATTAGAGAATCTAAGGACTCCTGAAAATCTGGCGAGTTGGGATCATCACCAATGTCCGACTCGTATTCCGAATCATGGTCACTTATATCTCTAGGAGAGGGGGAGCGAGAACCTGAGCTCGCAGATGCTGAGCCGCTAGATGGATTGGGGGAAGCATTATGGCGGCGTTTTTTGGACGACCGCTTTGCGGACGCCATGAGGCGGCCCCTGTCAGATGAGGCCTCTCTGAAGGCTAACGGACCCCTCTCAGGAAAAGGGGCGCTCTGGCTAGAAGCAGATCCCTGAAAGGTATCCAAGGCCCTAGTCAGAGAGTTCATGGAGTGCGCCAGATATTCTGGCCACCCTGAAGGACCTGGCTCAATGGGATCAAGAATAGGTAGGGACCCTGCTCGGTAGTAGGGGGCTCCTGAGCAGAAGGAGCCATGGGCTCCTGGGCACATGATGCACAGAATTGAGAACTATGCATTGACGGCAGGGGAGCGTTACATGAAGCGCAGGCGGCATATACTACAGAGTAGTTCTTGTCAGCCTTTTTAATTCCCTTGGATTGCGACATATTTCTGCACCCGAAAGCCTGCTGCAGGAGAAGGGTCAAACGCTGTGTAGACCTAGTCGCAGCGTGCACTTACCCAGGGCCTGTGTGTGTGCACCAGGGAAGTCAAGGGATGGCGTGTGCAGCGCTGTCCCAGGAGAATATGGCGCCCGAGATTATAGAAGCGCTTCTCGTGTGAGACGAGAAGTGCCAGAAGCAGTGGGAGGAGAGGGGGAGGAAACAGGTTAACTGACGACGGCCAATAGCCTGCAATGTGGGCGGAGCCACACGGACCGCCCCCTCCCCTTGAGGCCTATCCCGGCCCGAAGTCGGGGAGTAAATTTTAAAGTTGCGGCCTACCCTGGGCCGAAGCCGGGGACTAAATTTGAGTCCGTGGCCGCGGTGCGATCGGAAACGACAGCGGCGCGATTCTGTGCTGCGGCGGCGCAACGCCATGCGGGCGCAGTGCGCATAAGCGGTCGCGATGACCGGTATTACAGTGCCCCTCATATACTCACTGCGGGGAAAGCCCGAAGATGGAGGAGGGAAAACTCCACAGCACTACAGCGACTATGGCTGTACATCCTCTATCCACCAACCCCTTTCAATAGGGGGGTGGAGAGGGCTCTTACATGCCTCCAGACCGCCACCGCTTTCAGGAGAGGTGGTGGGGGTAACCATCCAAGGTGCCACGCAAAATCATCATCATCCTCAAGTAAGGGTATCTCATGGGGAGAGCGGCTGTTATAAGGATCTGTCGCCCCATGGTAGCGTGGCAGGAGGGGTACGTGGAGGCGACACTCGCACGATGCCGCCTGTTGTTGGTTTTTGGGAGATCGTGACTTTTCGTACAAGTCCCGTCGCCCATCCGTGCGTGAAGAAAGTAAAATAATAAAAAGTTTAAAAATCAGAAAAAAATCAGAAAAAAAGTGGGGTCTGAGAGCAGACCCTAGTGCCTCCTACAGACACTAAGCAAGAACTGGTTCAGGATTGAGCCAACAGAGGGTGTATACTGCAGGAGGAGGAGTTAATCTTTTGTGCTTGTATTGCTTAGTGTCCTCCTAGTGGCAGCAGCATAACACCCACGGTCTGTGTGTCCCCCAATGAGGCGAAGGAGAAAACACGGATTTTGGTAAAGACTTACCTGTAAAATCCTTTTCAGCGAAGGAAGGAAGAGAGACACAGTATTCATTACTGATGGGTAGGCGGAGCCCCAGATCAGGATGTTACCTCAGATCAAAAGAGTGATGACTGGCTGGCCCCTCCAGCTCGGGCTCCTCCTACTCAGCTCCAGTCGTATCAAAGCTTTTAGGAAAAGAGCCAAGATCACCAGCGGAGCAACATAACCCCTTCTGAAGGAACTTCAGAGAAAAAACACAAGGATACAGGTTATGCATGCAAAGAAAGCCAAAAACCACAGAGTTCCAGGTACTACTCACGGAACCTGACTACTGCGATGAGTGGCGATGCTGGAACAGAGCCTTTAGCGCGCTGACCTCAGCCCAGATAATCGCTATCAGATAAGGGTCGCGCTGCATCTGAAAACATCAACACACTTCTGCCGTGGGAGGGTGCTGTGTCTCTCTTCCTTCCTTCGCTGAAAAGGATTTTACAGGTAAGTCTTTACCAAAATCCGTGTTTCAGCTGCAGATGAAGGAAGAGAGCCACAGTATTCATTACTGATGGGACGTCCCAAAGCAGTTCAAAAATAAGGGTGGGAAAAAACCAACAAAAGGCAGAAACCCAACAACCTTAACAACAAAGCGCAACCAGCGCTAAACACAAGTTCATCCAGAACTTTAAACTACAGCTGCCTGCAGGACCCTACGTCCGAGGGCTGCATCAGCGGAAGCACTGACGTCCACTTTATAAAATCTTGTAAACGTGTGGACAGAGCGCCAAGTCGCCGCTCGGCAAAGCTGCACTGCCGAAGCACCTTGATGAAAAGCCCACGATGAAGCCACAGCTCTCGTGGAATGGGCTCGAATCTTAATCGGGCAAGATTCACCCCGAAGACGGTAAGCTTCCAAAATAGCTGACCGGATCCAACGAGCTATAGAACCCTTGGAAGCTCGTTGACCACGCCGACGACCTGCCGGAACCACAAACAGGGAGTCCGTCTTACGAAAACCTTGAGTAATAGATAGATAAAACTTCAAGGCCCGCACTAAATCCAATGTGTGTAAACTCGCTCTTTCGTATTCTTCGGATCCGGACAGAGTGAAGGCAACACAATATCCTGGTTAACATGAAATTGTGACACCACTTTAGGCAAAAAATCACCCCGAGTGCGAAGCACTACACGATCCGGAAAAAAACTCCAGAAAAGGAGGCGAGCAAGAAAGAGCTGCCAATTCAGAAACTCTCCTCAAGGAAGTGACTGCAACAAGGAAAGCCACCTTCCAAGAAAGTAAAGAAAGGCTAGCAGAAACCATAGGTTCAAAAGGTTTATGCTGAAGAGCCTCCAAAACAAGGTTGAGCCGCCAAGGAGACACGGGTGCCTTCCGCGGCGGAAACTTACGAGAGATACCTCGGAAAAAAAGAGATCACGTCTCTATTCGAAGCAATGGTTCTCCGGAACAATAAGGACAGAGCAGAAATCTGACCTTTCAGAGTGCTAACTGCCAAACCCTTGTCTAGCCCATGCTGCAGAAAAGCCAACAGGTTGGGAATGGAAAATTTTCTCGGGTTCCGAGAAGACCCCAAACACACGAAAAGAAGGTTTCCCAAATTTTGTGGTAAATCCTAGAAGTAGCCGGACATCTTGCAGCACGAAGGGTAGCAATGACCTCGGCTGAAAAACCTCTACGGGTCAAGATCTCGGTCTCAAGAGCCACGCCGTCAAACGCAGGGACATCAGTCCGGATGACAAATGGGCCCCTGAGTCAACAAGTCCGGTTGAAGAGGGAGTGGAAACGGAGGTGCCGCCAACAGCGACATTATTGTCGAGAACCACACCCTTCTTGGCCAGTCTGGAGCTATCAGAATAGCTGGAATTCTCTCTAGTCTGATCCGACGCAGCACTAGAGGAAGTAAGGATATCGGCGGGAATACATAGATCAGCTTGAACTGATCCCACTGAGCCACTAGAGCATCCACCGCCACGCCTTCGGGTCCTTGTACCTGGACATGAATGTCGGTAACTTGGCATTGGACCTGGAAGCCATCAAATCCACTTGGGGGGTTCCCCAGCGAGAGCACAGTAGTGCAAAGACTTCCGGGTGGAGGCTCCATTCCCCGGGATCCATCCTTCTGCGACTGAGAAAGTCCGCTGTAATATTCTGAACCCCTGGAATGTGAATCGCCGAAATGGCTGGTACATTGGCCTCTGCCCAAA
>JARQOD010000001.1:231948582-232027600 GCA_033576555.1 Oophaga sylvatica | reverse complement strand
GGAAGGAGCACCATTTGACTTTTTCCAACCAAAATTGGCTGGAATTGAGATTGGACGCCATGTTGCATTTGGAGAGCCCCTGCTGTGCCTAAACAGTGGAAACCCCCACTAGTGACCCCATTTGGGAAACTAGACCCCCTAAGGAACTTATCTAGATCTTTGGTGAGCAATTTGAACCCTCAAGTGCTTCACACAAGTTTATAACGTAGAGCTGTAAAATTAAAAAATCATATTTTTTCCACAAAATTGATCTTTTCACCCCAATTTTTATTTTCCCAAGGGTAACAAGACTCCAAAAGTTATTGTGCAATTTGTCCTGAGTGCGCTGATACCCCATATGTGGGTGTAAACCACTGTTTGGGTGCATGGCGGAGTTTGGAAGGGAAGGAGCGCCGTTTGACTTTTTCAACGCAGAATTGGCTGGATGCCATGTCGTGTTTGGAGAGCTCCTGATCTGCCTAAACAGTGGAAACCCCCACAAATGACACCATTTTGGAAACTAGACACCTCAAGGAACTTATCTAGATGTGTGGTGAGCACTTTGAACCCCAAAGTGCTTCACAGAAGTTTATAACGTACAGCCGTAAAATAAAAAATCTTTTTTTTTTTTTACAAAAATGATTTTTTCGTCCCCAATATTTTATTTTCACAAGGGTAACAGGAGAAATTGGACCCCAAAAGTTGTTGTCCAATTTGTCCTGAGTACGCTGATACCCAATATGTGGGAGTAAACTACTGTATGGGCGCACGTCGGGGCTCGGAAGGGAAGTAGTGACGTTTTGGATTGCAGACTTTGATGGAATGGTCTGGGGGAGTCATGTCGCATTTGGAGAGCCCCTGATGCGTCTAAACAGTGGAAACCCCCCACAAGTGACCCCATTTTGGAAAATAGACCCCTCAAGGAACTTATCTAGATGTGTGGTGAGCACTTTGAACCCCGAAGTGCTTCACAGAAGTTTATATCTTACAGCCGTAAAAATAAAAAATCTTTTTTTTTTTTTACAAAAATGATTTTTTCGCCCCCAATATTTTATTTTCACAAGGGTAACAGGAGAAATTGGACCCCAAAATTTGTTGTCCAATTTGTCCTGAGTACGCTGATACCCAATATATGGGAGAAAACGACTGTATGGGTGCACGTCTGGGCTCGGAAGGGAAGTAGTGATGTTTTGGATTGCAGACTTTGATGGAATGGTCTGGGGGCGTCATGTCGCATTTGGAGAGCCCCTGATGTGCCTAAACAGTGGAAACCCCCCACAAGTGACCCCATTTTGGAAAATAGACCCCACAAGGAACTTATCTAGAAGTGTGGTGAGTGCTATGAAGCCCCAAGTGCTTCACAGAAGTTTTATAACATACAGCCGTAAAAACAAAAAAAATCATTTTTTTTTTACAAAAATGATTTTGTCGCCCCCAGTTTTTTATTTTCCCAAGGGTAACAGAAGAAATAGGACAAATTGCACAATAACTCTTGTGGTCCAGAGTACGCTGATACCCCATATGCGGGAGTAAACTACTGTTTGGGCGCATGGCAGAGCTCAGAAGTGAAGGAGCACCGTTTGACTTTTTCAACGCAGAATTGGCTGGAATTGAGATCAGACGCCATGTCACATTTGGAGAGCCCCTGATGTGCCTAAACAGCAGAAACCCTCCAATTCTAACTCCAACCCTAACCCCAACACACCCCTAACCCTAGTCCCAACCCTAACCACAAACCTAACCCTAACACACCCCTAACCATAATCCCAACCCTAATCCTAATGTTAGCCGCAACCCTAACCCTAATGGGAAAATGGAAATAAATACATTTTTTTAATTTTATTATTTTTCCCTAACTAAGGGGGTGATAAAGGGGGGTTTGATTTACTATTTATAGCGGGTTTTTGTGATTGGCAGCTGTCACGCTAAAAGACGCTTTTTATTGCAAAAAATAGTTTTTTGCATCACCACATTTTGAGAGCTATAATTTTTGCATATTTTGGCCCACAGAGTCATGTGAGGTCTTATTTTTTGCGGGACGAGGTGACGTTTTTATTGGTACCATTTTTGAGCACGTGACATTTTTTGATCGCTTTTTATTTCGATTTTTGGGAGGTTAGAATGAACAAAAATCAGCAATTCATGAATTTCTTTTGGGGGAGGCGTTTGTACCGTTCCGCGTGTGGTAAAATTGATAAAGCAGTTTTATTCTTCGGGTCAGTACGATTATGGCGATACCTCATTTATATCATTTTTTTTATGTTTTGGCGCTTTTATAGAATGAAAACAATTTTATATAAAATATTATTATTTTTGCATCGCTTTATTCTGCGAGCTATAACTTTTTTATTTTTTCACTGATGATGCTGTATGACGGCTCGTTTTTTGCGGGACAAGATGACGTTTTCAGCGGTACCATGTTTATTTATATCGGTCTTTTTGATCGCGTGTTATTCCACTTTTTGTTCAGCGGTATGATGATAAAGCATTGATTTTTTGCTTCGTTTTCTTTTTTTTTTTTTTTTTAAGGGGTTCACTAAAGGGGTTAACTAGTGGGACAGTTTTATAGGGGGGGGGTCGTTACGGACGCGGCGATACCAAATATGTGTACTTTTATTGTTTTGTTTTTTTTATTTACAGGAAAGAATGAGTTTATTGGGGAATATATATATATTTTTTTTTTTATGATTTTTTTTACCACTTTTTATTTTTTTTAACTTTTTTACTTTGTCCCAGGGTGGGACATCACTGTATTTTAGCAGATCGCTGGTGTGACAGTGTGCACAGCACTCTGTCACACCAGTGATCGCTCTGGCATCGCTGCAGGCTTCCTCAGCGCCTGCTCTCAGCAGGCACTGAGGAAGCCGCCTCCCTGCAGGACCCCGGCGCCATCTTGGATCCGGGGACCTAGAGGGAGGACGGACCCTCGGAACAGCGCGACACAGCGCGATCCTCCCTGTGCCCCGGGTACACCGCGATCATGTTTGATCGCGGTGTGCCAAGGGTTAATGTGCCGGGAGCGGTCCGTGACCGCTCCTAACACACAGTCACGGGTGTCAGCTGTGATAATCAGCTGACACCCGGCGGCGATCAGCTGCGCTCCCCCGGGAGCGCAGCTGATCGCCCATGACGTACTATTCCGTCCATGGGAATTAGGTCCAGGGTCACATGGACGGAATAGTACGTCTGATGGAATAAAGGGGTTAATATTTTTACAATTATTTAAAAAACATTTGTTCCTTTTTTTTTTTTTTTTAAACTTTTAGGCTGTGTTTCCACCATCAAGAAACACAGCGCTTTGGACGGAGCGGAAAGTCCGCTCCGCCCAAAGCCCCGCCCCCTAGTGAACGCGCGGTGAATCCGGATGTATTCATTGAACACATCTGGAATCACCGCAGCGCTGCACAGGCCTGTGTTATTTCACTTGCGGCGACGCAGCATCGCCGCAAGGGAATAGGACATGCAGCGATCTGAAAAGACGCGCAGCATGTCCGTTAACGCAGGTCTCCCGCCTGCGTGTTTTTAAGCATAGTGGAGACGGGATTTCTTGAAATCCCCTCCACTATGCTGTAACATCTGGACGCTGCGTGTTTGATGCTGCGCCAGCGCACAGCGTCAAACACGCATTTACTGAAGAAATCTGAATGGTGGAAACACACCCTTATACTTTGTCCTACTATGGTATTATCATTTTTTTGCAGACTGATCGCTTGTATAGCATGGGGATGCAGCAGCATCCCTATGCTGTGCAAACTGTCAGCTCCGCTCTGCACTTACAGATAAAGTTGCTGATCATGCTGAGCATGATCTAGCAACTCTACTAGCTCTGGTGACCCGGATGTTGTCATGACGACATCAGGTCACCATGGCAACGATTGGGGCCCCGAATCAAACACTGCTTCTGATCGGCGGTAAAATCATCACCGCCGGTCGGACAGCCGCGGTTCCCGCCCTGTCAAAAGACAGCATGAATGTGCAGCTGTGATCGGAGGTATATGGGAGCAGTAGAGCCATCAGCCGATGCCTGCTGCCGCTAATAACATCAAGAGCAGGCGGCAGCTGATGGGAGACCGGTGGTGATGATTTTATTGCCAATCAGAAACAATATTTTCTGCGCTGTCATGCACATGACAGCACAGCAAACACCCAGTGTTCGGAGGCCAAAACCGAACAGTAACATGGACTTCCTGGTGAAGTCCGTGTTCGGTGTCTGTGCCCGTGCCCGAACCGTAGGTGTTCGGTACGAACGCTGAACTTTACTGTTCAGGTTCGCACATCTCTAGAAAGGGATGCGTCATCCACAAGAAGCAGAGAAGGATGATGGCACTGAAAGGAGGGAGGCGCCGGACAAAGACCAGTGGTACCCTTTGGAACGGACCGACCCGAAGCGAGTATAATAAAAGGTCTTTTTTTTGTCTTACAAGTCGGGTTGGGGGGCAAACATAAAGCATTACAGAAAGCTGTATATCAGACCTGAAAGGTGGTGGTGTTATCTCATATGGGACAAACCTGATGACAGGTTTGCTTTAATGCCTCTAGTGTTCATGATCTAAGGCTCTCAAATGTATCATATGGCACATTTAAAAGACTTTTCCCTAGAACAAAGATGATTTTAATCAATACATTTTGGAATAATAATAATTTCCACATTTAGATATGTTTAAATAAAATGTTCCTGTGCTGAAATAATCTTATAAACGTGCCCCTGCTGTGTATTGTGTAGTAATGGCTGTGTTTTACCGTACATGGACATAATCTGATCATATCACAGCTTTTGGGCAGGGGTGGAAGGAAAAGAGAATATACAGACAGGACAGCATGGGATCATAATTCTTTGAGGTAAAACATTTAAAAAAAACAAAAACAGGCAGAGAAATGTTTTCTCACAAAGAATCAGCTGTGATCCCATGCTGTAATGTTTATATACTCTTTTGCTTCCTCACCTGCCGAGGAGCTGTTGTATGACCACATCAGACCCTGTACGGTCAGACACAGCCCTGATCATATCACAGCTCCTGGGCAGGTGAGGAAGCAAGAGTATACAGCCTTATGCCACTCCTGGTACAAAAATGTAAGCAGTTCTTCTTTGTTTGATGGCTTGTGACTATCCATCTTCCTCTTGATTACATTCCAGAGGTTTTCAATGTGGTTCAGGTCTGGAGATTGGGCTGGCCATGACAGGGATTTGATGTGGTGGTCCTTCATCCACACATTGATTGACCTAGCTGTGTGGCATGGCGCATTGTCCTGCTGGAAAAAACAGTCCTCAGAGTTGGGGAACATTACCTGAGCAGAAGGAATCAACTGTTTTTCTAGGATAACCTTGTATGCGGCTTAATTCATACATCCTTCGCAAAGAATAACCTGCCCAATTCCAGCCTTGATGAAGCATCCCCAGATCATCACCCATCGTCCACCAAATTTCACAGTGGGTGCAAGACACTGTGGCTTGTACGCTTCTCCAGGTATCTGTCTAACCATTAGATGACCAGGTGTTGGGCAAAGCTGAAAATTAGACTCACCAGAGAAGATTACCTTACTCCAGTCCTCTATGATCCAATCCTTATGGTCTTTAGCAAACTTCAGCCTTGCTCTCCTTTGCTTCTCATTGATAAAAGGCTTTTTTTTTAGTTTTACATGACTTGAGCCCTGTTATGAACTGTTCTTGCCGTGCACTTCACCCCAGCTGACATTTGCCATTCCTTTTGTAGATCAATTGATATCATCCTGTGGTTGCTGAGCGACATTCAAATAAGATGCCGGTCATCCCGGTCAGTGGAGAGTCGTTTTCGCCCTCTGCCGGTCTGTAGCTTTGTAGTCCCCAATATCTGCTGCTTGACCTTGTTGTAATGGACTGCAGTCTTAGAAATTTTAAGGATGGGGGCAACATGACACTCACTGTATTGCTCTGCTAGTAAAGCCAGAATTGAGCCCTTCTTTTCCTCACTCAAGACTTTTCTTTTCAACTCCTTTGGCATGTTAAAAGTTATTTTTTCATTCCTATTACTTTTGGGATATTACTAGCACTTGTTTTGCCATCCAGTTTGTCCTATTGCAGGAGGATTGAGAACACCACAGCAGTGTTTTTTTTATACTTTCCTTCGTTAAAAAAAATTTGGTTCAGGTGATCACCTAATCAAAAGCACACATATATATGTATATATATATATATATATATATATATATATATATATATACATATATATGTGTGCTTTTGATTAGGTGATCACCTGAACCAAATATATATATATATATATATATATATATATATATAGAGCTTTGTCACCACAAGAGAAAGGTGGCCCAGACACTTTTCTTGTGCAGGGGCCCCAAGCTATCAATGTCTGCGCCCCCTGCTTGTTCTTGAACATACACATATTATATGGTCTATTGGTAATGCTATTAAAATGTTTTATAACACATTTGCTAAAAGAATTGTATCCATTGGTGGATATATATATATATATATATATATATATATATATATAATATATATGGATGACTTGATTCGTTAAAGGAGGTTTAAATATAAGGGCTCTGCACTACTGTATTAGCTTGACAAAGACCAGAGGTATACTAGGGGTTGAAATGTTGCTGCTGTTTCTGGACTTGTAATGCCATCATATAACAAGTTGATAAATACTGGATTGTAGAAGCCACCTTCTTTTACTTTACTGTTCAATTGACAGGTTCCCTTTAAAGAAAAAAAGTGCTGAATAGATAAATGAAAGCTATATGCAGAACAAGAAGCACGCACTATTGTAAAGGTGTGTAATGTGCTTCTTATTTTGGCAGCCATGCTTTCCTGATGCACGTTGTTGGGAATATGACCACTGTACATCACCGCCATAAGAAGCTACCAACACTAACGTGCACCTCTACTGCAAGAAGAACTGCACCTTAGCAATTAAGACTGCTTGTGACATTTCCCTGAACAAGATAAAAAAAAGGAGATTTTTGTGTACTCACCGTAAAATCCTTTTCTCCGAGACGCTCATTGGGGGACACACAGACCGTGGGTGTTATGCTGCTGCCACTAGGAGGACACTAAGCAATACAAGCACAAAAGATTAACTCCTCCTCCTGCAGTATACACCCTCTGTTGGCTCAATCCTGAACCAGTTCGGTGCCAAAGCAGTAGGAGCTCATAACAGAGTGCAATATGCCAACAATTCAAATGAACAACGAGGCTACAAGTTAAAACAGGGTGGGAGCTGTGTCCCCCAATGAGCGTCTCGGAGAAAAGGATTTTACGGTGAGTACACAAAAATCTCCTTTTCTCCTTCGCCTCATTGGGGGACACACAGACCGTGGGACGTCCCAAAGCAGTCCCTGGGTGGGAACTCATCAACAGATGAAGCCTCGTGAACCTCATGCATATAACGCTTAACTAGTCAACAGACAACTTACAGATGCGCAACAGCTGATTGCAGAATCTGTCTGCCAAGAGCCGCATCTGAAGAAACTTGAGCATGAATTTGGTAATGCTTGACGAAAGTATGAAGACTGGACCAAGTCGCAGCCTTGCACACTTGCTGTGCCGAAGCCTGGTGCCGAATGGCCCAGGAGGCCCCCACAGAGCGAGTGGAGTGTGCCTTAATCCCAGCCGGGATAGGCTGACCTTTAACACGGTACGCCTCTTGGATCGCAGAGCGAATCCATCTGGCTAACGTGGCCTTGGAAGCAGGAAAGACCCTGTCTGCGTCCTTCCGGAAGCACAAACAGAGCGTCCGATTTCCGGAAAGGTGCCGTTCTCGAAATGTACCTTCGGAGAGCCCTCACCAAGTCTAAAGTGTGAAGGGCTTTTTCAGTACGGTGAATTGGCGTCGGACAGAATGAAGGCAAAACTATCTCCTCATTGATATGAAAAGCCGAAACGACTTTTGGCGTGAAAGACGGAGAAGTCCTAAGGACTACCTTGTCCTGGTGAAAAATGAGGAAAGGAGGTTTACAAGATAAGGCTGCCAATTCCGATATTCGTCTGATAGAGGTAATCGCCACTAGGAAGACCACCTTCCAGGAAAGAAGCGATAAGGATACTTCCGGCAAAGGTTCGAAGGGGGAGTCCTGTAAGGCACTGAGGACCAAATTAAGATCCCAAGGCTCCAAAGGCCTCTTGTAAGGTGGAACAAGATGAGACACTCCCTGAATAAAAGTCTTGACCTAAAACTTAGATGCGATCCGTCGTTGGAAAAGGACGGACAAGGCAGAAATCTGGCCCTTGAGGGAGGAGAGGGCTAACCCCGAGTCCATTCCTGCTTGAAGAAACTCCAGAATGGAAGGGATAGAGAAAACCAAAGGGGAACGACCTTTGTTCTCACACCAGGAAAGGAATGTCTTCCAGACACGATGATAAATGCGGGCGGAAGCCGGCTTCCTGGCATTGACCATTGTAGAGATGACTTTGTGAGAAAACCCAGCCTGAGTTAAGATCCAGGCTTCAATGGCCATACCGTCAAATTCAGCGCTTTTGAATTGTGATGGTAAATCGGACCCTGTGAGAGGAGGTCCGGCCGATCTGGCAATCTCCAGGGAACGTCTGCGACCAGACGCACTAGTTCCGCATACCACGGACGGCGAGGCCAGTCCGGAGCGACCAGAATGAGAGGAACGCCTTCTGCCTTGATCTTCCGAATCACCCTGGGGATTAACGGAAGAGGAGGAAAAATGTAAGGAAGGCGAAATTGACTCCAAGGGAGGACTAGCGCATCCGAGCCTACGGCTAGTGGATCGCGAGAGCGACTTATGAAAGTCTGAACCTTGGCATTCAGTCTGGATGCCATGAGGTCTATGTCCGGCATGCCCCATCGCTGGCAAATAAGATGGAACACATCCGGGTGCTGGGACCATTCCCCTGAGTCTAAGCCCTGGCGACTTAGGAAGTCGGCTTCCCAATTGTCCACACCTGGAATGTGAACCGCGGAGATGAGTGAGCGGTTTTTCTCGGCCCAGTGGAGAATGTGCGATACCTCGAGCATCGCTATTCTGCTCCGAGTGCCCCCCTGACGATTGATGTACGCCACGGCCGTGGCGTTGTCTGACTGAATCCTGATGGGACGACCAGCCAGGAGATGATGGAAGTGCACGAGAGCTAACTTGATAGCTCTGATCTCTAAGATGTTGATTGGGAGACGGGACTCTGGTAGAGACCAGCGGCCCTGAGCCGTGTGATGAAGAAACACAGCTCCCCATCCGAGGAGACTGGCATCGGTGGTCACCACCAGCCAATGGACAGGCAGGAAAGATTTTCCGTGATTCAGTGATGAGGCATTCATCCACCATCTTAAGGAGCTTCTGACTGTGGGAGACAGACGGAAGCGGCGAGCTAGAGACGTTGGGTTCCTGTCACAGACTGATATCAACTCCTGTTGAAGATGGCGGAGATGAAACTGGGCGAAAGGTACTGCTTCGATGGAAGCTACCATTTTCCCGAGGACCTGCATGGCGCTCCTCAGAGAATGAGGGCGGTTCAGCGACAGCAGGAGCACTCCCCGCTTCAGAGAGATAATCTTCTCTGGAGGGAGAGATACCAATCCTTGGGAGGTATCCAAAATCATTCCCAGAAAAGGAATCTTCTGAGAGGGAATGGGAAGAGACTTGTCCAAATTGACTAGCCAACCGAGGCGGGAGAGGGTGTCGATAGTGATTTCGACGCTCTCTTCGCAGGCTCGAAAAGTCGGACCTTTTATGAGTAGGTCGTCCAGGTACGGGAGGACTACCACACCCCGAGTGTAAGATTGACATGGCGGCCGCCATGACTTTTGTGAACACTCTGGGGGCGGTTGCGAGACCGAAAGGCAGAGCGGCAAACTGAAAATGATCCTTTCCGACAGCAAAACGCAGAAACCTTTGATGTCCGCTGAAAATTGGAATGTGCAGATACGCATCCTTGATGTCGATAGACGCCAAGTATTCTTTTCTTTCTAGAGATGCGACAACAGAACGGAGGGATTCCATCCTGAAATGACGAACTCTGATGAATTTGTTTAGCAATTTCAGGTCCAGAATAGGACGCAAAGAGCCGTCCTTCTTGGGAACCACAAAGAGGTTTTAGTAAAACCCTTTGAATTTTTCTTTGTGAGGAACTGGGACGATGACTCCGCTGGAAAGAAGGTGTTCAGAGCCTGAAGAAAAGGCATTGCAAGATCCTTTGACTTGGGGAAGCGAGACTGAAAGAAACGTCTTGGGGGAAGGGACAAGAATTCGATCTTGTAACCTGAGTGTACTAGGTCGAGGACCCACTGGTCCTGAACGACCGACCCCCAGACTTTGTGAAACAAGAGTAGGCGGCCGCCTACCTTGTTTGGGTCCCCCATCCCCAGCAAGGAGTCATTGCGATGACAATTTGCGAGAGGAGGAGCTCCTGTTTCCTGCCTGAGAAAACCTGTTTCTCCAGGGCTGAGAGGATCTGGACGATGGTTGCGAGCCCCTATCTCTACGAGATGACCGGGGTGCTCGAGCGGAGGACGAAGCAGGGGACCAATTAAAGGAGCTACGAAAAAGCCGGGAACGACCTTGGTATTGAGACCGAAAAGGCCTATTGATTCTGCGCTGTGGGAGAAATTTGCTTTTGCCCCCAGTAGCGTCAGAAATAATCTGATCAAGGCGATCTCCAAAAAGACGCCCTGAATCAGGGTGGATAAAAATCAATGATTTTTTTAAAAAAATCAAAAAAATCGGATTTTTTTGATTTAAATCGGATTTTTTTGATTTAAATCGGATTTTTTTTCAATAAACTGCTTTTTGAGGAAAATATTTTACCATCCAAAGGTTCTTCCATCATGAGATAAAGCGAGTTGTTTAACTCAGTAGAATAAAGGCTGTATATGTGTAACATTCATAATGCCATGCTCTTCCAGAGGTTTCTGTAGTATTAGTGGGCAGTTTCTCTCATATATTATCACAGACGCTCACTTTACTTACGCAGTTCTCAAAACTGAATTTGACTCTGCAGAGGTCCCAGCCTCTTCTTCACGGCAAAAATGTTACAACATGAACAGAGTTGAGAAAAATACCTTAATCCTATTGTTCTACAAACCTATATGAATACAGAATCAACCCCTTCAGTGCCAAGTCCAAGAAGTTAGACAATATGTTTCTGATTGTTTGGAGTGGAATAGATCTGCACAACACAAGAAGAATGTGAATCTAAGTGTGAGGAGGAGGAAGGGCAAGCAGACAAGAAAATGAAAGTGAAACTTTGAGCACAATACTGCAGCATAGCCACAGACAGACAAGTCTGGATCTGTTTGTGTGTACGATCTGAGGTTTATTACATTCTTTCCTTATAATGGCAGCAGGCCGTAAAAGAGACCCAGTTTGGGAATATTTTAATGAAGCTCCTTCGCCTATCGGTAAGGCAGGCATGCGTGCAAAATGCAAATGATGCAACAAAGAGATGCAAGGCCTGGTGGCGCGAATGAGGCAACATCATGAGAAGTGCGGTGATGAAGATGACCAAAGAAACACTTCTGAACAGGCAGGATCTTCAGGTTGGTAAACATTTTTATTGAATCCTATTTCTAAAGACTGAACTGTCATGTGTGAGAAAAATTATATTTCTTATTACTGCATGTTACTGTCATTTGGTACAGTTATGAAGAAAAACAAATATTCCTTTTGGGGCAGTGCTGTGTTGTGTACAATAAGCAGAAATTGTATAAACAATAAAATAACAGCATTGACTTTTTTTGTTTAGGGGAATTCATGGATTCTGGAAACTATCCACCTCCAAGATCACCATCATCCTGTTCTACAGTTTCAAAGTTATCCATCCAGGATAGTGCTTCATTAGCAGCAGCATCATCATCAGACACCCACAGCCACATATCACCATCACCCAAAAGGAAGAAAAAACCTTTACCTCCTGGAACCACCATAGATAGGTTTGTGATAAGAACTAGCAGATTAGAAAAAGAGTTGATTGATGAAAAAATTGCCCAGTTTATTTATGCAACGAACTCTTCTTTCCGTCTGACTGAGAACCCACATTTCATTAATATGGTTCAGTCACTGATACCAGGATACAGTCCACCCAGCAGAGCTGATGTTGCAGGGAAACTGTTGGATCAAGTGTATGACAGAGAAATGGAGCAATGTGCAACAAATAGGAACAAAGAAGAAGATGATGATGAAGATGATGACGACGAGTGAGCTACAGAGGACAGCAGGGACAGTAGTATTTAAGTTTTTCATGTGTCGGCTGGGCTGACAGTCTAAGTTTCTTAAAATATATATATATTTTGTTTAGCCAAATTAGTTAACAAACATGGATGTTTGTTTAAGCAAATAACTTATGCTGTAATGTTGTTATTGTTTCAGTTGAATAAATCTATTTAAATTGTTATTAAGGTCAGGATTATTTTTCTCCTTCCTAAGTACAACAGAACAGTGGTGTCCAAATATGAATGATTAACCCATTAAACTGGGGAGAAAAAAGTAATATAAAAAGTGATTCTAAAAATCTTCATCTACTTGCATGTTAAAGTAGCAAGAACTAGTTTAGGTAAAAACTTTGATTTAAATCACTGATTTAAATCAAGCCTTACTGACTAGTGATTTAAATCGTGATTTAAATCGTGATTTAAATCAGTTTGATTTAAATCAAATCCACCCTGCCCTGAATGATAAGGCAATGAAGTCAAAGTCTTCTTTGAAGCAGCGTCTGCACGCCACTCACGGAGCCATAGGGACCTCCGAATAGCGATAGCATTGGCGGCCGAGAGAGCAGCGCAATTAGCTGCATCCAGGGACGCATGAACCATGTAGTCACCTGCCCGAGTAATCTGATAGGCTAGATTACGTGCCTCGGGAGAAAGAGGGATATCACTAGTCATCTTGACTAGGCTCTCAACCCAAGCCACCATAGCCCTTGCCACCCAGGTGGCTGCAAAGGAGGGAGATAGAGATGCTCCAGCCGCCTCAAAAATTGATTTGGCGAGGTTGTCAATCTGTTTATCTGAAGGGTTCCTAATGGATGAACTATCAGAAACAGAGAGTAGGGTTTTTGAAGCTAGACGAGATACTGGAGGATCTACAACAGGAGATTCAGTCCACTCTTTCGCCACAGTTGCTGAAAAAGGGTATCGTGCTTTCAGAGACTTCAGTCCTGAGAAACGTCTATCCGGACGCTCCCTATGTCCCTGAACAATATCAGTAAATTCAGGGTGGTTACCAAACACCTTGTGAACACGCTTTGCTCTCTTGAAAGAGATAGGATGATTCGGCTGAGACCCAGGTTCTTCATCTAGTTTGAGGATTGTGTTAATTGCCTCAATTAGAGAATCTAAGGACTCCTGAAAATCTGGCGAGTTGGGATCATCACCAATGTCCGACTCGTATTCCGAATCATGGTCACTTATATCTCTAGGAGAAGGGAGCGAGAACCTGAGCTCGCAGATGCTGAGCCGCTAGATGGATTGGGGGAAGCATTATGGCGGCGTTTTTTGGACGACCGCTTTGCGGACGCCATGAGGCGGCCCCTGTCAGATGAGGCCTCTCTGAAGGCTAACGGACCCCTCTCAGGAAAAGGGGCGCTCTGGCTAGAAGCAGATCCCTGAAAGGTATCCAAGGCCCTAGTCAGAGAGTTCATGGAGTGCGCCAGATATTCTGGCCACCCTGAAGGACCTGGCTCAATGGGATCAAGAATAGGTAGGGACCCCTGCTCGGTAGTAGGGGGCTCCTGAGCAGAAGGAGCCATGGGCTCCTGGGCACATGATGCACAGAATTGAGAACTATGCATTGACGGCAGGGGAGCGTTACATGAAGCGCAGGCGGCATATACTACAGAGTAGTTCTTGTCAGCCTTTTTAATTCCCTTGGATTGCGACATATTTCTGCACCCGAAAGCCTGCTGCAGGAGAAGGGTCAAACGCTGTGTAGACCTAGTCGCAGCGTGCACTTACCCAGGGCCTGTGTGTGTGCACCAGGGAAGTCAAGGGATGGCGTGTGCAGCGCTGTCCCAGGAGAATATGGCGCCCGAGATTATAGAAGCGCTTCTCGTGTGAGACGAGAAGTGCCAGAAGCAGTGGGAGGAGAGGGGGAGGAAACAGGTTAACTGACGACGGCCAATAGCCTGCAATGTGGGCGGAGCCACACGGACCGCCCCCTCCCCTTGAGGCCTATCCCGGCCCGAAGTCGGGGAGTAAATTTTAAAGTTGCGGCCTACCCTGGGCCGAAGCCGGGGACTAAATTTGAGTCCGTGGCCGCGGTGCGATCGGAAACGCCAGCGGCGCGATTCTGTGCTGCGGCGGCGCAACGCCATGCGGGCGCAGTGCGCATAAGCGGTCGCGATGACCGGTATTACAGTGCCCCTCATATACTCACTGCGGGGAAAGCCCGAAGATGGAGGAGGGAAAACTCCACAGCACTACAGCGACTATGGCTGTACATCCTCTATCCACCAACCCCTTTCAATAGGGGGGTGGAGAGGGCTCTTACATGCCTCCAGACCGCCACCGCTTTCAGGAGAGGTGGTGGGGGTAACCATCCAAGGTGCCACGCAAAATCATCATCATCCTCAAGTAAGGGTATCTCATGGGGAGAGCGGCCTGTTATAAGGATCTGTCGCCCCATGGTAGCGTGGCAGGAGGGGTACGTGGAGGCGACACTCGCACGATGCCGCCTGTTGTTGGTTTTTGGGAGATCGTGACTTTTCGTACAAGTCCCGTCGCCCATCCGTGCGTGAAGAAAGTAAAATAATAAAAAGTTTAAAAATCAGAAAAAAATCAGAAAAAAAGTGGGGTCTGAGAGCAGACCCTAGTGCCTCCTACAGACACTAAGCAAGAACTGGTTCAGGATTGAGCCAACAGAGGGTGTATACTGCAGGAGGAGGAGTTAATCTTTTGTGCTTGTATTGCTTAGTGTCCTCCTAGTGGCAGCAGCATAACACCCACGGTCTGTGTGTCCCCCAATGAGGCGAAGGAGAAAATAGTGAATGTAAAATTTTCTAAATAATTGAAAACTGCACTTCATTTTGTGTCTCGTGAATAAATATTACATTAATATTCATATTGTTTTTGTTTTTTTATTCCTCCAAGAGACTTTTTTTTTTTTTTACTACAGCCGTATGAGGGTTTGGTTTGCCTTGCACAGGTTGTAGTAGCTCCATTTAATTTAGAAGATAAAGTACTGTGGGTGGAATGGAAAAAGTCTCAATTTCAACATATAGTAGTTACTCAGGTTTCATTCTTACAGAGTTCTCTGTCTGGTAAAAATTACTTTATTCTAACGGTGAATATGATTATGGGAATTCCAAGGTTATATATTTTTATGCTGTACTCAAAAAAAATTAATGTTTATTGCAGTTTAAGAGTTATAAGACGATGGATCTCACGTGAACCAGAGGAATAGATTCCCTCTAGACCCTCAGGATAGGCCAACATTTCTAGTCTACTGAGCAATCTACATAAAGCTAGAATTACAATTTTGAGTTTTGAAACGAGACATAAACATATTTCCAGGACGTCCCTCCTGACAGCACCATGGGCGTCCTCCTCCTCCTTGCAGGGACAGGAAACACACGAGAGGTTAAAAGGCCCCTCCTCGCCCCATTTCCCTCAGTGTTTTTCTTGTCGCTGCAAGGAGGGATGCACGAGCAGAGCTGTGAGACTTACCGGGCTCAGGGGGATCGTGAGGCTTCGCCAGATCCTTACCCTTGTCAAGTGGCCAGGGCCGAAACTCCCCAGTGGGGAGTCCCTCTGCCCAAAAGGCCAGGAGCAGGACCAGGCTCCTGGATTGGCGATGCTCCTCCCGGGGAGGCTCTCGTCCCAGACCCAGAAACGACTCCCCGGGTCTACTGCACTTGAGCGCTGGTACCCCGCAAGCAGCCGGCTTCTGCGGGTGGTAGTTCCACACTCCTATGCTCCGGCGACGCAGGAGGAAGCTGGACACAGGCATCGCTCGGCTTCCGCGGTGGCGGCAGGGCATGCGTCACTTCCGGTGACGTCATATCCGGGCCCTGTTCAGTGCCGAAAGTGGCCATAAGCTCAGCTGAAAGAGCGCTGAACGCTCTCCCTTAAGTGCTGGGTGTTCATCTGCAGAACGCTCACCTGTACCGCTACAGGCAAAGATCCCCGCAGCAGGTCGCCGGACGCCGGATCGTGCACAGCCTACCTTGTTCCAGATGGAAACAGACGAGGCAGAAGTGAGGGGTAAGTGCGCCTGGCGCAGACCACCCTGACCCATGTGCCCTGGAAGCCCCCATTCAGGAAGGCATACCTGACAGGTCCCTGTCTCATACTATTTAGGACAAGGGAACGTCGACTGCTCCCCCAACGGCAAAAAAAGACCGGCAAGGCATCAGCAAAATCCTCCAGATGCCCTGTAAAGCTGTCCGATGGCCACCACAAGACCCTCTGTGCTACCTGTACTTCTAAGGTTATGAGGGAAGAACAACCCTCACTACTATCTGAGATGAGGCATATGATACGTGAAGAAGTCCAGGCTTCCATGTCCACACTTACACACCAGCGGACATCCAGCCCCACCCCCGGACGCAAGCGACCCAGGTGGGAGACGGACGCAGGGGAGCAGGACTTAAGCTCAGAGGACAGGTCTGACATAGACGACTCCAACTCTGAGGAAGAAGGGGAACTTCTACCTGACATCCAGGACCGGAGTAGGAAATTCCTATTCCAGGCAGAGGACAGTAACGATCTGGTCCAGTCTATACGGACTACCATGCAGATTGAGGAGACTCCCAGACCGCAGTCCAGACAGGACCTGATGTTCAGGTCTTATGTATCAGAAGCAGACGGTATTCCCTGTTACCGAACACATCCGGGCTATGATTCTGGAGGAGTGAAAAAATGCGGAGAGGCGTCTCGTACTATCCCTGGACTTCAAGGGGCGACTACCATTCGTCCCGGAGGAAGTCAGGCTATGGGAGGAGATCCCTAAGATCGACGTCCCAGTAGCCAGGGTCGCAAAAAAGACTGCCATCCCTTTTGAGGACTTGTCTAATTTGCGCGACCCGATGGACAGAAAGGCCGACATACTGTTAAAAAGGGCCTGGGAAACATCCGCGGCCTTAATTAGAACTAATATAGCGGCCACCTCAGGCGCTAGATCCATGTTTCTCTGGATGGGTCAGTTGGAGGAACAATTGTCCAATAAGACCCCCAGAGCAGAGATCCTGGCCTCTCTACCTATTCTGAGATCAGCCACGGCATTTCTAGCCGACATGTCTGCAGAATCTGTTAGGGAGCTGTTTCTGGCTGAAAATCTATCTAACGCAGCTAGGAGAGCCGTCTGGCTTAAATCTTGGTCTGGAGATAATGCCTCTAAAACCAAACTGTGTGCCATCCCATTCTCAGGGTTAAGGGTTTTGGACCGGGCGTAGATAACATACTAGAGTCAGTAGCGGATGTAAAAAAGGGGTTTCCTGAAGATAAAACCCGACGACCTCAGCCCTTTCGGAGGGGACCCCCTCCCGGAAAGCAGTATGACCCTAGAAGCCACGGTAGACCGAGTAGAGGTCCCTATCGTAGCTCCCATTCCCAGAGGGGAAACACAGGAGTACCTCATTCCCTAAAACAAAGAGACAATGACGCCACCCCCACTGGGGGAAGGCTCCGTCTCTTCGCAACAAGATGGGCCCAGATTACACAAAACCAGTGGATCCGCAGAGCCATTGCGGAGGGTTATATCATAGAGCTATACTCCCCTCCACCCGAAAGATACGTTTCCCCCATGGTAGTCCCGGCGGACTCCGCAATGTGTATCGACCTTCAGGAAATGGTCAACTCCTCAGTCATAATTCCGGTTCCCTGGGCGGAAATAGGCAGGGGTCACTATTCATCCCTTTTTACCATCACAAAGCCGTCAGGAGAAACCCGTACCATCATAAACCTAAACCTCTAAACAACTGGGTCAGGTACAAAAGATTCCGAATGGAATCAATCCGATCTGCTGTTCACCTCATAGACAGGGACGAGGTCATGTGCACGCTCGATCTGAAAAGTGCCTACTACCAGGTCCCAATACATCCCTCATCTCAAAAACTACTAAGATACGCGGTAGAGCTGCCATCCCAGACCTGTCACTTCCAGTTCCAGTGCCTACCTTTCGGGCTGGCCTCGGCCCCCCGAATATTCACAAAACTGGTATCGGAGGTAGTGGCCTTCCTGAGGAACCAGGGTATCATTATCGTTCCATATTTGGACGATTTTCTTATTGTGGCAGAATCAGAGGAAGCGCTGGTCAGGCGCAGAGACCGATGCATCGCGATACTGGAGTATCTGGGCTGGGCTATAAACTGGCAAAAGTCAGACCTAATACCCGACCAGCGAAAGACCTTCCTGGGCGTACACCTAGACTCCAGACACAGAATATCATACTTGCCAGAAGAAAAGCAGGTCATGCGGAACCTAACAGGGTACCTGGTAAAGCATCGAACTTCCATAAGATCCGCCATGCAGGTTTTGGGACAGATGACAGCTTGTATCCCATGCGTCAGATGGGCGCAGTCCCACTCAAGACCTCTGCAGAAGGAAATTCTGTCAGTATGGGATCGGTCTCACGCCTCTCTGGACAAGCCGCTGCACCTACCACGAGCCGTAAAGGAGTCACTCTTCTGGTGGACATAGACTCGCAACCTAAGGGTGGGGGTACTGTGGTCTGCCTCCCCCTACGTAACAGTCACCACAGACGCCAGTTCATGGGGTTGGGGAGCTCATCTACAAGGCAGAATTCCACAGGGCAGGTGGACATCAAAGACCGATCCTCCAACTTCAGAGAACTATACGCAGTGTGGGAGGCCATAAGAAGAAATTGTTCCAGGCTCAAGGATCAGCATGTCAGAATTTTTTCCGACAATATAACAGTCTCGTTCCTGAACCACCAGGGAGGCTCCAGGCATCGCCTCCTCCAGGATCTGGCGGGGAGGATATTCGACTGGGCAGAGCATACAGTCCTCTCCCTAACAGCAGTTCACCTGGAAGGATCTCAAAACGTAGTGACAGACTACCTAAGCAGAAAGGAGGTCAGCCCAACCGAGTGGGAACTGAACCAGAACATCTTCTGGGTACTATGTCGGCGCTGGGGAACACCCCAGATAGACTTATTCGCAAACAGAAGAAACGCAAAGGTCCCGAGATTCTTCTCCCTGAATCCCCTGGACGCCCCGAGTCAGAAGTGGGAGAAACACCTCCTGTATGCATTCCCACCATTGGCACTCATCCCAGCCGTGCTACGAAAAATCAGAGAGGATCAGGCTACTGTCATATTGATAGCGCCATATTGGCCGAAAATGAGCTGGTTCTCCCTGTTAACAGACATGGCTGTCGAGAACAAGGTAGAACTTCCCCTGTTAAAAGATCTAATCCACCAGGGTCCAATCCACCTTCAGGACCCAGGAAGACTACACCTTTCAGCCTGGATCCTGAGAGGAACACCCTGAGGTTGAAGGGCTTATCAGACCAGGTCATAGCTACCATCCAGGCCAGTAGAAAGCCGGTCACGTCGGCAATTTATCTTAAAATCTGGAAGAGGTTCTGCCTGGAGTGTGGCAGGTCCGACTTGGTGCCAGGCACGCCAGACATTCCCAAAATTCTAGACTTTCCTCAGGCAGGCTTTACCAAGGGCTCAGGCCCAGCACCCTAAATGTTCAGATTGCAGCATTAAGCTCCTTCTTTGACTATCCACTAGCTTCCCACCCCTGGATAGTAAGATTCATTCGAGCAACACAGAGACTGTGTCCCACTATTCGCCAATGCCTCCCACCGTGAGACCTTACCCTTGTACTAGGGGCACTATGTAAAGATCCATACGCCAACAACAACAACATGCCTATCTCCTTTCTTACCAGGAAGGCGGCATTCTTAATAGCAATTACCACGGCCAAGAGAATAGGGGAGATACAGGCCCTATCCACCAGAGATCCGTACTTTCAGGTTAGGGATGATAGCATAGTCCTAAGATTAGACCCTGCTTTCATCCCTAAGGTAGCATCTATCCGGAACCGTAATCAGGAGATTGTCCTACCTTCCTTCTTCGACAATCCCTCCAACACAAAGGAACAGAGGCTCCATTCGTTGGATGTCAGGAGAACGGTCATAGACTATATTGAAGCCACTAAAGATTGGCGAATAGATCCAAACCTGTTTATCCTCTACGGAGGAAAGAATAAGGGTAAAAAGGCGTCTAAACCTTCCATCACTAGATGGTTAACATCCATAATCTCGGAGGCCTATCGGGCTGAGGGGAATTGCCCCCCAGCGGGTCTAAAGGCCCACTCAACCCGAGGGGTAGCAGCCTCTTGGGCTGAGAGGGCAGGCGCCTCACTGGAACAGATTTTTAAGGCTGCAAAATGGGCCAGTGTTGATACATTCTGTAAGCATTATAAGATGGATGTGCTTTCTGGCCAACAGACGGCCTTCGGCAGGAAGGTTCTGCAGGCAGTAATCCCACCCTAAGGAGCTTTCTTTGATACTCCCCATGGTGCTGTCAGGAGGGACGTCCTGGAAAGGGGGTATTAGACCTACTGGTAATTATGTTTCAAGGAGTCCATCCTGACAGCACTGGTAGCTCCCCTCCCTCTTGAATATGTCATATGCTGTAATATGATTTTCTTCATTCATTAAAGTGTTATATGCATTATACATGTCTTGGTTCTTCGTACAACACTGAGGGAAAGGGGGCAGGGAGGGGCCTTGTAACCTTTCGTGTGTTTCCTGTCCCTGCAAGGAGGAGGAGGACGTCCATGGTGCTGTCAGGATGGACTCCTGGAAACATAATTACTGGAGGTCTAATACCCCCTTTTTTGTTTCCTTGCTTATTGGCTCTCGTGTGTATGGATCAGGCCAAATGACCTCTGAAGTCCCCACTGAAGAGTTTCCACCGATAAGTCTCATCAGGGCCACTTGGCCGCCCCTTCTCGCTTTAATTGTACATATAAAGTATTAAAAAGAAAAAAAAACAAAACACAAAAACATACTTTGATAAGACTCTTAAGGGGATGACTTCTTCTCCAACTCTATGTCTTTCCCTATGCTTCTTCTTTCTTTTTCTCTTCACCTTACAAGCAGAAGTTTCCTTCTTGTCACTTATATCTTTTTCTTCTTCAGTTGAATTCTCTAGAAAAAAAATAATGAAAAAGAAAGAATTAAGGAAGGAATCACTTAATTTTTCTTGTAAAAAAAAGTAAGAGACGTAATCAAAAATTTATTCTCTAGCACTACACTACAGACAATCTTTAATTTGTTAGATAGCGTGCAAATAATCCCTAAGGTTGCGAGCAAACGATCAGTAATACTAGTGTTCTGGATGCTGCGTTGTACAGTACAAGCAGTGTGAATGGCATAGAAATCTCATGCCCCCTGTGCAGTGCGCGAGACCCAGTGACGATGATGAGCGTTTAAGTCACTACCTGGCGCCTGTGAATAGTAGGAACACTACTGCTATTTAGTGTCGCCGGAGCCAAATTCAGGGGCAGGTGGACGACTGTGGAGCTTTGTGGGAACATTTTTACAAATATATTGGTGAACGAGGTACAGTCTCCTGTTTATTTCTGTCTTTTTAGGTATCCTTTTCTGAACTACATTGGATTTGGTGGATTACTGCAGACCTCTACAGGATTTTTTTTAAATAATTTTCAATAAATTGGTGAATAGTTTGAGTTTTTTTTATTCAAATACAGTAATTTTTTCTTTGCGTGCGTTTTTACTTTTTTCTTTCTGGGGTTGTAATGGGGATGTCTGATACACGCAGCCGGCGTGTATTTTTAGGTTGGGAAGGGCCCAATAACCATGGACCTTCCTAGCCTGATAAAATAAGCCTGCAAGTGTCGGCTTTACCTTCACTGTTATCAAAACTAGGAAGGACTACCACGTCATTTTTTTTAATTCATTTTTTTATTTGATTAATACAATGTAGTTAACTACAGAAGTATGGCACTAAATATAGAGCTCACGGATATCTATCTATACCATATTTATCTAGCATTAAAAAACGCATGCGACAAAACGAAAGTGAGCTATGGTGTAGGAGTCATTCGGAAACTCAGCTGTGTAGAAAGCCTGAACAAACAATGAGTGTGGGAACGTACAAGCACATCATGTAATATTTTTTCAGCTGGCTTAAAAATCATTACACCTGACGAACAAGCGTTTCGCACGTTTGTTGGACATTTTCAAGTCTGTTTATATCAAATTTCTGTTAGGCTGAATTGCAGCATTACTGATCTGCTCACTCAGCCATTCTGGACACCATCTCACAGAACCCCTTCAAAGGAAACCTGTCACCAACGCTGTGGAATATGATTGCGCTGAGTAAATTCATAATGTCTGCATACCTCTACATTCTGTCAGCTCTGACGAGGCCAATTTTGACGGTGCATCTTCTTTATCGTGCAGTTTTCTGTACTTGGAAGAGTCCTGCTCCTCTGAGCTGCTGTGCTTTCTCTTGGCAGGCCTGCCTTCCTCTGACAGGTCAAGCTCTCTGCTCGGTCTCGCTTCCTTGTCTCCTTCTTAGAGGCCTGTCTGGTAGAGTCTGATGTATCCGTTACTGAGCTTTCGGAAATACTGCGCGGCCTCTTAGATTTTGCTGCTTCTTTTGTTGATATTTCCATGATAATCTGGTCACTGATCTCATCCTCTGCCGTGTCATCACTTTCCTTCTTGCTTTTTGATTTTTTCTTCTTCTTCTTTTTCTTTTCCTCTAAAATGAACAGAACAAAAAAGGTATTACGCTATTCTGCCATTGTGGCTTCAATACATAATGTAAGGGGCTGATCCCAACAGCTCTCGCAGCACTGCAATGACTAATCGGATCATCAGGTTTACTGTACAAATCTAAAGTAATTTATGAACACTTCTCTATTCTTTATGTGCCTGCATGAGATGGACACCTCACCAGGAATATGTGGCTCGCAATGGCCAGACATTTATGGTGTATCATGTAGATATGCCATAAATGTCCGAGATGGGAATACACATTTAAAGTGTTGATGGATCGTCTAATTCATGATACTCTAGTTTTATGATCAAGGACAGTTATAAAATATTGCAAATAAAAGCCATAAATCTCAAATATATGCTCCAGGACTCCCACCCATCACAAAAATAAGCAGTCACCTTCTCATCTGTTTGTATTCTAAAAAGTAAGAGACCCAGCATGTTGCGCTCTCTACTGTACAGTATGTGAGTTGCTAAAAAGTGTTTCACTCCTCCCATAAAACTACATTGAAGACCAGCCCATTCATGTATGACCACCTCTCGACGTCACCTACTTCACTCTAAAGAGATACATAGCGGTCAGGAGACCCTCCATCCTGCTAATATATAGGGGATCCAGAGAGAGAAACAGGCACTGACCCAACAAGACCAGCTATTTTCTCACTTGATGAGGCAATATGTAGTGTAATCAGACATTCCTGCTTCATGAAAAGGTGCACACCTTTCCATTAATCAGGAGCATCTGATGAGCGTCTCCATGAGCAGAAACCTTACTCCACGATTTCTGGAATAGATAACGTTACAGCTCCTCATGAATTAGACTAGCTGCATGTCACGCCCCTTGGGTGCCCCGCTTCTGCCACATGTCTACCCATTTTGGAGGAGATGAGGGAAACTGGTGTGAAAATGCCAAAAGTCACCACATTTCTGGCGTTGCGCTAAAATTTAGAGACTTTTTTAAACAACTACAACAGAATTCTGGTGAAATTGCTTTGATGAATAGGGGCCGTAGTAAACCATAGGTACTTATCCATCCCTGCACTGCACCACACATCTCTTCTCTCTGGCAACAAACATATATGGCAAAAACCAGCACAAAGACAACAAATTCTATGAATAGATGGATGGGGGCAGCACAGAATTGCATCATGGGCCACAGGCTGAGCCCCTCTAATCTAGACTAAGCAGCTTCATTTATGATCTGAACCATCCCTGAATTCCTATATTAACATGGAGTAGATCACACCTACAAGATGTTTTTAGATTGACAGATTATCACCAAATTGTAAGTGCTCATCATTGCCATTAAACCTTGTGCACATATCCAGCACTTACATTAAGACATACCTGATTCATGGGTCTCTTGTGCCTTTAGCTCTGGAATAGGTTTGTTTTTTACCGTTTTTGGAAACATGCCTGCTTTTCTTGGGGCTTCCTCGGGAGGGTTGTTCAACAGCTAAGTGAGGAAAAGAAACTTCAACTATAGAACATCTTAGAGACGACATACAAGTTGTCAAGTGACAGAGTTTATGTGTAACCACTAACTTTACTCCTATTGCTTAGGAGTCAATTTTGTATGAGTTTTCGCTATTCCCAAGAGCCATAACTATTTTTCAGCCCGCAAAACTCAATTGTTTTTTGCACTACAAGTTGTACAAAAAAATATTTTCAGTTTCGCCATTTTCTGACACCCATAACTTTTTCATTTTTCAGTCAATTGAGCTTTTTTTTTTTAATCAAAACTTTTATTGAAGCAACTAACAATACAAACTTTATAACAGTGCAAAAGTTATATTAGTAATGTAATCCACAATCACTACAGCAATATTGTTATACATAACCCCTGTTAATTAATTTTCAGCAATAACTAGAAGCCGGTCAAATTTTTAAACTAATATTCGAACAAAGTGGTATTCGTCCTCATCAACATCTGCCCAATACTGAATGCTAATTGGGTTTTGGAGATGGATTATATCTACACTTGGCACATTATCTGATCATTGCATTCGTATAAATTACTGTGACTTGGTTATTAACCCCTTCACCCCCAAGGGTGGTTTGCACGTTAATGACCGGGCCAATTTTTACAATTCTGACCACTGTCTCTTTATGAGGTTATAACTCTGGAACGCTTCAACGGATCTTCGCGATTCTGAGATTGTTTTCTCGTGACATATTGTACTTCACGTTAGAAGTAAAATTTCTTCAATAAACTTGCGTTTATTTTTGAAAAAAACGCAAATATGGCGAAAATTTTTAAAATTTTGCAATTTTCAAACTTTGAATTTTTATTCCCTTAAAACAGAGAAATATGTCACATAAAATAGTTAAGAAATAACATTTCCCACATGTCTACTTTACATCAGCACAATTTTGGAACCAAAATTTTTTTTTGTTAGGAAGTTATAAGGGTTAAAAGTTGACCAGCGATTTCTCATTTTTACAACAAAATTTACAAAGCCATTTTTTTTAGGGACCACCTCTCATTTGAAGTCACTTTGAGGGGTCTATATGGCAGAAAATACCCAAAAGTGACAACATTCTAAAAACTGCACCCCTCAAGGTACTCAAAACCACATTCAAGAAGATTATTAACCCTTCAGGTGCTTCACAGGAACTAAAGCAACGTGGAAGGAAAAAATGAATATTTAACTTTTTAGCCACAAAAATGATTTTTTACAAACTTTTTTTTTATTTTCACAAGGGTAAAAGGAGAAAATGGACAGATAAGGTTGTTATGCAATTTCTCCTGAGTACGCCAATACCCAATATGTGGGGGAAAACCACTGTTTGGGCACACGGCAGAGCTCGTAAGGGAAGGAGCGCCGTTTGACTTTTTCAAACTAAAATTGGCTGGAATTGAGATTGGACGCCATGTCGTGTTTGGAGAGCCCCTGATGCGCCTAAACAGTGGAAACCCCCACAAGTGACACCATTTTGGAAACTAGACCCCCTAAGGTACTTATCTAGATCTGTTGTGAGCACTTTGAACTCCCAAGTGTTTCACAAAAGCTTATAATGCCTGGGTGTGAAAAAAAAAAAAAAAACAATTTTCCACAAAAATGATTTTTTAGTCCCAAATTTTTGAATTTTCCCAAGGAAATTGGACCCCAAAAGTTGTTGTCCAATTTGTCCTGAGTACGCTGATACCCCATATGTGGGGGGGGGAACTGTTTGGGTGCACGGCAGGGCTTGGAAAGGAAGTAGTAACGTTTTGGAATGCAGACGTTGATGGGGGTCATGTTCCGTTTGCAGTGCCCCAGATGAGCCTAAACAGTGGAAACCCCCCACAAGTGACCCCATTTTGGAAACTATACCCCCTAAGGAACTTATCTAGATCTTTGGTGAGCACTTTGAACCCCCAAGTGCTTCACACAAGTCTATAATGCCCGGGCATGAAAATAAAAAATCCTATTTTTTTCCCACAAAAATTATCTTTTAGTCACTAATTTTTTATTTTCTCAAGGGTAACAGGAGAAATTGGACCACATAAGTTGTTGTCCAATTTGTCCTGAGTACGCTGATACCCCATATGTGGGTGGGAACCACTGTTTGGGCGCACGGCAGAGCTCGGAATGGAAGGAGCACCATTTGACTTTTTCCAACCAAAATTGGCTGGAATTGAGATTGGATGCCATGTTGCATTTGGAGAGCCCCTGATGTGCCTAAACAGTGGAAACCCCCACAAATGACCCCATTTTGGAAACTAGACCCCCTAAGGAACTTTTCTAGATCTTTGGTGAGCAATTTGAACCCCCAAGTGCTTCACACAAGTTTATAACGTAGAGCCGTAAAATTTAAAAATCATATTTTTTCCACAAAAATGATCTTTTCACCCCAATTTTTATTTTTCCAAGGGTAACAAGACTCCAAAAGTTATTGTGCAATTTGTCCTGAGTGCGCTGATACCCCATATGTGGGGGTAAACCACTGTTTGGGTGCATGGCAGAGTTTGGAAGGGAAGGAGCGCCGTCTGACTTTTTCAACGCAGAATTGGCTGGACGCCATGTCGTGTTTGGAGAGCTCCTGATCTGCCTAAACAGTGGAAACCCCCATAAATGACGCCATTTTGGAAACTAGACCCCTCAAGGAACTTATCTAGATGTGTGGTGAGAACTTTTAACCCCCAGGTGTTTCACTAAAGTTTATAACGTACAGCCGTAAAATAAAAAATCTTTTTTTTTTTTTACAAAAATGATTTTTCGTCCCCAATATTTTATTTTCACAAGGGTAACAGAAGAAATTGGAACCCAAAAGTTGTTGTCCAATTTGTCCTGAGTACGCTGATACCCAATATGTGGGAGAAAACACTGTATGGGCGCACGTCAGGCTCGGAAGGGAAGTAGTGACGTTTTGGATTGCAGACTTTGATGGAATGGTCTGGGGCGTCATGTCACATTTGGAGAGCCCTGATGCACCTATACAGTGGAAACCCCCACAAGTGACCCCATTTTGGCAAATAGACCCCACAAGGAACTTATCTAGATGTGTGGTGAGCACTTTGAACCCCGAAGTGCTTCACAGAAGTTTATAACGTACAGCCGTAAAAATAAAAAATCTTTTTTTTTTTTTACAAAAATGATTTTTTTGCCCCAATATTTTATTTTCACAAGGGTAACAGAAGAAATTGGACCCCAAAAGTTGTTGTCCAATTTGTCCTGAGTACGCTGATATCCAATATGTGGGAGAAAACTACTGTATGGGTACACGTTGGGGCTCGGAAGGGAAGTAGTGACGTTTTGGATTGCAGACTTTGATGGAATGGTCTGGGGGCGTCATGTCGCATTTGGAGAGCCCCTGATGCGCCTAAACAGTGGAAATCCCCAACAAGTGACCCCATTTTGGAAAATAGACCCCACAAGGAACTTATCTAGATGTGTGGTGAGCGCTATGAAGCCCCAAGTGCTTCACAGAAGTTTATAATGTACAGCCGTAAAAACAAAAAAATATTTTTTTTTTTTGTACAAAAATGATATTTTCGCCCCCAGTTTTTTATTTTCCCAAGGGTAGCAGAAGAAATAGGACAAATTGCACAATAACTCTTGGGGTCCAGAGTACGCTGATACCCCATATGTGGGGATAAACTACTGTTTGGACGCATGGCAGAGCTGAGAAGTGAAGGAGCACCGTTTGACTTTTTCAACGCAGAATTGGCTGGAATTGAGATCAGACGCCATGTCACATTTGGAGAGCCCCTGATGTGCCTAAACAGCTGAAACCCCCCAATTCTAACTCCAACCCTAACCCCAACACACCCCTAACCCTAGTCCCAACCCTAACCACAAACCTAACCCTAACACACCCCTAATCCCAACCCTAACCCTAACTTTAGCGCCAACCCTAACCCTAATTTTAGCAGCAACCCTAACCCTAACCCTAATGGGAAAATGGAAATAAATGCTTTTTTTTAATTTTATTATTTTTCCCTTACTAAGGGGGTGATAAAGGGGGGTTTGATTTACTATTTATAGCGGGTTTTTATGATTGGCAGCTGTCACGCTAAAAGACGCTTTTTATTGCAAAAATAGTTTTTGCATCATCACATTTTGAGAGCTATAATTTTTGCATATTTTGGCCCACAGAGTCATGTGAGGTCTTATTTTTTGCGGGACGAGTTGACGTTTTTATTGGTACCATTTTTGAGCACGTGACGTTTTTTGATCGCTTTTTATTTCGATTTTTGGGAGGTTAGAATGAACAAAAATCAGCAATTCATGAATTTCTTTTGGGGGAGGCGTTTATACCGTTCCGCGTGTGGTAAAATTGATAAAGCAGTTTTATTCTTCGGGTCAGTACATTATGGCGATACCTCATTTATATCATTTTTTCATGTTTTGGCGCTTTTATAGAATAAAAACAATTTTATATAAAAAATAATTATTTTTGCATTGCTTTATTCTGCGAGCTATAACTTTTTTATTTTTTCGCTGATGATGCTTTATGACGGCTCGTTTTTTGCGGGACAAGATGGCGTTTTCAGCGGTACCATGTTTTTTTATATCGGTCTTTTTGATCGCGTGTTATTCCACTTTTTGTTCAGCGGTATGATGATAAAGCATTGATTTTTTGCTTCGTTTTTTTTTTTTTTTAAGGGGTTCACTAAAGGGGTTAACTAGTGGGACAATTTTATAGGGGGGTCGTTACGGACGCGGCGATACCAAATATGTGTACTTTTATTGTTTTGGTTTTTTTTTATTTACAGGAAGAAGTGAATTTATTGGGGAATATTTTTCTTTTTTTTTATTTATTTTGGATTTTTTTTTTACACATGTTTATTTTTACTTTTTTAATTTACTTTGTCCAGGGTGGGACATCACAGTATTTTATCAGATCGCTGGTGTGACATGTGCACAGCACTCTGTCACACCAGCGATCGCACAGGCATAGATGCAGGCTTCTCAGTGCCTGCTCTCGGCAGGCACTGAGGTAGCCGCCTCCCTCCAGGACCCCGGCGCCATCTTGGATCCGGGTCCTGGGAGGGAGGAAGCCCTCAGAACAGCGCGATCACATCGCGCTGCTCTGAGGGTCTCAGGGGGGCGCGCAGGGAGCCCCCACCCTGCGCGATCCTCCCCTGTGCCCCCAGTACACCGCGATCATGTTTGATCGCGGTGTGCAAGGGGTTAATGTGCCGGAGCGGTCCGTGACCGCTCCTGACACACAGTCATGGGTGTCAGCTGTGATAATCAGCTGACACCCGGCGGCGATTAGCTGCGCTCCCCTCAGGAGCGCAGCTGATCGCCTATGACGTACTATCCCGTCCCCGGTCATACGGGCCCAGGTACCATGGACGGGATAGTACGTCCGATGGCAGTAAGGGGTTAATAAACCTAATACAGATAAAACAAACAAAAAGTAATAAAGCTAAATAAATAATCACCTCAATTGCTTTGGCAGCTTGTTCTGGTGTCTCAAACTCAATAAATGCAAATCCTTTTGTGTCACCAGTGGTTTTATACCTGGGGATGCTGATGTAGACCACTGTGCCACATTTACCAAACACCCTTTCTATCCAGCTGTGTGTAACGTTTTTAGGAAGCAGCTCCTGAGAACACAAAAAAGATTAAGTGGCTGAAAAAGAAACACTGACTCTGGTCCACAGACATTAGAAAGTGCTCAAAATAGCTGATGTCAGCTGGTTCAGTTCATGGTTACATGAAAACAAAATATGAATGGCGGAGACTTATGTCTGCTGATCATTGGAATGTTTTAGCCAAACTTGTTAAAGAGGTTCTATCAAATTCTTAAATTAGAAAAATTACAAAAGTGCTCATAAAAGCAAGGAAAGTTGCAATTACCGTATTTTTCGGACTATAAGACGCACCGGACCATAAGACGCACCCCAAATTTTCAGAAGGAAAATAGGGAAAAAAAAATAATGTGTCAAATGGGGGTCCGTCTTACAGTCCGAAGTGCTCTGTGCTGTGCTGTGTGGGGTGGCTGTGCTCTGTGGGGTGGCTGTGCAATATATGGTACTCACATCCCATAGCGGTGGTCCCAATGCAGCCTCCTGTGCTCTGTGGTGTCTGGACAGCAGCGGGGCTCTGTGCTGCGTGGGGGGCTCCGCCGGCATTTCCCTCTTAGCCGGACAGCCCCCCGCAGCTCCGCTGCTGCGGCCTCCTGATACATGGCCGCCAGGGGCCTCCGGTGGCGGTCCCGACGAAGTCTTCCGTGCGGTGGTGCCGGGGCAGCAGCCGGCTCTGTGCTGCAGGGGGGCTCCGCCGGCATTTCGATCTTAGCCGGAAAGCCCCCCGCAGCTCCGCTCCCTCCTGCAACTCGGTGGCGTCCTCAAACATGGCCGCCAGGGGCCTCCGGTAAGATGGCCGCCGAATCTCATTCAAGTCTCGGCAACGAGATCTCTTCTCCCGAGATCTTGTCCTGAGATCTCCGGAGGCCCCTGGCGGCCATGTTTGAGGACGCCACCGAGTTGCAGGAGGGAGCGGAGCTGCGGGGGGCTTTCCGGCTAAGACCGAAATGCCGGCGGAGCCCCCCTGCAGCACAGAGCCGGCTGCTGCCCCGGCACCACCGCACGGAAGACTTCGTCGGTACCGCCACCGGAGGCCCCTGGCGGCCATGTATCAGGAGGCCGCAGCAGCGGAGCTGCGGGGGGCTGTCCGGCTAAGAGGGAAATGCCGGCGGAGCCCCCCACGCAGCACAGAGCCCCGCTGCTGGCCAGACACCACAGGAAGGCTGCCGCCGCCACCGGGACCGCCGCCTACACCGGATTTTTTGGTATGTTGGGACCATAAGACGCACCCCATTTCCCCAATTTTGGGGGGAAAAAAGTGCGTCTTATGGTCCAAAAAATACGGTACCTCTTGTTAAAAATCCCTATGTTCTCAAGAACTACGGAATATTTAATTGTATTGTGTACTGCTTGATATCTAGGTTACTGGTCACCTTGGCATTCTGTGATGCATAGTTAGCAAGGCCGAAAAAAAGACAATAATCCATCCAGTGCAGCCTATATTCCATCAGAATAAATCCCCAGATCTACGTCCTTCTAAAGAACCTAATAACTGAAAGATACAATATTGTTACACTCCAGGAAGACATCCAGGCCTCTCTTGAACCCCTCGACTGAGTTCGCCATCACCACCTCCTCAGGCAAGGAATTCCAGATTCTCACTGCCCTAACAGTAAAGAATCCTCTTCTATGTTGGTGGAAAAACCTTCTCTCCTCCAGATGCAGAGAATGCCCCCTTGTGACCGTCACCTTCCTTGGTATAAACAGATTCTCGGAGAGATATTTGTATTGTCCCCTTATATACTTATATATGGTTATTAGATCGCCACTCAGTTGTTTTTTGTCTAGACTAAATAATCCTAATTTTGCTAATCTCTCTGGGTACTGTAGTTCCCCCATCCCCTTTATTAATTTTGTTGCCCTCCTTTGTACTCGCTCTAGTTCCATTATATCCTTCCTGAGCACTGGTGCCCAAAACTGTACACAGTGCTCCATGTGCGGTCTAACCGGGGAATTGTACAGAGGCAGTATAATGCTCTCATCATGTGTATCCAGACCTCTTTTAATGCACTCCATGATCCTGTTTGCCTTGGCCTGGCACTGGCTGCTCCAGATAAGTTTATCATTAACTAGGATCCCCAAGTCCTTCTCTATGTCAGATTTACCCAGTGGTTTCCCATTCAGTGTGTAATGGTGATATTGATTCTTTCTTCCCATGTGTACAACGTTACATTTATCATTGTTAAACCCCATCTGCCACCCTTCGGCCCAAGTTCCCAACTTATCCAGATCGATCTGTAGCAGAATACTATCTTCTCTTGTATTGACTGCTTTACATAGTTTTGTATCATCTGCAAATATCGATATTTTACTGTGTAAACCTTCTACCAGACTGTTAATAAATATGTTGAAGAGAATAAGTCCCAACACCGACCCCTGCGGTACCCCACTGGTCACAGCGACCCAGTTAGAGAATATACCATTTATAACCACCCTCTGCTTTCTATCACTAAGCCAGTTACTTACCCACTTACACACATTTTCCCCCAGACCCAGCATTCTCATTTTGTGTACCAACCTCTTGTGACACGGTATCAAACGCTTTGGAAAAATCAAGATATACCACGTCCAATAACTCACCTTGGTACAGTCTATAGCTTACCTCTTCATAAAAACTAAAAATTGGTTTGACAGGAGCGATTCCTCATAAACTCATGCTGATATGGAGTTACACAGTTATTCTCATTGAGATAATCCAGAATAACATCCCTCAGAAACCCTTCAAATATTTTACCAACAATAGAGGTTAGACTAACTGGCCTAGAACTTCCAAGTTCACTTTTAGAGACCTTTTTGAATATTGGTACCACATTTACTATGCGCCAGTCCTGTGGAACAGACCCCATTTCTAAAGAGAGCAGCATTTGTAAGCACCGCTCTAAAGATAGCCGGATGTTTCATAAAATGTACATACACATGAGATGAAGATAGGCTGTATCCATAGACCACAAAATGTGATTAGGTCGTTAAAACAAATTCCAAGCATGGAATCATGAGATGGGTCCAGAAGCGGATTACTCCTACTATATACACACACACTTACTGCGTATACAGTGCGTGCATCAACATCTTGAGGTTTTTCACCAAGGGGAAGCCGTCTTCGGATTTTTGTACTGTCCAAATTTATCTTAGAAACAAAGATGAAAGAATTAGAAGATGTGAATGAAGTGTAAAGACGACATGGTGATAAATAAGTACTCACCTCTACTACAGAAGAATTCTTCATAGCTCTGGCAATAAGCTTGGGATCTGTAGTCAGTTTTTTCATTTTATTAAAGGATGCCAAAAGTGATATGTCGATATCTAGAATAGAATATATTGGAAGTATCTTTAAAAACCGGCGTAGTTTTAAATTGCAATCATCTGAAGAATGATCTGTATTGTGATTCTGCACCTATAAACATTTAGTTGCTATGTTTACAACGGTTCACATACCAAATTAATCCCATGGTGCAGATCAAAGATCCATAGGATGTCATCCCGTCCTGTACAAGGGCTGGTGTAGCTCAGCCTTCAATGCCAGACACCTCCCATAGACAAGAATGACTATATTTTTTTAGGGTAGAGGGGAAACAAACAATTCTTCTAATATCACATAACCCTTTACAGGTAATATCCAAACCAAACTCTGTATGACTGTACATATGGCAGTAGTTTCTCCCCATGCACATTACCTGATGGAGTGCACCTTTCCATGTGCGAAATGCATTGTAAATGTTCCATGAATTAGGACCCATATAAAGACTTGCATTCTTTACAGCATTTACTCCTCAATTTTGTATCACTTTTTACTTGTAACATTTGTTTAATATATTTTTAATAAATGCAACTTCAAAACAAGCAAGCCCTGATGATCTTCTTGAACTAAGAACAGCACCACAAGACAGACTCCCGTCTTATTTCATTTTTGGCCATTGTTTTACTTTGGACCGAATTGCCACTGAATCAATGAAGGTTGTGGTCATCAGTTCAATTAAATACATCCCCTCAACCAAATCAGGAACATCCTCAC
The DNA here is from genome assembly GCA_033576555.1 of Oophaga sylvatica. Classification (NCBI taxonomy): domain Eukaryota; kingdom Metazoa; phylum Chordata; class Amphibia; order Anura; family Dendrobatidae; genus Oophaga; species Oophaga sylvatica. Next base: position 231,993,912 of record JARQOD010000001.1, on the reverse strand, counting down.
ATTATACAGCACCGGACTAATAATACTACACATGAAGCATCATCTCTGCTTATATATTTTTTTTTATAAAAATGTCCCTTTATCACAAATCCCCAGCTTTGGGGTAAGCCTGGACTCTGCCCTGCCCTTCAAACCACTTGTCCAGTCCCTTACCATCTCCTGCGGCCTCCAACTAAAATAGAATACAAGAATTCATAATTTTTCAACCACAAATCACTTAAAAATATTAGTGCCTGCTATCATCATCGTCTGCCTCAGATTTGCATCTCTAGTTCATTCTTAACTCCGCTGCCCAATTAATCTACCTTTTATACAGTGAATGTAGAAAAAGCTTTTTTTTTTTTTTTTTTTTTTAATATATTTACATGTTACATTTTGGGGCACTACAGGGATAGAAGCCTTACATTACAACCAGGTGTTATTTTTCACCAAAAAAGGCTTGGTGAGAGGTTTCTAAGGTACATGTCTTGTCTTGGGGCCTATTCACACTCAGAGTTTTTTTCAAGGCTAAAAGACGGATTGTTCCCAGTGGGAGAAACAAAATAATTATCTTGTAGTAATGATACCTTTTAATAGTTACCAAAAATGAAATAAGTGATGTTACAAAGCAAACCTTCAAGACTAATTAGGTCTCTTCATCAGGCACACTATAACAAAGTATCTGAGGAAATGCAAATATGTACACAAACAGCATAGACATGACAATAAATGGCAGTTTAAAGAAAGAAACTGAGTTCAGAGAATTAATACTTCATTAGCTTAGGTAAGTGGTGTGGAAGTTTTATTGTCCCAATATCCATGTAAGATCAGAGGCCTGGTGCCCTCACTGTCTCTGGAGCAGATTCCTCATATTCTGTAGCAAGTCATAAATCCCTGTGACAGATTTAGTCCTGTGTGGAGGGTATTAAACATTGCCATACATTTGTGTTCACAGATCCTTCTGTGTTTTTGTGATTTGAAGTTGCCTTTTAATATAACAAATTTCACATTGTTTATGTTGTATACTGGACCACTGAAATATTTAGTCACTGGCTGATGTTTTTTTTTGTCTGTAATCGAGTGGTGATGAGATCTCATCCTTGCTCTCAGTTCTGTCCTGTTTCTGAAACAGAAACCCCCAGTAGGACAGTTAGTGCACAAAATTAAGTACACCACATTGGAAGAGGAACATGTGAATGTCTCCGGAATCTTAATAGTCCTGCTGTGCATTGTGGATCCTTTTGTTATATGTATATATACTATTCCATGTGTTAAAATCGTATGTGTATATACTATCTGCTCACTGTGAGTTCCACAACAACTGGCCTGGTGGTGAAAACATCCGCAGCTTTGTCCATCACTCGTTAGTCAACTGCGTAATTTGGCAAAAAGATAAAAAATTTTGGAAAATTTTGCAATTTTCAAACTTTTAAATTTTTATGCCCTTCAAAGGGGCTTTCACACAAACAAAAGTTCATTTTAATAAACAGATCTTGGAATAATAATAAGTTCAACAATTGGATGTACCGTATATACTCGAGTATAAGCCAAGGCCCCTAATTTTGCCACGGAAAACTGGGTAAGCTTATTGACTCGAGTATAAGCCGGGTGTATAAACTGCCGTCCTGCTGTGCTCCCCCAGTCCTGCTCCGTGCTCCCCCATTCTCCTCTGTGCTCCCCCCTTCCTGCTCCCCCCTCCGTTGTGCTCCCCCTTCCATCCTCCATCCTCCTGTGCTCCCCCCTCCTGCTCCGTCCTCATGTGCCCCCCCGCTCTGCTCCGTGTTTTCTATCCTCTCCCTCGTCCTGCTCTGTGCTCTCCATCCCCCCCCCTCCTGCTCCGTGCTCCTCCGTGCTTTCCATCCTCCCCCTCGTCCTGCTCCGTGCTCTCCATCCTCCCCCGTCCTGCTCCGTGCTCCTCTGTGCTTTCTATCCTCCCCCTCGTCCTGCTCCGTGCTTTCCATCCTCCCCCGTCCTGCTCCGTGCTCCTCTGTGCTTTCCATCTTCCTCCTCGTCCTGCTCCGTGCTCTCCATGCTCCCCCCCGTCCTGCTCCGTGCTCCTTGTCCTCCTCCATGCTCCCCCCATCCCTTCCTCCATCATACTCACCCTCCCCGTGCCATCGCTGAACGTCCTGGCAATCCTGCGTTGTACCCGGCTTCCTGCAGCTCTCCTGTGCTGAGCGGTGACGTAATACCGCTCATTAAGGCCATGAATATGGACGCCACGCCTATGGGAGTGGCGTCGTGTCCATATTCATGGCCTTAATGAGCGGTATTACGTCACCGCTCAGCACAGGAGAGCTGCAGGAAGCCGGGTACGACGGAGGATTGCCGGGACATTCAGCGATGGCACGGGGAGGGTGAGTATGTAAGTCCCAGCCACCGGCTCCTGCCGCGGCTCCTCCTCCCCTGCTGGTTTCTGCCCAATGACTTGTGTATAAGCTGAAGGGGCATTTTCAGCACAAAAAAATGTGCTGAAAATCTCGGCTTATACACGAGTATATACGGTATTTAAATAAAATGTTCCTGTGCTGAGATAATCTTATAATTGTCCCAATGCTGTGTACTTGCAATGGCTGTGTCTGACGTCTGATTCTACCACATCTCCTGGGCACGAGAGGAAGCAAAAGAGTATACAGACATTACAGACCGGGATCGCAAATAATTATTTTGAAGTAAAACATTGTTTAAATACAGGCAGGGAAATGCTTTACCTCACAAAAAAATCAGATGTAATCCCATGCTGTAATGACTGCGTACTTTTACTTCCTCCCCTACCTAGAAGCTGTGGAATATTCAGACCATGTTCCTGTCTGATTCTTTTTTTCTCTCAAACTATAAAGATGAGATGCCCAGTGCACTTTAATTATATCCCTTGCAGTTCAGTGTGATAGGAGCTGCTCCTCACTGCTCCCCCTCCAGATTGGGTCAATATGTCACACACCAGTGTTCAGCTCCCTTCTGCAAGTAACAACCAGACCAAGAAGAGGGGGCATGGTGGGGGTGTGGCCAAAACCCCTGTTCTATGCAGAGAAACAGCTATTTCAAGCACACTGGTTGATGGTAAAAGCATAAAGACAGGAATTGGTAGCAGTGAGGAGCAGCTGTTGTCACACTGAATTACAAGGGTTATAAAGACAATTAAGGCGCACTGGGCATCTCATCTTTATAGTTTGAGGGCAGGCACAGTACAACTTTTTTTTTACCTCCCGGAGTACCCCTTTAATGTGACAGTCTCTAAACTTTTGAATACACATGTCCAACCAACTGTTCAATGTTTCCGTACTTTTTGCACAACAAGCTGTTCTCTAACAAGGAGCTTAATGGCAAAATTCACAACAGGTGTTTGATCCATGAATCACCCAATAAATGTTGGGGTTCTCTTAGAATTGGTATTTAAAAAGTCCTCCATATTATGCTGTTCACATTTTAATATTAGAACATGAAGATGACACCTAACAAATGATTAACAGTACCTCAACATTGTGAGGCAGCGGCAAGTGGCCATTTAGCTTAGAGCGTCACAGTGTCATCAGCAGGTTATGCCAGAGATACAGAGAGACCGGAAGAGTCACAGAAAAGCAGAGAAGTGGACGTCCTTTTGCCACATACCACACTGATGCCCGCTTCATTGTGAACAATGCCATTCAGGAGCGGAGGATAAATGCCACACAACTCCAGGTACATTTAGGGAGGTGAGAGGCACTGAAGTGTCATGTCAGACCATTTGAAAAAGTTTACATCAGTGTGGTCTGCGTGCTAGACGACCTGCAAGGGTACCTGACCACCCCACCAGGCACAGGTGTCGTCTTGAACAGGCTAGGGAGCATCTACGCTGGATTAGGGACTAGTGGGCCTCAGTGCTGTTCAATGATGAAAGTCGATTAACGCTGAGCAGAATAATGGCCGACAACGATGTTGAAGACATCAAGTAGAGCAGCGTTCCCTAACTCCAGTCCTCAAGGCCCACCAACAAGTCATGTTTTCAGGATTTCCTTAGTATTGCCCAGGTGATAATTGCATCACCTGTGCATTACAAAGGAAATCCTGAAAACATGACCTGTTGGTGGGCCTTGAGGACTGGAGTTGGGGAACCCTGAAGTAGAGGACTATGAATCAGCCTTAGTTGTCAGCACACAAGCCTTTAATGGTGGTGTTACAGTGTGGGCAGGTGTGTCTAGTCAATACAGAACTGACCTATACTTTGTGAATAGTACAGTGACAAGCCCATACTAACTGAATAACATCATTAATCCCTTACTGACCAGGGGTATTTCAGTTTTTGAATTTCTGTTTTTGCTCATCTTCTTCTCAGAGCCATAACTTTTTTATTTTTCTGTCAATATGGCCATGTGAGGGCTTGTTTTTTTGCAGGACAAGTTGTACTTTTCAACGACTCCATTGGTTTTAACATATCGTGTACTGGAAAATGGGGAAAAAAAAAATCCAAATGTGGTGAAACTGCAGAAAATTGTGCAATTCCACAGTTTTTTTTATCCATGTTCACTAAATGCCAAAACTGACCTGTCATTATGATTCTCCAGTTCATTACAAATTCACAGATACCAAACATGTATAGGTTCTTTTTTATTTAAGTGGTGAAAAAAAAATACAAGATTTTATTGATACCATTTTGGTGCAGATACGATCTTTTGATCGCCAGTTATTGCATTTTATTGCAATGTAGCGGTGACCAAAAACAACGTAATTCTGGTGTTTTTAATTTTTTTCTCCTTGCACCATTTAGTGATCGGGTTATTTTTTTTTATTTTGATAGATAGGGCGATTTTGAACGAGGCGATACCAAATATGTGTATATTTGATTTTTTTGTTATTGTTTTATTTTGAATGGGGCAAAAAGGGGGTGATTTGAACTTTTACATTTTTTTTTCATATTTTTTAAAACATTTTTTTTACTTTTTGCATGCTTTAACAGTCTCCATGGGAGAATAGAAGCTGCAGTACTTTGATCTCCTCTACTACACACAGGAGATGATCAGATCACCTGTGTGTAGCAGAAATGCACCGGGTGGCGCTCATAGCAATCTGGCAATGACAAACATAAAGGTCTGCTTCAGACCTCTGGTTGTCATGCCGACCCATCGGTGACCCATGATCATGTGACGGGGTCACCAATGAGTGGGATTAGTGACGCGCTTCTGGTAAGAGATTGACAGCGGCATTTATCTAGTTAACAGCTGCGGGTGGATCACGATTCAACCTGCGTCTGTTGCGTACACGTCAGCTATATAGATCAGCTGTCATGTCCCCGGAAAGGGGGAGTTCGGCGTTAGCGTACTATCACACCCAACGTCGGAAAGAGGCTGATCTGGTCATTGTGCCTCTGCATGAACAACACAGGTCTAATTTCATCTTCATGGATGACAATGCTCCAGCTCATGGAGGTCGCATCATTAGGGAATGGCTGCTGGAGACTGGGATACCTGAAATGGTACCCTTCATATGCTGCTTTTACAAGACAAAGAAATACAGCCCACCGGTCCCCAGTGTATGAAAAGCAGTCTCTTACATCCATACACGTGCGTGAGGGACACTACGTCCTCTTCATACATACTGACCCTATGGCTGACATATGTCCACAACACATAGTCATGAATCAGCTCAGCACACTCATTGTCCTAACACAAAAGTCACAAAAACTAAGCATGAAAACCTCCCCACCCCACTGGGTCATCACATAAAAAAAGTCTCCAAGCCCATTTGTGGATTTGCCATCAAGTCATAAAGACAATGAGTTCCTGCCAGTATTTGTATCGGTCAGAGGGTAGGAGATACCTACCCTGTCTGGAACAATGAGCTAAAAACCATAACTCTCATCAGACTAGAATCCCTTACACAAGGTGGGGTTAGTTCACAATACCCCTCATCATTAACTATTATAGAACATTTAAGTAACATTTCACTGCCATCAATTCAGGCTAAAATACAAGGAATATTTTGTAGGCAAAGTTAATAGAAGAGAATATTGCCCCCGGGCCCTGCACGGAGGCTGGAAACCAAGTGCAGTAATATTCCTCTGTGTGATAAACCGCAGGATAGCACATAGGGTAAGTCCTCCAGCAAAACTGAGAACGCAGCATCTTGTCTGCCCCAGATAGAAGATTAGTTTCATACACTCGTGCACCAGTTCAGTAAACCAATACTTGTGAAACATATTTTTACCAGTTCTAAAATGTGTGCCACAAGCCGGCACCATTCATTGGATTGATTAGTAGGTGATTTTTTTCAGCAGGTATCTAAGCAAAAATTAGTAAAAACTACTCAGCCATCACATTCTACTGATTGAGAAGCTCATCCTCATTATGTCAGATGAACAAGACATGCTGCTAGGGTGGAACTCTCTATGTTTTATCACCTAAGCCCAGGGGTGGACATACTACCTGTGCAGCTGTACTGTTACAGTCCTCTCCATTCTGAGCAGGGTCCTCCTCCCCACTTTGTATATACCTGTTTATGGCTTCTGTGCAAGACGTGACTGTGTGAGATGTGCTCACATGTATTTGTATGCATACACTGTATACTTTCTTCAATGCTAAACATTGTGTACAAAGGAATTTTTTTCTAAATAGTTATTTTCACTGTTAAAAGGGAACCTGCCATGCAATTCCTGCTGACCAGACCACGTGCACCCTGAATCAGAGCCTGACTGCGTGATTGCAGTCAGGTATATTTTTTCTGATACAATGCAGAACTTCAGAGAAAAAATAGTTTAAAGGCCGGCTTCTCCCCACACTCCTCTAGATTACAGAGCCTTCATGTGTGTACCTGTCAATAAACGGGATTCATGCTGGGAGAAGCCAGCTGGACACGGCAGTGGATAACATCTATCTTTGGTCACCATCCAGTTCTGTAAAGCACCTTTCCAGCATTTTATTTATTTCACTGCTGGAGTGGTATCACTAATGTAAGTTTCCTTACAAACAAGCTGCTGTCTTCTGCTCTTCCCAGTGCTGCTCCAAGCTCAATTGTCCATCTTGTAACTGTGACTTGACAGACCGGAAGTCAGAGGTAACGGTCACAATCTTCTAATTTAAATCTATGATTTTCGTTCTGGCTTTCCTAGCTTTACACTGAAAAGCGACCTCCAGCTCACCCAGCAAACACTGGAACAATCTGGCAGGACACAACCTGTAGAAGACAATGGCCAGTGGCAGTGGATTCGCGTGGTTGCAGATCAGAACAGTACAGCTCTGTGAACTTTATAGTGGCCCAGCTGGATACTGCAGATGCACCCATTCCAATTTGAATAGAGGAGGATGTGCAGTACCCAGTCGCGGACACTATACATTTCACGGAGCTGTTCTGTTCTGCAACTGAGCACTTCAGGCCCATGAACAGTTGATCGGTGGTTGCTGATCAGTGGGGGTCACAAGCGCATTGATCTGGCATTGATTACCTGTCCTAAGGATAGCTAAGCAAACAAAGAAGAAGCACATACTATACACCAGGGAACACCTGAGTCACATAAATAATTATATGTTTATTAAAGAACTGCATGAACAACCAAAAGGTTAAAAACACTTAAAATATAAACAGACAATTACCCGACAAATGAGGGTTCATGGCCCCCTCGACCCCTCAAACAATATATAACATAATCAGAAATAAATAAACAATACACGATACAATATGCAAAACAATGTGTCTCCCCCAAAGGCCCAGAACTAAGAGAGGGATGTGCAATAACTAAGGTACAGATATAAACCTAGACCTACACCAAACAATATATAAGATCTAATTGAAAAAACTTTATATCCAAAATAAACTTAAGCGGTTAGTACACATGATAGATGCAAACATCCCGACCCACATCAAGACAAATAGGTGTTCAAAATAATGTGATCGCCCATAGAACCAATGTTACCAAGCCAAAGGGGGAGAAAAGAGAACCAAGAGAGGCAGGGGGGCCAGAGCCCAACGCGTGTCGCCACGGCAGTGGCTTCGTCAGGGGCAAACTTGCTTGCGATCACATTATTTTGAACACCTATTTGTCTTGATGTGGGTCGGGATGTTTGCATCTATCATGTGTACTAACCGCTTAAGTTTATTTTGGATATAAAGTTTTTTCAATTAGACCTTATATATTGTTTGGTGTAGGTCTAGGTTTATATCTGTACCTTAGTTATTGCACATCCCTCTCTTAGTTCTGGGCCTTTGGGGGAGACACATTATTTTGCATATTGTATCGTGTATTGTTTATTTATTTCTGATTATGTTATATATTGTTTGAGGGGTCGAGGGGGCCATGAACCCTCATTTGTCGGGTAATTGTCTGTTTATATTTTAAGTGTTTTTAACCTTTTGGTTGTTCATGCAGTTCTTTAATAAACATATAATTATTTATGTGACTCAGGTGTTCCCTGGTGTATAGTATGTGCTTCTTCTTTGTTTGCTTATCTGTCTTTCACATACTTCAGGTAGATACCCTTCTTTAGTCATTTTTTCAGGTAGTGCCCTCCTATTTTTGCTTTTGCTGTCCTAAGGATAGACCATCAATATTAAAGTACTGAATAGTCCCTTTAAATGCCCTGCCCTAGTGACAGGTCACCTGCTGTGCAGGAAATAGTACACATGCAGAGTATCCGCATTCAATAGGGGTACTTTGCAAATATATCCACAGTATTACAAACTGCACATCTAAGACTACATCAAGTTAACAATTGCTCCATCAGTAAATATCTGTCCATTTTGTAGGTTTGGTATGGAAAGGTGGGGGACCCAAGCACACTTCTTGCACAGGGGCCCTCCAGTGTTAGTCCCAGCCTAACCCTATATTTCAAGAGGACACAAAAGCCCCAGAAAAAAACTGTCAATTATGTTTTAAAGCAAATCTGTCATCACGATTTTGCTATGTAAACTACAGACACTGCCAGGTTGGTGCTGTTAAACTGAATAAAATGATACTTGGGGTGAAGAAATCCATCTTGTGTAATCAGCGTTAGAAGTTTACAGCTAATGATATGCCAGTGCTCCAGGGCAGAGTCTTATCTTCCTGCTCTAAGCTATAGAAACCAAGTAAAGACCTGCACATAGGCCTGTCCCCAATAACATATTCCTCATCATAGAGAGAGACTGTTGGTACTTCGGGCGGCCCGTGGGCAGGTCTCTATGGCTTAGAGCAGGAAGATAAGACTCTGCCTACAGTCCTGCCCCGAAGCACAGGCATATCATTAACTGAAAACTTATAACACTGATTACACAAGAACTACAAGGTGGATTTCTTCACCCCAAGTATCATTTTAATCAGTTTAACAGCACCAACCTGACAGTGTATGTAGTTTACTTAGCAAAATCCTGCTGACAGGTTCACTTTAAGAGAAAGTGAAAACATTCAATAATGTGTGGTCAGAACTTACAGCCATCTCTGGATTTTTCAATTTGTTCTCTCAAAAAACGATCTTTATGAAGATTAACGTCACCAAACCAGAAGTCCACCTGTTTGGCTATGTCGGCAAGGAGCTGTTTCACCCGAGATCGCTTCTTTTTCTCACGATCCTTCCTTGTCTCAGCACTTTCATCTTCCTTCAGTTCATTCCTTGGTGTATCCATCTCCATCTCAGCCATAGTCATCTGAATGTGAAAAAAATGGCATTTTATCAGTCCAGATAAAGCGAGCTCATGAGTCCAAGTGTATTCAGTCTCTACCCACCCAGCCAGACAGCTGCAACTTGTACTAAGCAGTGTGAGATATCAGTCGCAGGGAGGAGACACTGAGGCAGGGTTCACGTGAGAGTATTTAACAGTGTGTATACGAACCGCAATGCCCGAACTAACCGCGGGTCTCCCAAACAGTCAGACACATATAAAGCTGTATGTTCTGATCAGGATACCCACTGCCACACCGTATATGGACCATGTAATAAGCTTCAGGGAACCCAGCCTGAGGAATTGTCAATCAGGCTATTTTTTTTTATTGCAGAGCTGGAGTGGAGCTACTAATCTAAGTCCCCTTGCAACACCAAAAAATTGGAGCATATAATCCATATATAGACACAATATCGTAGTATCAAATAGTTTACTTTAATATATTTCATAAAATACAGACGAAAACACAATACATACGTAAGTACAGAGTGCTCAAATGCAGGGATGAACGGTTCAGACTGTATACAAACACTGCACAAAGATCCGGATAACGGGCAAACAAATCCTGAACTTATCCATAGTGATATCCAATTACCTTATATACAGCATAGTACTGTGATCACTCTAACAATCCCCCCACACAAGAATGATAGTATCAAAAGCTGCCTATACCTTTATAAAGAAATACTATTACACAGACATTGCTGCCAATCTTAGTGCACATGCGGTATGCAGCAAATAAAGAGGGGGAAAGAAAGCAAAGAGTTAGGCCTCTTTCACACTTCAGTCGTGCGACGTCAGTCAAAATCCGTCAAAATGTGAAAAAAACGGATCCGCCATTTTTTTTTGGCGGATCCGTTTTTTCCCCATTGACTTGCATTAGTGACGGATTTTGACGGATGGTCGTCCGTTAGGTCAGTTTTTTGACGGATCCGCCAAAAAATTGGCGTCCGGCATTTTAGAAAAACGTCCAATGCAACGTTTTTTTGCTCCGCCAAAATGGTGGACTACGGCGGATCCGCCGCATCCGCCATTTTGTATAATGGCCGCCTATGGCGGCGGATCCGCTGGCATCCGTTTTTGACGGAATCCGCCCGCGGATCCGTCGCCTCCATAGAAAATGCAGACAACACTGTCCGGTCTCTCTCCTTACATTTCGGGAAAGAAATTTTCATCATTTCCGGGTGAAATCTTCTCGGCGGATCCGTCAGAAAACTGACCAGTTTTACATCCGTTTTTACACTTTTCTGACGGATCCGCCATTTTCACACTTGGGCGCATGTCACACAACGGAGGTGTGCAAGAGGCCTAAGCGAAAGCGAAACGTGCGTAGGGGCACGTCATCTGCGCATGGAGAAGGATATAAGTAATTAGATTGATCACTCTTTGCTTTCTTTCCCCCTCTATTTGCTGCTTACCGCATGTGCACTAAGATTGGCAGCAATGTCTGCATAATAGTATTTCTTTATAAAGGTATAGGCAGCTTTGTGCAGTGTTAGTATACAGTCTGAACCGTTCATCCCTGCATTTGAGCACTCTGTACTTACGTATGTATTGTGTTTTCGTCTGTATTTTATGAGATATATTATATTAAAGTAAACAATTTGATACTACGATATTGTGTCTATATATGGATTATATGCTCCAATTTTTTGGTGTTGCTATGTAGTCAGGAGCTCCATGGGGTATCTACCCAGGATCCTTTGTGGTTCATTATGTTATACATTGTTAAGATGACCTCTGTGCGTGAGATTTTGTTTCTAATCTAAGTCCCCTGCATATAGTCTCATATTTATAAAGGCCATCTTCATAGTTTATAGGCGCCGCTCCAGTTGTTATCCAGCAGATTGTGACCTGTCGGATTGCTCCAATGTTTGCTGGAGCGCTCCAGAAGTGACAACTCAATGCAAGTCTGTGAGGGCGAGAACGAGGCCCTCCTAGACTTGCACAGAGAGCTTGTAACCATTACCTCTGACATCTGGTCAGTCACAAGTTGCAGTCATAAGATGACGGAGTGGGATCAGCAGAAGACGGCGGCTGGTATGTATGAGACTAGGGTCAGAGAATTGAGATTAGTAACACCATTCTAGCATTGAAATATAAAAAAAAAAAAAAAGAATAAAAGCTGGAGTGGTGTTCTAACTTTCACAATAGATTTTATTGCCATTCTGACATGGTTTTCATAGTCAGCCTCATTATGTCTTTGATAGCTATTTTACTTTATTTTTTTTATTACATACAATTTTTTTTCTACGGGGTCGTTGACTTGCATTGGCAAGCTTGAGCCGCAAAATGGGTAAAAATAGGACTTTTTTTGTTTTTGCAGTCTGCAAAAAAAAAAAAAAAAAAAGTACATTCAGAGTAATGGGTCAGTGATCTACTTGCAAAAGTAACAGACAGCACATGTATGAAAAAACTGAACTGGTGTGTGAAAGAGCCCTAACTGTGACTTATGTCAGCTCCAATTACACAGGTCTGCAAAAAAATTTTTTTCAACAGCTGTTTTGGTTATTCCACGTAATCTTTATGTTTTTGAGTGCGCTGAATCCGAAAATGACCTCTGTTTTGTCATAGGACATCACGTTTTCTGACAGTTTAAGTAACTATGTTAAATAAGACAATACCTCAAAATAAATGAAAATAGACTCATAAAATTAATTTTTTTTTACAAACGTTTCATGAAAATCATTTTTTTAACTGCAATGAGCTCACTAACACACACTAAAATCGATTCTTCTTCCCTGTGAGGCTTCTCTTGGTACATTTACGCTTGTGAGTAGCATCTGTAATGTCTCTCTGAAGCGTCCAACAGTAGTCTGCCATCATTGTAATGCTCCATCTTCCCATCTCTTTAACCCCTTAATGACCAAGCCATTTTGTAGGTTAAAGACCAGGCCAATTTTTACAATTCTGACCACTGTCTCTTTATGAGGTTATAACTCTGGAACGCTTCAACGGATCTTGGCGATTCTGAGACTGTTTTCTCGTGACATATTGTACTTCATGATAGTGGTAAAATTTCTTCAATATAACTTGCGTTTATTTATGAAAAAAACGGAAATATGGCAAAAATTTTGAAAATTTTGCAATTTTCAAACTTTTAATTTTTATGCCATTAAATCAGAGAGATATGTCACAAAATTAGTTAATAAATAACATTTCCCACATGTCTACTTTACATCAGCACAATTTTGGAACCAACATTTTTTTTGTTAGGAAGTTATAAGTGTTAAAAGTTGACCAGCAATTTCTCATTTTTCCAACAAAATTTACAAAACCATTTTTTTTAGGGACCACCTCATATTTGAAGTGAATTTGAGGGGTCAATATGACAGAAAATACCCAAAAGTGACACCATTCTAAAAACTGCACCCCTCAACGTGTTCAAAGCCACATTCAAGAAGTTTATTAACCCTTTAGGTACTTCACAAGAATTGAAGCAATGTGGAAGGAAAAAATGAACATTTAACTTTTCCCAAAATTTTTCTTTCGACACAATTTTTTTAAATTTTGTCAAGGGCATCAGGAGAAAATGAACCACAATATTTGTTGTACAATTTCTCCTCAGTACACCGATACCCCATGTGTGGGGGTAAACCACTATTTGGGCGCATGGCAGAGCTCGGAACGGAAGCAGCGCCATTTGACTTTTTTGGCTGGAATTGAGATTGGACGCCATGTCGCATTTGGAGAGTCCCTGTGTGCCTAAACAGTGGAAACCCCCCACAAGTGACCCCATTTTGGAAACTGGACCCCCCAAGGAACTTATCTAAATGTGTTGTGAGAGCTTTTAACCCCCAAGGGCTTCACAGAAGGTTATAACGTAGAGCCGTAAAATTAAAAAATCATATTTTTTCCACAAAAATGATCTTTTCATCCCAATTTTTATTTTCCAAAGGATAAAAGGACCCCAAAAGTTATTGTGCAATTAGTCCTGAGTACGCTGATACCCCATATGTGGGGGTAAACCACTATTTGGGCGCATGGCAGAGCTCGGAAGGGAAGCAGCGCCATTTGACTTTTTTGGCTGGAATTGAGATTGGACGCCATGTCGCATTTGGAGAGTCTCTGTGTGCCTAAACAGTGGAAACCCCCCACAAGTGACCCCATTTTGGAAACTAGACCCCCAAGGAACTTATCTAGATGTGTGGTGAGAGCTTTGAACCCCAAGGGCTTCACAGAAGGTTATAACGTAGAGCAGTAAAATTAAAAAATCTTATCTTTTCCACAAAAATGATCTTTCCACCCCCAATTGTTATTTTCCAAAGGCTAACAGGACCCCAAAAGTTATTGTGCAATTTGTCCTGAGTATGCTGATACCCCATATGTGGGGGTAAACCACTATTTTGACGCATGGCAGAGCTCGAAAGGGAAGGAGCGCCTTTTTCAAATGCAGACTTTGATGGAATGGTCTGCGGGTGTCATGTCACGTTTGGAGAGCCCCTGATGTGCCTAAACAGTAGAAACCCCCCACAAGTGACTCCATTTTGGAAACTAGACCCCCCAAGGAACTTATCTAGATGTGTGGTGAGCACTTTGAACCCCCAAGTGCTTCACAGAAGTTTATAACGTAGAGCCGTGTGAAAATAAAAAAATCATTTTTTTCCACAAAAATAATCTTTTTGCCCCCAAATTTTTATTTTTATAAGGGTAACAGGAGAAATAGGACCCCAAAAGCTATTGGGCAATTTGTCCTGAGTACGCTGATATCCCATATGTGGGGGGGAACCACTATTTTGACGCATGGCAGAGATCGGAAGGGAAGGAGCACCGTTATTAAATGCAGACTTTGATGGAATGGTCTGCGGGTGTCATGTCGCGCTTGGAGAGCCCCTGATGTGCCTAAACAGTAGAAACCCCCCACAAATGACCCCATTTTGCAAACTAGACCCCCAAGGAACTTATCTAGATGTGTGGTCAGCACTTTGAACCCCCAAGGGCTTCACAGAAGTTTATAACGTAGAGCCGTGAAAATAAAAAAATCATATTTTTTTCCACAAAAATGACCTTTTTGCCCCAAATTTTTATTTTTCTAAGGGTAACAGGAGAAATAGGACCCCAAAAGCTATTGTGCAATTTGTCCTGAGTACGCTGATATCCCATATGTGGGGGGGAAACACTATTTTGACGCATGGCAGAGATCGGAAGGGAAGGAGCACCGTTTTTAAATGCAGACTTTGATGGAATGGTCTGCGGGTGTCATGTCGCGCTTGGAGAGCCCCTGATGTGCCTAAACAGTAGAAACCCCCACAAATGACCCCATTTTGCAAACTAGACCCCCAAGGAACTTATCTAGATGTGTGGTCAGCACTTTGAACCCCCAAGGGCTTCACAGAAGTTTATAACGTAGAGCCGTGAAAATAAAAAAATCATATTTTTTTCCACAAAAATGACATTTTTGCCCCCAAATTTTTATTTTTCTAAGGGTAACAGGAGAAATAGGACCCAAAAGCTATTGTGCATTTTGTCCTGAGTACGCTGATACCCCATATGTGGGGGGGGAACCACTGTGATCGCCTTACTGCGATCTTTGGGAGGCACAATGAACAAATCTACAAAAGGTGAAGAATTGGTTTTCTTTTTTACGCCGTTCCTCGTGCGGTATTAGTGATTAGGCGAGTTTATTCCTCGGATCGGTGCGATTACAGCGATACCAGATTTACATCCTTTTTTCATGTTTAGCTTCTGTCACACTCTAAAGATGCTTTTTTTTGGAATAATTTTTTGTAAGAAATTTTTGCATCGCCGTATTTTGAGAGCTATAATTTTTCCATATTTCGGCCGACAGAGTTATCTGTGTGCTTATTTTTTGCGGGACGAGCTGACGTATTTATTGGTACCATATTCGGGCACATAACGTTTTTTGATCGCTTCCTATTCCGATTTTTGTGGTAGCAGAATGAACAAAAACCAGCAATTCAGGAATTGTTTTTTTTTTTTTTTTTTCCCTCCGTTCCGCGTGTGGTAAATTGATAAAGGAGCTTTATTCTTCGGATCACTACAATTACAGCGATACCTCATTTATATATTTTTTTTTATGTTTTGGTGTTTTTTTTACACAATAAAAAATTTTATAGAAAAAATAATTATTTTTGCATCAGTTTATTCCGCGAGCTATAACTTTTTTATTTTTTCGCTGATGATGCTGTATAGCGGCTTGTTTTTTGCGGGACAAGATGACGTTTTCAGCGCTACCATGATTATTTATATCTGACTTTTTGATCGCGTGTTATTGCACTTTTTCCAAGCGGTATGATAATGCCGCTTGGAAAAAGTATAATTTACTACTTTTTTGTGTTTTTTTTTTTTACGGCTTTCACTGAAGGGGTTAACTAGGGTTACGCTTTTATAGATGGGATTTTTACGGACGTGGCGATACCTAACATGTGTATTTTTTTTGTTTTTTATTACATAAAAATGTGTATTTTTTAGGGGATTTTTAAAAATTATTTTTTAATATTTTTTTTTACAATTTTTTTTAAAAAATGATTTTTTTTAACTTGTCCCTTTATGGGACTTTCACTTTTTTTTACTTTTTATTGCAGTTACAATGCATTGCAATGCTCCAGCATTGCAATGCATTGTACCTATGATGAAAGCTGCTGTGACATGATCACAGCAGCTTCCCGTAGGTAGATGACCCCGGGTCATCAAGGCAGAGATCGGGCCCTGCAAATACATTGCAGGGCGCCAATCTGAGGCAGAGGGAGCTCCCGACCCTCTGCCTCCCCCCTGAGCTCTGCGATCGCGCTCGATCGCAGCAGTCAGGGGGTTAACAGCCAGGGGCGGTGGGGGCTCCGCTCCTGGCTGTCAGTGCAGGAAGCCTGGCCACTGCAGCGCCGGCTCCTGCACTGATCGCACTGGGGAAGCTGAAATTTCAGCTTCTCCTGCACGATCGCTGCTGTGTTTGGTCAGTCAGATTGACTGACCAATCACAGCGCTGTGGATGCGGGGACCGACGGCAAAGGTCCCCGCACTGCTTGCCGTGCCTGTCAGCTGTCTATGACAGCTGTCGGCACTGATCTACCACTGCGTGTTTACATGCAGTGGTAGGTCAAAGGCATGACGTGCACAGTCCGTCCTGGTGCCGGAACTGGCACCTTGCCATGACGGACTGTGCACGTCAGTGGACATTAAGGGGTTAATGTTCTGGTGGAATCGTTCACCTTGCTCTTCACTCACAGCTCCCAAATTTTCAGGAAAGTTGTCAAGGTGGGAATGGAGGAAATTCACTTTCAAACTCATCAGGCAACCTAAAGCTTGAAATGCTTTCAGCATTCGTCCGACGATTTTTTTGTAGTCAGGGTCTTTGTTATTGCCTAAAAATTTCTCTACGACCTCTTTAAATGCAATCCAACCTGCTTTTTGAGGATGCGTCATGGTATTGATAAACTCTTGATCAGCTATAAGCCTTCTAATGTCTGGTCCGACGAACACACCTTCCTTCAATTTTGCCTCCGAGAGGCCTGGAAACTTGGTGACCAAGTATTTGAAGCATTCTCCATCTTTTGGAAGTGATTTTACGAATTGTTCATCAATCCCAATTTTATGTGGAGAGGTGGTAGAACTTTATGGGGAGGAACCAAAGTTTCTCGGAGGACATTTTTTTCACCAACTTGAGCACCCTCGGCTGCCAATTCTTCTTGGTCCAGTGATTTTGTTGGTCTCGACTGTCCCATAGACACAGAAAACAAGGGTATTTGGTATACCCAGCTTGTTGCCCGAGCAGCATGCACAAGACTTTCAAATCCCCGCACACTTGCCAACCGTGGTCTTCATATTTAAGTTTACGAAGAACCAATTCCAAGTTCTCGTAGGTTTCCTTGAGGTGTACGGAATGACCTACAGGGATGGAAGCATAAAAAGTGGAGTAAAACTGCTGAGACTTCTTTTTGAAGAATAAAAGGACGCCATTGCGCTGAATCATATTGGATTTAGAATTGACCCATCAAACCTTCGACATCGATGCAATAAACCAACTTATCTTCCTGGGCAAAGTAAGGAACGAACTCGTTTTCACGATGTCTGAACCATGAAAAAGACACTCCTGGCAACAATAAATTCTTGCTTTTGAGCCTTGATCCGAGTAACTCAGCGGCATCTTTGGGAAGATTCAAGTCTCTTACCAAATCATTCATCTCCATGGAAAACAATTTTGGTCTTGTATCATCTTCAAAGTCAGAACTTGATTCATCATCTGGTTCAGGTATGATTCCACCTTCATCGGAGCTAAGTATCTCTTCCAAGGTAGCAGGGGCCTTGGGTACTGGTATATCTGTGCAAAGGGGGATGGGACGAATTGCTGAGTGAATATTGGGGTATGAAATGGAATGCTTCCATTTGGAATTATACCCTTTCACATCGCATGAACAAAAGTAACAATCGTCACTATGGTTCTTTTGCTCTCGCCATACCATAGGAATCCCATAACGGAAAGCTTTTTTCTTAGGCTACTTTCACATTTGCGCTCGGGCGACCTGCGCCTATCTGCGCACGGCCGCCGCTAAGCTCCGCCCCTGGCCGCGCCTCCTCCCGGCGGCTCCGCCTATGGGCGCATGCGACCTGTGTACCCTATCTTTATCATTGGGTACGCAGGCCGTGCGCAGTATGCGTTTGACTGCGCATGCATCCTCTTTGACGGTGCGCCGAGCGCACTAAAATGCAACATGCTAAGTTTTGGTGCGCTCGGCGCAGCGTCAAAAGGACGCATGCGCAGTCAAACGCATACTGCGCACGGCCTGCGTACCCAATGATAAAGATAGGGTACACAGGTCGCATACGCCGTCATGCGCCCATAGGCGGACCTGCCGGGAGGAGGCGCGGCCGGGGGCGGAGCTTAGCGGCGGCCGTGCGCAGATAGGCGCAGGTCGCCCGAGCGCAAATGTGAAAGTAGCCTTACCCTTGAACCAATTTCGGAGGTCCTCAACACACCGTTTGCACACTTTATGAGGTGCCCAAGCATTATCTCGATCTCCAAGCTTTAGTCCGAAATATGCGAAGTATACTTTTTTCACAAAGTCTGTAATATTCAGCTGTTGCTTCAACACTGTATATTCACCACAAATGTAACAGAAACTGTCAGGCGAATTAATACACTTCCGCTGAGCCATAATGCTAATTTTGGGAAACACGGTTGAATATGACGAGCTAACACGAACTGAGATGAAAAAGTGTGAACAGGCGAGAACCAAGATAAAACAATTGAAACAAGCCCGGGCATGTCAGCTTGCAACATGTTGATGCTGGTTTCATTAGCTCACTCTGAAAGTTCTTTTCTTTGAAAGTTATATTTTTTGGCATTGTATATCTTCAATGCATTGATGTGAATTAATTAATAGTAATTTTGACTTTCAAAACCCTAAGATAAAAAATACCAAAAATTTAGAAAAATTTACTAAATTTGAAGAGAATTTTGCATTTTGTGGCACATCCTGACGACCACAATGAAAAACGGCATACATAGCGTAAAGTGTTTGGGACAAGTTGTGACGTTTTAGAATAACATAAGGAGCGAGGACCACCCAAATAGTATGGAAAAAATAGATGCTACAAACCCATACAACAAACAAAGCAAGCAACACACAAAACATCTATAATATAACGCTGGGAGCGTCACTCTGTCGAAGCCTTTATAGACTGCGCAAGCGCGACACGCCTGCGCAGTCTGGCTCCAGACAGATTGAGGCATCCAGCGGTGAGTACTCTGTATGGCGCCAGAGATCGCGGTATGCGTACTGGATGCATACCGCGATCTCCGGCGCCATACTCACATACTTACCAGACCGGGAGGAGCGTTGCCGCGGCGCTTCTCTTCTCCCGGGGCAGGAGACAGGAGTGCGTGTCGGAATCGCGCATGCACAATAGCGCTATCCGGCGCCATTTTGCTGAAGACACATTTAGTGTGTCTTCAGCAATATGGCGCCGGACCGCGCGGTATGGGCATACGTGTACTCCGGCGCCGCTCTCCTCCCCCGGCAGCCAGCAGAACGGAACAGCGCTGGAGCACAGGGAAGAAAGGGGAGTATAAATGTTTGTTTTTTTTGGGGTATGTGTGCAGTTTAATAGCGGTGAGGGGACCATGCATATCAGGATAGGGGGGTGAGGGGGCCATGCACATCAGGATAGGTGGTGAGGGGGCCATGCACATCAGGATTGGGGGGTGAGGGGCCATGCACATCAGGATAGGTGGTGAGGGGGCCTATGCACATCAGGATTGGGGGGTGAGGGGACCATGCACATCAGGATAGGGGGGTGAGGGGCTAAGCACATCAGGATAGGGGGGTGAGGGGACAATGCACATCAGGATTGGGGGGTGAGGGGACCATGCACATCAGGATTGGGGGGTGAGGGGACCATGCACATCAGGATTGGGGGTGAGGGGACCATGCACATCAGGATTGGGGGGTGAGGGGACCATGCACATCAGGATTGGGGGGTGAGGGGACCATGCACATCAGGATTGGGGGGTGAGGGGACCATGCACATCAGGATTGGGGGGTGAGGGGACCATGCACATCAGGATTGGGGGGTGAGGGGACCATGCACATTAGGGTTAGGGGGTGAGAGGACCATGCATATCAGGATTGGGGGGGTGAGGGGACCATGCACATCAGGATTGGGGGGGTGAGGGGACCATGCACATCAGGATTGGGGGGGTGAGGGGACCATGCACATCAGGATTGGGGGGTGAGGGGACCATGCACATCAGGATTGGGGGGTGAGGGACCATGCACATCAGGATTGGGGGGTGAGCGGACCATGCACATCAGGATTGGGGAGTGAGGGGACCATGCACATTAGGGTTGGGGTGAGGGACTCACATAGATGGGGGAGGACCATGCACATCAGGATTGGGGGGGTGAGGGGACCATGCACATCAGGATTGGGGGGGTGAGGGGACCATGCACATCAGGATTGGGGGGGTGAGGGGACCATGCACATCAGGATTGGGGGGGTGAGGGGACCATGCACATCAGGATTGGGGGGTGAGCGGACCATGCATATCAGGATTGGGGGGGTGAGGGGACCATGAATACCAGGATATGGATGAGCAGGTACCATGCATACCAGGATAGGGATGAGGGGGTACTATGCATACCAGGATTGGGGGATGAGGGGTCCATACATACCAGGATGAGGAATGGGGTGCCATGCATACCAGATTTGGGTGGGGGTGAGGGGACCATACATACCAGGATAGGGATGAGGGGTACCATGCATACCAGGATAGGGATGAGCGGTGCCATGCATACCAGGATAGGAGTGTGGCAGCACACACCAGCATGGGAGACCATATACCTATAAAAATGCTTGCCACCCGGGCATAGAACAGGTTCATAGCTAGTAATTTATATAACACGGGTCATGCAGACAATAATAATTCATATAGTTTATAAGGTGAATAAGGTCAAAAGACTCTATATCTCATCACAAAAGAAGGCAAAGGAAATACAGAATATGACACAGACATGCTGTGCAAAGAAAATCTGTGCAATATATGGAGGTCCAAGATGTGCTAACCCCAGTGTATCACCACATGTGCGACTTCCTCAGGGTCTGTTGGTAGATCCACGTCTGTATGATAGAGCGTCCGACCACCCCAATGTACAGGAGGTCGGCGGTTATCGATCATTCAGATCGGGAAATCTAGTGACCACTATGAGACTGGAGCAAGATGGGGACTTCGGCCACAACACTGGTTGTGCAGCGATAGATAACTCTGTGCAGGTGACAAATGCCCATACTGACTCCTAGGGCACCGCAACAAGCTTACTGGAGAAAAATCCAGCCTGGCCCAACTTTCTGTGACTCGTTTATTGCTGAACCCTAGGGGCCACAATGCTCATTGGTCCACCCCATTAACCTGCCTTACATGGCGGACCCCCGTGGCCCCCTGCAGCACCACCATATTATGCACGGAGGCAGCTACAGCTCTATAGCAGCAGTTGGTAGAACTGGATAATAAATGACATTATCTAGCTGTAATGTGGTACAAAACGTGGACCTATACCGGGTCATTAACAGGGGGACAATGAGGGGACACGCTCAGACCGAGCAACAGCACGTGCAGGTAGAGAGCACGGCCAGGAGTCCGCACACACCGCCCCACTCACTCACTGTGACACTACGTGTAAGCTCTGCTCACCTCCGATCCTCACATGTCACTCACGGATCAGCTACTGAGCGCTGACGTCACAACAGCGCGACTCACTACAGAGTAGGACCCAACACCCCTAAGAGCGGCCGCTGTAGTGCCTGGGTTACCATAGTAACTCCGCTGTGACTGACGCTCGTGGGCGCCCTCTGGCTTTGGAAAGAGTAATAATGCTCGTGCATTGTATCACAAATAAAACAGAACGAGTAGTTGGAGGATCCTAGGGCTGCAGCTCTGAATACGCGCCGGCTGATGACGTCATTCGGGCGCGAAGTTTTGGAAACGTACATTAGCTGGGCGTAGTCTGCGTGTCGTCACTGCGCTGTGTATGTGAGTGCTGTGTGGGTCTGCGTGCTGCTGTCACTGCTCTGTGCGAGTGCGTTGCGGGGTCTGCGTGCTGCTGTCACTGCCCTGTGTATGTGAGTGCTGTGTGGGGTCTGCGTGCTGCTGTCACTGTGCTGTGTATGTGAGTGCTGTGCGGGGTCTGCGTGCTGCTGTCACTGCGCTGTGTATGTGAGTGCGGTGTGGGGTCTGCGTGCTGCTGTCACTGTGCTGTGTATGTGAGTGTGGTGCGGGTCTGCGTGCTGCTGTCACTGTGCTGTGTATGTGAGTGCTGTGGGGGTCTGCGTGCTGCTGTCACTGTGCTGTGTATGTGAGTGTGGTGCGGGGTCTGCGTGCTGCTGTAACTGTGCTGTGTATGTGAGTGCGGTGCGGGTCTGCGTGCTGCTGTCACTGTGCTGTGTATGTGAGTGCAGTGCGGGGTCTGCGTGCTGCTGTCACTGTGCTGTGTATGTGAGTGCTGTGTGGGGTCTGCGTGCTGCTGTCACTGTGCTGTGTATGTGAGTGTGGTGCGGGGTCTGCGTGCTGCTGTCACTGTGCTGTGTATGTGAGTGCTGTGTGGGGTCTGCGTGCTGCTGTCACTGTGCTGTGTATGTGAGTGTGGTGCGGGTCTGCGTGCTGCTGTCACTGTGCTGTGTATGTGAGTGCAGTGTGGGTCTGCGTGCTGCTGGTCACTGTGCTGTGTATGTGAGTGTGGTGCGGGGTCTGCGTGCTGCTGTCACTGCCCTGTGTATGTGAGTGCTGTGCGGGGTCTGCGTGCTGCTGTCACTGTGCTGTGTATGTGAGTGCTGTGCGGGGTCTGCGTGCTGCTGTCACTGCCCTGTGTATGTGAGTGCTGTGCGGGGTCTGCGTGCTGCTGTCACTGTGCTGTGTATGTGAGTGTGGTGCGGGGTCTGCGTGCTGCTGTCACTGGCTGTGTATGTGAGTGCAGTGCGGGGTCTGCGTGCTGCTGTGTATGTGAGTGTGGTGCGGGGTCTGCGTGCTGCTGTCACTGCCCTGTGTATGTGAGTGCTGTGCGGGTCTGCGTGCTGCTGTCACTGTGCTGTGTATGTGAGTGCTGTGCGGGGTCTGCGTGCTGCTGTAACTGTGCTGTGTATGTGAGTGCAGTGCGGGGTCTGCGTGCTGCTGTCGCTGCCCTGTGTATGTGAGTGCAGTGCGGGGTCTGCGTGCTGCTGTCACTGTGCTGTGTATGTGAGTGCTGTGCGGGGTCTGCGTGCTGCTGTAACTGTGCTGTGTATGTGAGTGCAGTGCGGGGTCTGCGTGCTGCTGTCGCTGCCCTGTGTATGTGAGTGCGTTGCGGGGTCTGCGTGCTGCTGTACCTGTGCTGTGTATGTGAGTGCTGTGTGGGGTCTGCGTGCTGCTGTCACTGTGCTGTGTATGTGAGTGTGGTGCGGGGTCTGCGTGCTGCTGTCGCTGCCTGTGTATGTGAGTGCTGTGCGGGGTCTGCGTGCTGCTGTCGCTGCCCTGTGTATGTGAGTGCTGTGCGGGGTCTGCGTGCTGCTGTCGCTGCCCTGTGTATGTGAGTGCTGTGCGGGGTCTGCGTGCTGCTGTCACTGTGCTGTGTATGTGAGTGCTGTGCGGGGTCTGCGTGCTGCTGTCACTGTGCTGTGTATGTGAGTGCTGTGCGGGGTCTGCGTGCTGCTTCACTGTGCTGTGTATGTGAGTGCTGTGCGGGGTCTGCGTGCTGCTGTCACTGTGCTGTGTATGTGAGTGCAGTGCGGGGTCTGCGTGCTGCTGTCACTGCCTGTGTATGTGAGTGCTGTGCGGGGTCTGCGTGCTGCTGTCACTGTGCTGTGTATGTGAGTGTGGTGCGGGGTCTGCGTGCTGCTGTCACTGTGCTGTGTATGTGAGTGCAGTGCGGGGTCTGCGTGCTGTCACTGCTGTGTACGTGAGTGCTGTGCGGGGTCTGCGTGCTGTCACTGCTGTGTACGTGAGTGGTGCGGGGTCTGCGTGTTGCTGTACTGCTGTGTATGGTGCGGTGCGGGGTCTGGTGCGTGCTGTCACTGCTGTGTACGTGAGTGTGGTGCGGGGTCTGCGTGCTGCTGTAACTGCTGTGTATGTGAGTGCTGCGCGGCGGTACTGCGTTGCTGCTGTAACTGTGCTGTGTATGTGAGTGCTGTGCGGGGTCTGCGTGCTGCTGTCACTGCGCTGTGTATGTGAGTGCTGTGCGGGGTCTGCGTGCTGCTGTCACTGCGCTGTGTATGTGAGTGCTGTGCGGGGTCTGCGTGCTGCTGTCACTGTGCTGTGTATGTGAGTGCTGTGCGGGGTCTGCGTGCTGCTGTCACTGTGCTGTGTATGTGAGTGCTGTGCGGGGTCTGCGTGCTGCTGTAACTGTGCTGTGTATGTGAGTGCGGTGCGGGGTCTGCGTGCTGCTGTAACTGTGCTGTGTATGTGAGTGCTGTGCGGGGTCTGCGTGCTGCTGTAACTGTGCTGTGTATGTGAGTGCGGTGCGGGGTCTGCGTGCTGCTGTACTGTGCTGTGTATGTGAGTGCGGTGCGGGGTCTGCGTGCTGCTGTAACTGTGCTGTGTATGTGAGTGCGGTGCGGGGTCTGCGTGCTGCTGTAACTGTGCTGTGTATGTGAGTGCTGTGCGGGGTCTGCGTGCTGCTGTAACTGTGCTGTGTATGTGAGTGCTGTGCGGGTCTGCGTGCTGCTGTAACTGTGCTGTGTATGTGAGTGCGGTGCGGGTCTGCGTGCTGCTGTAACTGTGCTGTGTATGTGAGTGCGGTGCGGGTCTGCGTGCTGCTGTAACTGTGCTGTGTATGTGAGTGCTGTGCGGGGTCTGCGTGCTGCTGTAACTGTGCTGTGTATGTGAGTGCGGTGCGGGGTCTGCGTGCTGCTGTAACTGTGCTGTGTATGTGAGTGCTGTGCGGGGTCTGCGTGCTGCTGTCACTGTGCTGTGTATGTGAGTGCGGTGCGGGGTCTGCGTGCTGCTGTCACTGTGCTGTGTATGTGAGTGCTGTGCGGGGTCTGCGTGCTGCTGTAACTGTGCTGTGTATGTGAGTGCAGTGCGGGGTCTGCGTGCTGCTGTCACTGCGCTGTGTATGTGAGTGCTGTGCGGGGTCTGCGTGCTGCTCTCACTGTGCTGTGTATGAGTGCGGTGCGGGGTCTGCGTGCTGCTGTCACTGTGCTGTGTATGTGAGTGCTGTGCGGGGTCTGCGTGCTGCTGTCACTGTGCTGTGTATGTGAGTGCGGTGCGGGGTCTGCGTGCTGCTGTCACTGTGCTGTGTATGTGAGTGCTGTGCGGGGTCTGCGTGCTGCTGCCCTGTGTGTGAGTGTGGTGCGGGTCTGCGTGCTGTCACTGCTCTGTGTATGTGAGTGCGGTGCTGCTGTCACTGCGCTGTGTATGTGAGTGTGGTGCGGGGTCTGCGTTCTGTCACTGCTCTGTGTATGTGAGTGCGTGTGCTGTCGCTGCCCTGTGTATGTGAGTGCGTTGCTGGGTCTGCGTTCTGCTGTCACTGCGCTGTGTATGTGAGTGCGGTGCGGGGTCTGCTTGCTCCTGTCACTGCGCTGTGTATGTGAGTGTGGTGCGGGGTCTGCTTGCTGCTGTCACTGCTCTGTGTATGTGAGTGCTGTGCGGGATCTGCGTGCTGTCACTGCTGTGTGAGTGCGGTGCGGGGTCTGCGTGCTGCTGTCACTGCTGTGTATGTGAGTGGTGCGGGTCTGCGTGCTGTCACTGCGCTGTGTATGTGAGTGCGGTGCGGGGTCTGCGTGCTCTCACTACGCTGTGTATGTGAGTGCGTTCGGGGTCTGCGTGCTGCCACTGCGCTGTGTGAGTGAGGTACGGGGTCTGTGTGCTTCACGCTGTGTATGTGAGTGCGTGCGGGTCTGTCGTGCGTCACTGTCTGTGATGTGAGTGCGTGCGGGTCTGCGTGCTCTCACTGCACTGTGTATGTGAGTGCGGTCGGGTCTGCGTGCTGCAGTCAAATGCTGTGTATGTGAGTGCGTGCGGGGTCTGCGTGCTGCAGTACTGCTCTGTATGTGAGTGCGGTGCTGGGTCGGTGCTGTCACTGCATTGTATGTGAGTGCGGTGCGGGGACTGCGTGTTTCTGTCACTGCGCTGTGTATGTGAGTGCAGTGGGGTCTGCGTGCTGTCACTGCCTGTGTATGTGAGTGCGGTGCTGCTGGTCTACTGCCCTGTGTATGTGAGTGCGGTGCGGGGTCTGCGTGCTGCTTCGCTGCCTGTGTATGTGAGTGCGTGCGGGTCTGCGTGCTGCTGTCGCTGCCCTGTGTATGTGAGTGCTGTGCGGGGTCTGCGTGCTGTGTCGCTGCCCTGTGTATGTGAGTGGGTGTCCTGTCACTGCGCTGTGTATGTGAGTGCGGTGCGGGGTCTGCTGCTCTGTCACTGCCTGTGTATGTGAGTGAGGTTGGGTCTGCGTGCTCTCACGCTGTGATATGAGTGCGGTCGGGGTCTGCGTGCTGCACTGCGCTGTGTAGTGAGTAGGGGGTCTGTGTGCTGCTCATGCTGTGTATGTGAGTGCGTTGCGGGTCTTCGTGCCGCCACTGTACTGTGTATGTGAGTGCGTGCGGGTCTGCGTGCTCTCACTGCGCTGTGTATGTGAGTGCGGTGCGGGGTCTGCGTGCTGCAGTAACTGCTGTGTATGTGAGTGCGGTGCGGGGTCTGCGTGCTGCAGTAACTGCTCTGTATGTGAGTGCGGTGCTGGGTCTGTGTGCTGTCACTGCACTGTGTATGTGAGTGCGGTGCGGGGACTGCGTGTTGCTGTCACTGCGCTGTGTATGTGAGTGCGATGCGGGGTCTGCGTGCTGCAACTGTACTATGTATGTGAGTGCAGTGCTGGGTCTGCGTGCTGTCACTGCGCGGTGTATGTGAGTGCGATGCGGGGTCTGCGTGCCTCCACTGTACTGTGTATGTGAGTGCGGTGCTGGGTCTGTGTGCTGTCACTGCGCTGTGTATGTGAGTGCAGTGCGGGGACTGCTTACTGCTGTCACTGTGCTGTGTATGTGAGTGCAGTGCGGGGTCTGCTTACTGCGGTCACTGCGCTGTGTGTGAAACCGTCCGATTGTTAACCCTCTGTGTGTGATTTCTCTAGACTTTTAGAATTGGAGCTGACACTGATTAATACTCTGTCTTATAAAATAAATAAGGGAAAGCTTAAAGGGATGTATCTGTAGTAAGTCAGGACACGAGGCTTGCGTTGCGAGCCTTAAATGCATAGGCCTGTTGTCCCCCTTCTCCCCCCCCCCATTTTATATTTGATGTTTTGTTAGATATATTTGGTGTCACTATTAAAAGTCATGTTTTAATATCTTTCCCTTTTGCGGATGCTGGATTTTCTTTCCTTGTGCTGTAGCTATAGCAAGGCCATCAATAAAAGATAATTTGAGGGGAGCTGAATTTAAGACCACAGAGTAACTTGTGTGGGGGAGAGGGTGCAGAAAAGTGCTACAAGTCCTATGCAAGTGAATGTGAGAGGGCTGCAGTACCACTCCTGACCATGACAATGTATGGCGCTTTTTCATTTCCATACCTCACGACTCAGGAGACTGCACCTATTGCCGCTAATCCACACCACTATTCCCGCACTGACATTATCTATGCCCACATTAAAGGCAAAAGGACTTAGCATCATTATATTTGTTATAGTGTTTGTCTACGTGCTGCCGTGTGAGCACTGTCTTATGTGCTATCAGCCAGGTGTAAAAGGTTAAAAAGCACACAAGCCCCAGTTTTTGGAAACTAAAGAATAGATTATGTCTTTGTTATGTTTATTAGTGTCATTTATTTATTTTATAGGTGAAACTTGTGTAAATAGCTCCTCATAAGGAAGAATGGCTGCTCAGGAGTACACAGTAAGTAGAAAGGTGCAATGCAATTTTGATGCATTATTATTTTTTTCTGCATGAAAATCCACAAGTAAATTATCCTGAATTTAGATGTGTTTTTTTGTTGCTGATTTGTGGTTTGGTATATTTTGGCACTCTGGTGTGGAAATGTATGTAAAAGGCATAAAAACTGTTCCAACACGTGTAAATTATTTTTTATGTGAGCTCCTTTTTAAAGGGAACCAGTAGCATCAACCTTTCTAAGCCGTCTATATGGGCATGTAAGGTCATAGGAAGCTGAATAAAATGTTACCTTGATAGCTGCCATCTGATGTCTTATTCCAGAGAAATCCATGGTTTTCGTAATATGTAAATGAGCTGTTAAGATCTATGGGCTGGACACTGATCTCCCTGAGAATCTGCCTCGAGAATTTTTAAATTAAAGGGTGTGTAACCAGCGTGAGACATGTGGACCAGGAGAGCAGACTGTCGGTCATTACATATTAAAAAACATGCTAGATGTGTATCAGACCATTTGCGGCGGGCTCCTGGACATTGGGCTAATCCCAAATCTGCATACTTCAGAATGTGTAATGTGGAGAATGATGATTGCACAGTGGCTGCCTCTTTAAATAGAGGATGGTGGTGGTGATAGTGGTTTGTGCAACTAAGCCTCATTCATAAAGAAGCAGTGTGAACCTAAACAGAACAGTCTCTTTACGAATGGTAATGGCGGCAAGTAATTATATACAAACAGCAGTGAATCGGTGTTCAGGTTTACACTCAGTTGAAGATTGACTTATGCCCACAGACAGGCAGATCTCTGTGTGACACTTGTTTTATCAAGTCGGTTTTTCCCTTCCTTAGAACTGAGTTATGCTTCTGCCCTGAGAGTTTTTCCTCCTAGAGGTGCAATAGGAATTTTCCTAATATGAAGGCTGTCAACTCCCTTCTTTTATTGGTCCCTTCTAGACCCAGCTGTCTAGGGAGAAAGCTCCTAGAATCATAGAATGGTAGAGTTGGAAGGGACATCCTGGGTCATCTGGCCCAACCCGCTGCTCAAAGCAGGATTCACTAAACCATCCCAGACTGATGTCTGTCCAGCCTCTGTTTGAAGACTTCTATTGAAGGTGAACTCGCCACCTCTCGTGGCAGCCTGTTCCACTCATTGATCACTCTACCTGTCAAAAAGTTTTTTCTAATATCTAATCTGTCTCCTCCCATTCAGTTTCATCCCATTGCTTCTAGTCTTTCCTTGTGCAAATGAGAATAAAGATGATCCTTCTACAATGTGACAGCCTTGAGATATTTGTAGACAGCTATTAAGTCTCCTCTGTCTTCTTTTTTTGCAAGCTAAACATTCCCAAATCCTGTAACCGTTCCTCATAGGACATGGTTTACAGACCGGTCACCATTGTGGTTGCTCTTCTCTGATCTTGCTCCACTTTGTTGATGTCTTTTTTTATTTAAATGTAGTGCCCAGAACTGGACACAGTACTCCTTTTTGGTCAGACCTCATCTGGAATAGAGGGGAATAATGACTTTACGTGATCTAGACTGTATGCTTCAGTTAATACAGCCCAGAATTATTTGCCTTTTTTTTGCTGCTGCATCACACAGTTGACTCATGTTCAGTCTTTGATGTATTAGTATACCCAAGTCTTTTTCACATGTGCTGTTGCTTAGCCCTATTCCTCCCATTCTGTATATGCTTTTTTCATTTTATTTCCCAGATGTAGTACTTTGTATTTCTCCATCGCCTCATTGGGGACACACTGACCGTGGGTGTTATGCTGCTGCCACTAGGAGGACACTAAGCAATACATAAGCACAAAAGATTAACTCCTCCTCCTGCAGTATACACCCTCTGTTGGCTCAATCCTGAACCAGTTCTTGCTTAGTGTCTGTAGGAGGCACTAGGGTCTGCTCTCAGACCCCACTTTTTTTCTCATTTTTTACCTTTTTTATTATTTTGCTTTCTTCACGCACGGATGGGCGACGGGACTTGTACGAAAAGTCACGATCTCCCAAAAACCAACAACAGGCGGCATCGCGGAGTGTCGCCTCCACGTACCCCTCCTGCCACGCTACCATGGGGCGACAGATCCCTTGAATGGGCCGCTCTCCCCATGAGATACCCCTCGATTGGGGACGATGTAATTCGCGTGGCACTACGAATGGATACCCCGCACCACCTCTTCTGAAAGCGGTGGCGGTCTGGAGGCATGTAAGATCCCTCTCCACCCCCCTAATGAAAGGGGATGGTGGATTGAGGAAGTACGGCCATACCTGCCGTAGTCCTGAGGAATCCCCCTTCTCCAGAACCAGGCTCTCCCCGCAGTGAGTACTGACAGGTCACTGCGACCGCTTCTGCGTCGCACCGCGGCCGCACCTGCGTCGCACCGCCGCAGCTCAGTATCGCGCCGCTGGCGCTTCCAATCGCGCCGCGGCCACAGCCTCAAATTTAGCCCCCGGCTTCGGCCCAGCATAGGCCGCAACTAGAAAATTTAGTCCCTGGCTTGCGGCCCGGTATAGGCCGCATTCATAAATTTAGTTCCCGGCTTCAGGCCGGGATAGGCCTCAAGGGGAGAGAGCTGTCTGTGTGGCTCCGCCCACCTCGCACGCTATTGGCCGCATTCAGATGACAGGGGACTCTCCCTGTTTCCTCCCCCTCTCCTCCCACTGTTTCTGGCGCTTCTCGTGTCATACGAGAAGCGCTACTGTATTCTCGGGCGCCATCTTCTTCTGGGACAGCGCTGCAGACGCCATCCTCCTCCTTCCCTGGTTCACACACAGGACCTGGGTAAGTGCACGCTGCGACTAGGTCTACACAGCGCTTGACCCTTCTCCTGCAGCAGGCTCTACAGTGCAGAAATATGTCTCAATCAAAGGGCACTAAAAAGGCTGACACAAACTACACAGTAGTATATGCCGCCTGCATTTCATGCAACGCTTCCCTGCCGTCAAAGCATGGTTCCCAATTCTGTGCATCATGTGCCCAAGAGCCCATTGCTTCTTCCGCTCAGGAGCCCCCTACTACCGTGCAGGAGTCCCTACCTATTCCTGATCCCATTGAGCCAGGTCCTTCAGGGTGGCCCGAGTTTCTGGCGCAGTCCATGGATTCTCTGACTAGGGCCTTGGATACCTTCCGTGGCTCCGCTTCTAGCCAGGGCGTCCCTTTTCCAGAAAGGGGCCCGTTAGCCTTCAGAGAGACCTCATCTGACAGAGGCCGACTCACGGCGTCCGCAAGGCGGTCATCCAGAAAACGCCGCCATAATGCATCTCCCAATCCATCTAGCGGTTCGGCATCAGCGAGCTCAGGCTCTCGCTCCCCCTCTCCCAGAGATATTAGTGACCATGATTCGGAATACGAGTCGGACATTGGTGATGACCCCAACTCGCCAGACTTTCAGGAATCATTAGATTCTCTCATTGAGGCAATTAATAAAATCCTCAAGCTAAATGAAGAACCCGAGTCTCAACCGAATCATCCTATCTCCTTCAAAAGAGCCAAACGTGCTCACAAGGTGTTTGGTAACCACCCTGAATTTACGGATATTGTTCAGGGACATAGGAAGCGTCCAGACAGACGTTTTTCAGGACTAAAGTCTCTGAAAGCACGATACCCATTTTCAGCAACCGTAGCGAAAGAGTGGACTGAATCTCCAGTTGTAGATCCTCCAGTATCTCGCTTAGCTTCAAAAACCCTGCTCTGTTTCAGATAGTTCATCCATTAGGAACCCTTCAGATAAACAGATTGACAACCTTGCTAAATCGATTTTTGAGGCGGCTGGAGCATCTTTCTCCCTCCTTTTGCGGCCACCTGGGTAGCAAGGACCATGGTGGCTTGGGTTGAGAACCTAGTTAAAATAACTAGTGATATCTCTCTTTCCCCCGAAGCACGTAATCTGGCCTATCAGATTACTCGGGCAGGTGACTACATGGTTCATGCGTCCCTTGATGCAGCTAATTGCGCTGCACTCACAGCCGCCAATGCTATCGCCATTCGGAGGTCCCTTTGGCTCCGAGAGTGGCGTGCAGACGCTGCTTCAAAGAGGACTTTGACTTCGCTGCCTTATCATTCAGGGCGTCTCTTTGGAGATCGTCTTGATCAGATTATTTCTGACGCTACTGGTGGCAAAAGCAAATTTCTTCCGCAGCGCAGAATCAATCGGCCTTTTCGGTCTCCATACCAAAGTCGTTTCCGGCCATTTCGTAGCTCCTTTAATTGGTCCCCTGCTTCGACCTCGGCTCGAGCACCCCGTTCATCTCGCAGAGATAGAGGCTCGCAACCATCATCCAGGTCCTCTCAGCCCTGGAGAAACAGATTCTCTCTTGGCGGGAAATAGGAGCTCCTCCTCTCGCAAATTATCCTCCCAATGACTCCTTGCTGGGGACGGGGGACCCAAACAAGGTAGGCGGCCTCCTACTCTTGTTTCACGAAGTCTGGGGGTCTGTGTTCAAGACCGGTGGGTCCTCGATCTTGTACACTCCGGCTACAAGATCGAATTCTTGTCCCTCCCCCCAAGACGCTTCTTTCAGTCTCGTCCCCCCAAGTCCAAGGATCTCGCATCTCCGTTTCTTCAGGCCCTGAACACTCTTCGTTCCAGCGGGGTCATCGTCCCAGTTCCTCACAAGGAAAGATTCAAAGGGTTTTACTCAAACCTCTTTGTGGTTCCCAAGAAGGACGGCTCCTTGCGTCCTATTCTGGACCTAAAATTGCTAAACAAATTCATCAGAGTCCGTCATTTCAGGATGGAATCCCTCCGTTCTGTTGTCGCATCTCTAGAAAGAGAAGAATACTTGGCGTCTATCGACATCAAGGATGCGTACTTACACATTCCGATCTTCAGAGGTCATCAAAAGTTCTGCGTTTTGCTGTCGGAGAGAATCATTTTCAATTTGCCGCTCTACCCTTCGGTCTCGCAACCGCCCCCAGAGTGTTCACAAAGGTCATGGCGGCCGCCATGTCAATTTTACACTCTTGGGGTGTGGTGGTCCTCCCGTACCTGGACGACCTACTCATCAAAGGTCCGACTTTTCGGGCCTGCGAAGAGAGTGTCGAGATCACTATCGACACCCTCTCTCGCCTGGGTTGGCTAGTCAATTTGGACAAGTCTCTTCCCATTCCCTCTCAGAAGATTCCTTTTCTGGGAATGATTTTGGACACCTCCCAAGGGTTGGTATCTCTCCCTCCAGAGAAGATTGCTTCTCTGAGGCGGGGAGTGCTCCTGTTGTCGCTAGGCCACTCCCATTCTCTGCGGGGCGCCATGCAGGTCCTCGGGAAGATGGTAGCTTCCATCGAGGCAGTACCGTTCGCCCAGTTCCATCTTCGCCCTCTTCAACAGGAGCTAATATCAGTCTGGGACGGGAACCCAGCGTCTCTAGGTCGCCGCTTCCGTCTGTCTCCCACAGTCAGAGGCTCCTTAAAATGGTGGACAAATGCCTCATCACTGAATCAAGGAAAATCTTTTCTGCCTGTCCATTGGCTGGTGGTGACCACCGATGCCAGTCTCCTCGGATGGGGAGCTGTGTTCCTTCATCACACGGCTCAAGGCCGCTGGTCTCTACCAGAGGCCCGTCTCCCGATCAACATCCTGGAGATCAGAGCTATCAAGTTAGCTCTCGTACACTTCCATCATCTTCTGGCCGGTCGTCCCATCAGGATTCAGTCAGACAACGCCACGGCCGTGGTGTACATCAACCGTCAGGGGGGCACTCGGAGCAGAACAGCGATGCTCGAGGTATCACACATCCTGCGTTGGGCCGAGACAAACCGCTCTCCCCATCTCCGCGGTCCACATTCCAGGAGTGGACAATTGGGAGGCCGACTTCCTCAGTCGCCAAGGCCTGGACTCAGGAGAATGGTCCCTGCACCCGAAAGTGTTTCATCTCATTTGCCAGCAATGGGGCACGCCGGATGTGGACCTCATGGCATCCAGACTGAATGCCAAGGTTCAGACTTTCATAAGTCGTTCTTGCGATCCACTAGCCATCGGCTCGGATGCGCTAGTCCTCCCTTGGAGTCTTTTTCGCCTTCCTTACATTTTTCCACCCCTTCGTTAATCCCCAGGGTGATTCGGAAGATCAAAGCGGAAGGCGTTCCTCTCATTCTGGTCGCTCCGGACTGGCCTCGCCGTCCGTGGTATGCGTAACTAGTGCGTCTGCTCGCAGACGTTCCCTGGAGATTACCAGATCGTCCAGACCTTCTTTCACAGGGCCCAATTTACCATCACAATTCGAAAGCGCTGAATTTGACGGTATGGCCATTGAAGCCTGGATCTTAAATCAGGCTGGTTTCTCTCACAAAGTTGTCTCAACTATGGTCAATGCCAGGAAGCCGGCTTCCCCCGCATTTACCATCGTGTCTGGAAGACATTCTTTTCTTGGTGTAAGGACAAAGGTCGTTCTCCTTTGGTCTTTTCTATCCCTTCCATTCTAGAATTTCTCCAAGCAGGAATGGACTCGGGGTTAGCCCTCTCCTCCCTCAAGGGGCAGATTTCTGCTTTGTCCGTCCTTTTCCAGCGGCGGATCGCATCGAAGTCTCAGGTCAGGACTTTTATCCAAGGAGTGTCACATCTTGTTCCGCCCTACAAGAGGCCCTTGGAGCCTTGGGATCTTAATTTGGTCCTCAGTGCCTTACAGGAATCCCCCTTCGAACCTTTGCCGGAAGTGTCCTTATCGCTTCTTTCCTGGAAGGTTGTCTTCCTAGTGGCGATTACCTCTATCAGACGGGTATCGGAGTTGGCAGCTTTATCTTGTAAACCGCCTTTCCTTATTTTCCACCAGGACAAGGTAGTCCTTAGGACTTCTCCTTCTTTCATACCTAAAGTCGTTTCGGCTTTTCATATCAATGAGGAGATAGTCTTGCCTTCGTTCTGTCCGGCGCCGATTCACCGTACTGAAAAAGCCCTTCACACTTTGGATTTGGTGAGGGCTCTCCGAAGGTACATTTCGAGAACTGCATCTTTCCGAAAATCGGACGCTCTGTTTGTGCTTCCGGAAGGACGCAGACAGGGTCTTTCCTGCTTCCAAGGCCACGTTAGCCAGATGTATTCGCTTGGCGATCCAAGAGGCGTACCATGTTAAAGGTCAGCCTATCCCGGCTGGGATTAAGGCACACTCCACTCGTTCTGTGGGGGCCTCCTAGGCCATTCGGCACAGCAAGTGTGCAAGGCTGCGACTTGGTCCAGTCTTCATACTTTCGTCAAGCATTACCAAATTCATGCTCAGGTTTCTTCAGATGCGGCACTTGGCAGACAGATTCTGCAATCAGCTGTTGCGCATCTGTAAGTTGTCTGTTGACTGTTTAAGTGTTATATGCATGAGGTTCACAAGGCTTCATCTGTTGATGATTTCCCACCCAGGGACTGCTTTGGGACGTCCCACGGTCTGTGTGTCCCCCAATGAGGCGATGGAGAAAAGGAGATTTTTGTGTACTCACCGTAAAATCCTTTTCTCCGAGACGCTCATTGGGGGACACAGCTCCCACCCTTGTTTAGCTTGTAGCCTCGTTGTTTATTTGAATTGTTGACATATTGCACTCTGTTATGAGGTCCTACTGCTTTGGCACCGAACTGGTTCAGGATTGAGCCAACAGAGGGTGTATACTGCAGGAGGAGGAGTTAATCTTTTGTGCTTGTATTGCTTAGTGTCCTCCTAGTGGCAGCAGCATAACACCCACGGTCTGTGTGTCCCCCAATGAGCGTCTCGGAGAAAAGGATTTTACGGTGAGTACACAAAATCTCCTTTTTTCCCTGTTAAAAACCATTCTGTTAGTTGCTGCCACTGCTCCAGTTTATTTATATATCTTTTGAAAACTCTCTTTTCTAGTATTAGCTATCCATCCTAGCTTTGTATCATCAGGAAATGTAATCAGTTCCGTCTACCCTCAATTCCTTCATCTAAATCATTGATAAAGATGTTGAAACAATACAGGGCCCAGGACAGAGCCCTGTGGTACCCCACTTGACACATTCTTCCAACTGGATGTGCAGCCATTTACGACCACTCTGAGTCCGATCACTAAGCCAGTTAGGAATCCACCTAACGGTTGCTTTGTCCATTCCATACTTTAGTCATTTTTCAATAAGGATGGTGTCAAGATATACTATATATACAGCATTTCACTGATCCACCCAGTCAGTGATTCTGTCATAGAAGGAAATTAAGTTAGTCTGATATGACTTACCGTATCTTTCGGACCATAAGACGCACTTTTCCCCCCCCCCCCAAATTTTTGGGGAAAATAGGGGTGCGTCTTATGGTCGCAATATACCTACAAATCCGGTGGCGTTCCCGATGCAGCCTCCCTGTGCTCTATGGTGCGGTGGTGTCGGGGCTCTGTGATGTGGTGGCAGCGGGCTCTGTGCTGTGCATTTCGTCAAAGCCCCCTGCAGCTCCGCTGCTGCAACGTGGTGGCCTCCTGAAAGATGGCCGCCAGGGGCCTCCGGAAAGATGGCTGCCGCATACTCAAATTCAAATCTCGGCAACGAGATCTCTTCCCCGAGATCTCGGGACAAGATCTCGTTGCGGGATCTGAATCTGAGCATGTGCCGCCTCCAGCTGCCATCTTTCCAAAGGCCCTTAGCGGCCATGTTTCAGGAGGCCTCCGCGTCGCAGCAACAGAGCTGCGGGGGCTTTTGTGCTATGACAAAATTCCGGTGGAGCCCCCCACGCAGCACAGAGCCCCGCTGCCGCCACATCACAGAGCCCCGACACCACCGCACCACAGAGCACAGGAGGCTGCATTTGGACCACCGCCACGGGATTTGTAAGTATATTGCGACCCCACAGAGCACAGCCACCCCACAGAGCACCCCTGCAACACAGCGCACCACCAGCCTGGACCACCGAACGACACCTGTGACCACTCCTCTACCTGTGCTGATCCCTTAGCTGGTAAGCTGAATTCGGACTGTAAGACGGACCCCCATTTGACACATTATTTTTTTTCCCCTATTTTCCTTCTGAAACTTTGGGGTGCGTTTTATGGTCCGGTGCGTCTTATAGTCAGAAAAATACGGTATTAGTTACAAACGCATGCTGACTGTTTAATCACGTCATTCTTATCCAGGTACTTGCATACATATGTTATTTGTTCAAAGATCTTTCCTGGTATAGAAGTCAGACTCACCAGCCTATAGTTCCCTGGGTCCACCTTCTTCCCTTTTTTTGAAGAAAGGAACAACATTTGCTCTTCTCCAGTCTTGGGACTTCTCCTGTTCTCCAAGAATTTTCAAAGATTATGGAGAGTGGTTCAAATATTTCTTATGCTATCTCCTTCAGTGCTCTGGGGTGTAATTCACTGGAC
This sequence comes from Oophaga sylvatica, assembly GCA_033576555.1. Classification (NCBI taxonomy): domain Eukaryota; kingdom Metazoa; phylum Chordata; class Amphibia; order Anura; family Dendrobatidae; genus Oophaga; species Oophaga sylvatica. Next base: position 231,956,741 of record JARQOD010000001.1, on the reverse strand, counting down.
CTGGAGACTTGAATTCATTTGTTAGCTAAGTATTCTCTCACTATTTTTTTGTTTATAGATAGCCTGGATTATTCTATTTCTTTAATCCCTTAGTGACAGCCAATTTGCAGCTTAATGACCGGGCCAATTTTTACTATTTTTACTATTCTGACCACTGTCACTTTATGAGGTTATAACTCTGGAATGCTTTAATGAATCCAGCTGATTCTGAGATTTTTTTTTTTTTCATGGCATATGTACTTCACGTTAGTGGTAAAAAAAAATTTATGACTTATTTATGAAAAGAACCGAAATATGGCGACAATTTTAAAAATCTAGCATTTTTCAAACTTTACATTTTTATCCCCTTAAATCAGAGAGATATGTCACACAAATTTCTTAATAAATAACATTTCCCACATGTCTACTTTACATCAGCACAATTTTGGGAGCAAAATTTTTTTTTGTTACGAAGTTATAAGGGTTAAAAGTTGCCCAGCGATTTCTCATTTTTACAACACCTTTTTTTTTTTTTTTTTTTTTTTTTTTAGGGACCACATCACATTTAAAGTCACTTTGAGGGGTCTATATGATAGAAAATACCCAAAAGTGACACCATTCTAAAAACTGCACCCCTCGAGGTGCTCAAAACCACATTCAAGAAGTTTATTAACACTTTACGTCCTTCACAGGAACTGAAACAATGTGGAAGGAAAAAATTATCATTTAACTTTTTTTGCAAAAACTTTACTTCGGAACCAATTTTTTTATTTTAACAAGTGTTAAAAGAAAAAATGAACCACAAAATTTGTTGTGCAATTTCTCCTGAATACGCCGATACCCCATATTTGGGGGTAAACCACTTTTTGGGCGCACGGCAGAGGTCGCAAGGGAAGAAGCGCCGTTTGAATTTTTTCAGCGCAGAATTGGCTGGACGCCATGTCGCGTTTGTAGAGGCCCTGATGTGTCTAAACAGTGGAAACCCCCCACAAGTGACCCCATTTTGGAAAACTAGACCCCCTAAGGAACTTATCGAGATGTGTGGTGAGCACTTTGAACCTCCAAGTGCTTCACAGAAGTTCATAACGTAGAAGCCGTGAAAAAAAAATCATTTTTTCCACAAAAACTATCTTTTCACCCCAATTTCCAGGACGTCCCCCTGACAGCACTATGAGGACGTCCTCCTCCCCCTTACAGGGACAGGAAAGCACACTAGAGGTTAAAAGGTCCTCCCCCTATACCTCAGTGTTTTTCCTGCCCCTGCATGGAGGGACACACGAGAGATCGCTGCGCAGCTTACCGGACCCGGGGATCGTGCGGTTCGTCCAATCTTTCCCCCTGTCAAGAGGTCCAGGGCCGAAACTCCCTCCTTGGGAGTCCCTCTGCTCCAAAGACTGGGGGCGGACGAGCTCCCGGGTATGAGCCGCTCCTCCCGGTGGGAGGCTCTCGGCTCAGGCGTCTTCCTCCTGGTCCAGGGAGGAACGCCGAACAGGCCCGTCTGGGAGCTGAGCGTCACTTCCGGTGATGCAAACGCGAGGAATCAGCGTGCGTTCTGGAATGGAACGCAGGAAGGCCAAAAGAGCTCGCATTTTGGAAACGCAGGTGCACCGCTAAGCCATCGTTCCGGAGTGGAACGCAAAAGGTAGGAAAGCGCGTCGCATTTGGAAAACGCAGGTGTCGCCAATCTTTGGCGTTTCCAGGGTGGAACGCATTAGGGGGCGGCGCAAAAGACGTCGCAGAGGCGTTTTTATTAGGAGCGCGTGAAAGATGGCGTTTTGAACGCTGAGCGTTATTCTGTGATTTAAAACACCGTGAACACGTGTAGCCCCATCAGTTAAGGCAGCAAGGTAAACTTTTCTGCGGCAGGACAGGAGTCGAGAAATCCGAGAGGAGGATGCGGGGGAAAGTGGCATAGCGCAAAACTGCCCTCACTATGTAAGCTTCTTTATCCAACTCAGTCCTTAGTATACATTTTGTTGTTTTACTTAGGACAAGGATACTTCATCGACATCTCGGGCAGGCATGAAAAAAATCGGGCAAGCCTTGGTGAAATCTAATGCTGTTCCCATGTCACCGAAGCTTCCGACCGCTTATAAAAAACCGGTTGTTTCTTGCACGGGCACAGTTTTTGGACAAGAAAGATCTTAATTATTATCTACTTGAAGATCCTGATTGGGAAGAAGTGCAGGCACGTTATCTGTAGTTCACAACACAGCCCATATCAGGGTCCATGTCGTAAGAGACCTAGGTGGGAGTTGGAAGAGGACCTGGAACCGGATTCAAAGAAAAATTCAAAATATACAGTATTCGGAGCAGGAAGAAGGCAAAGTTCAGGCAGAAAACAAGGAAAAGGCTAGGAGGTACCTATTCCCGGTGGAAGATTTGTCCAGCAGGAGAAATAATGCTTGGGGAAGATGTCCCACGGGCCTCAATCCAAAGGATTTGTGTTTGGAGGTCTCACACACAGATACAGAAAATTTTTCCTATAAGTTACCAAAAAAAACCATGATTCTGAGTGAATGGAAGGAAGTAGGCGGAGTGTTATTTTCGGTAAAAGAGGAGTGCAGGTAAAAAAGGCAATACCCAGAGCAGTTGGAATCATAGATTTGCAGTACCCTGACTAACCACCACAATAGAGGGCAGCCGTGGAGCTTCCTACTTGGTCCTAGACGCCTCGTCCACAGCCTGAGAAATAACACACCAAAGATAGAAATTGGAAAGCTTCTGCCCCGGAGCAGACCCCAAAGAACATAGAAGCCCCAAACATGTAAATGGCTGTTTAGACAAAGAAATACGACACAGACAAAAAATTAAGCATTTGGGCCCAAACAAAAAAAAAAAGAAAAGGAAGGAAGGGCCTTACTGAAACCCCAAAAAACCCAAAAAAACCCAACCTACAATTTTTAAAAACACCTAGATAAAACGACCTCTACCACCTAAATTATTCTTGGGTAAAAAAACAAGCCGCAGCCACTAAAAAAAAAAGGAAAAAGAAAAAAAAAAAAACACATGGCTGAACTAAACAAAAAGGGGCCAAAAGCCCCCCGGGGGGGCCCTGAAGGCCCCACAGAATGCAGGACAAAAGCAAAATCAAGCCAAAAACAAAAAAAGAAATGTTTTATCTTTAGCAGGACAGACAAGACAAGCAGGCAAAAAGGGAAAAAGGAATCATGGAGTGAACCAAACAATTGAACACGGCAACCTGATGGGAAGGGACCCCTTTTAAAAGACCCCTCATAACACCTGATTTTACTCCTCACAATCTTCACTGGACAGTCCGACCCCTTGTAACCCCAAGGGAGCCCCCGCTCAGAACCATTTAAGTCCATTCCAACAGTCCCCCCCCCGGGAGGGGAACCCCAAACCCCACTTAGCAACCGGGGGCGGTAGGATGATTCTAGAAAACGGTGGTCTCCAACTGGATGCCCCAACCCAAAACCCAAGAATGTCCTCCTGACCATAACCTCTCCATTAACCAAAAATGGATTTCCGCTAGAAAAACGAGAAATTCAATATTTTTTTCAACCCCCAAATCCAGATTGCCCCACCAAAACAGGGTCAGGAGGCACAGTAGTAGGGAAACCACGGTCACAAACCCCTTTTAAAAAGGGCTTTTGGAAAACGTTTGAACTTTAAAAGTCCCGAAAAGCAAACAAAAGAAACAGGATTAAGGGAAACTCCATGATCTTAAAGGTCCCAAGAAACCCAGGGTTAATTTAAAGGGAAAACCACTCTCATAGGAATATTTTTTGAGGACAACCCGACCCAAATCCCCACTTTTTAAAACCCAGGACCATCATCCTAGCGGTTACCAAAACCCGGGGCCCCCCCCGAAGGGGGGACAAAACCTCTCCACATGGTCCAAAATTTTTGCATACCCCCCAACAGAGTCAACACCGACAAAAAAGCCTCCGTCTGTCCGAAAAAAATCGAGGGGAAACCCCGAATTTTCAGAAAAAAAGGGAATCAAAGTGGAGAGCTAGCCCATTAAAATTTAAAACAAACTCACAAAGGCAAAAAAAAAGACCCATATCCTATCAGCGACACAAAGCACTTTGAAAAGTCCCAAAGTCTGTTTGTTCCTCAGTTGACCATTTGGGCTGGGATGAAACGCCGAGGAAAAAACAAATTTAACACCAATTTGAACAAAGGCCCCCAAATCTTGAAAAAAAACTGGGGCCCTCGTCAGACACATTTCCCCAGGGTGCCGGTAAAAGAACCACTGCTGAAGGAACAAAGGCCCAATTCAGAGGGGAAAGGAACTTAGGTAAGGCACAAGATTTCATTTGGGGAAAAACCATCACAAATTACCCCGATGGGGTCATTCTCGGAAACAGGGAAAATCGAAAAAGAAAAACCCAAAGATATGGGTCCATGGGTTTTTGGGCACACAAGGCATCAACAAAACCCTAGAGCAAGCAAGGCTTTGGGGCGAGACAAGTCCCGCGGGCGCACAAATTCCCCGGACTCACGAGACAAGTAGGCCACCCAAAAGGGCCGATAAAAACCCAAATCTCTGGGACCAAAAAATTTCCCGGGGTGACCCCCAGCGCGGAACAAAGAATCTCGACATCCCCCTTTTTCAACTGGTCCGGACAAAACAATTTTCCCAACGGGGGCACCCTGTTTTTTCCCCACAAACCCCCCGAGCCAGTCTCAAATTTGGGGGGTATGGGGGAAAGAACTAAACCCTCTTTTAAAAAACAGAAGGACAATAAACAGGAGAGTCCCCCAGGGAAAATCCTCAGAGGGGATCCCCTTAACATTCTTAGCCAGGGAAAAAATGAAACCCCAAAATTAAAACGTTGAAAAACAGGGCCCCCCGGCCTGCTAGGATTAAACGCTGGCAGATTTCCCGATAAAACCCGATTTTTATGGTGAAGGGCCCCACCCTTTTTTGGCTCCCCCCCAGCCCAAATTTTCCCCCTTTCAAAAAACCCCCTTCATGGCCAAAAAACTCCCATTTCCCACCATAATTACGTTCAGAAAAGGAGAAAATTTTCGGAAAAAAAGGGCCAAAAGGGGTTACTTTTAGAGGTCTCGGGATTTTTTGGGACAAAACGGCACCTCCCCCAATTTTCAGAGGCATCAACCTCCACCGAAAGCAGAGAACACGGGGCCCCGAAACAGGACAAAAGGGAATCTCTGCTTTAAGTTCCGAAATGCGAGCTGCCCAGAGGCCAATTCCCCACACAGAACCCTTTTTTGGGCAAACATCAATGGTTTAACAATAACCGAAAATTACCAATAAATTTTTCATAAAAATTTTCAAAACCCCAAAAAACTTTGAAAACCTTTTAAAAAGAGGTTGGGCCCAATCACAGATGGCCTGAACCCTTTACCGGGTCCTTTCAATAACAGATGGGGACAAAATGAAACCCAAAAATGAGATCCCCTTACGCCCCAAAAAACACTTTTTCCCTTCCTCAGAGCATTCTCTCCAAAAACTGAATACATTTTTGAAAATTTTTACATGAAGGTCCCCGTCATTGGAAAAAACAAGATATCATCCAAAAAAACAATCAGAAATTTATCCAAAAAAAATCCCAAAAAATTTCATTCATGAAACGGAAAAAGAAGGGTTTTTGTGGCCCCAAAGGGCTCACAGTTACCAAAATGCCCCCTCAGGGATATTAAATGCCGCTTCCATTCACCCCCCATGCTTAATCGAATAATTTTATATCCCCCCGAGTCAAGCTGGAAAACCAAGTAGCATTTTCACCCTGGAAAACAGGTCAGAAATAAAGGGGTAACGGTTTTTGATATTTCACAGTAATATTGTTCAAAAGACGAAAACAATACGGGGCCTTAAAACCATCCTTTTTGGCCCACAAAGAAAACCCCACCAAAGGGGTTTAAGGGGAAGGTCGAAAGACCTTTTTCCCCAATGACCTTTATATAAGACCACATAGCGCATTCAGGACGACAATTTAAAAGCGACCTTGGGGAATTTACTACCAGCACTAATTCAATAGCGCAGCTTTCCCTAGGGGGAGGCAAGGATGCAGATTTCTTTCGCAAAACACTCAAAAAAAATCAATCAAAAAGTCAGGAACACCCTGACCCTGGGGGAGGCAAAAAAACGGGGGAGTTTGGTATTAGCACAGGGCCCCCAAACTGGTTACAGACAAGTTTTCCCCAATCCAAAACAATTGAGACTGCCCCGGGGGGAAACCCTACGATAAACAGCAGTTTATACAAAACCAAAAATTTGCAGCACCCTGATGATCATTCAACCCTCATTACCCCTGATAGAAAACAATTTTTATTCTCACCAAAAGGGGGAGAATCGATCCCCAGTGGGGAATAGACTTCTGTAGGGGTATCAGGGAAAACCCAAAAATTTAGAAAAATCAAAACCCCTCAGGTTAATAGCTGCTCCAAAATAAACGAAAGCCTGAGCAAAAAGGGAGGAAAGAGCAAAATTCAGGGGTGACATTTTTTAATAAAAATTTAGTCTGAACACCCCCAAGAAAACCCGGGTCGGAAAAAGTTTTCCCCCCGAAACCCAAAAATAGCATGAGGGGCATTACCAAAGTAAAAACCCATAACCCTTTATTTTTACGGAAAGCGGGGGGAGTGCGGGAAAAAAAGGAAATACACCAGAGCAGTTGGAATCTATAAATTTCCCAGTCCCCTGATAACCACCGCAACTAGAGTTACCGTGGAGCTTTCCCTAGTTTGGTCCTAGACGCCCGTCACAGCCGAGAAACTAACTAACCTAAAGAAAGAAATGGGAAAAAGCTATCTGCCCCCGGAGCAAAACCCCCCAAAGATAATAGAAAGCCCCCAAACATGTAATGGCGGTTAGCCCGGGAGGAAAAAATGACACAAAAAGGGAAAAAAGTATGACAAACCTGGGGCCCAAACTATCTAAATAAAAAAAAGGATAGGAAAAGGGGGGTTACGGGAAACCCCGAAACCCTGAAAAAACCAACTCTACTAATTTCAAAAACACCTGAGATCACACGACCTTTTACCACCCAAAATTTTTCTTTTGGTTTAAAAAAAACAGCACCACTGAAAAAACTGGGAAAAAGCAAAAAGGAAAAAAAACACGTGGTGGACTAAACTGGAGGGCAAAAACCCCCCGGGGGGGACCCAGAAGGCCCCCCCCAGAAGTGCAGGACAAAATCAAAAATATAGCAAAAACACCCAAAAAAGAAATTTTTTCTTTTCTGATAGCAGGAGAAGCAGCACGACACAGCCGGGTAAAAAGGGGAAAATGGAAAAAGGTTAGGGGGGGGGGCAACCAGAACCCAATTTTAAACACCCGGCAAACCCCGAGGGGGGAAAGATTCCCTTTTAAAAAAACCAAACAGTAACACCCCGATTTTCCCCTTCCCCCACAACCCCCACTGTACCCCTTGTAACCCCCCGAGGGGGGCCCCCGCTCAGAAACCCCATCTCAAACCCATTCACAAAAATTAACCCTTTTCGCTTTCGAAATTTCATTGGGCGCTGTGCCCCAGAAACCACTCTATCACACTGCATGGATTCGAAGCAGGTTCACAAGGGACGCATACTTCTCCGCTCACGCAAAAAGTCTGTCAATTTGAATCGCTAATGCTTTGAATCATTGAGGAAACCCGAGGGGGGAAAGGGGAAAACCCCCCATAACATCCTTTAAAGTTATTTTGACAAACCCTTTCCCAAAAAGGGCCCCCCCAAAAGGGGTGTCATTCCACTTGGTCCCGGACTGCCCCCCTACGGAATCCTGACTTAAAAACCAGGTCAAAAAGCCCCCCGTTTTTAAAGCCCAAAAAGGGTTTTTTGCTTGATCAGTGACTTAGGCCCTCGAACAATAACCCCAAAGCCTGAAAAAAAAGGCCCTCAACAAACACTCAAAAAAGGGTCCCCCCCCTGTCAGGGGAAAAACCCAATCCTGAGGGTCGGCCCCGGGAAAGGGGAGAGATGATAAATTTTTAACCTTTCTGCGCTGCGTTCCCTGGGAAAATTTGATTTTAAAGCAAAAAAAAATTTACAATTAAATTTTTGAAATTCTGAAAATTAAACTCGACCCCCCAAAAAAAATCTTGGGATGGGGGAAACCTAGGTTCCACAAAGGCCAAACCAAACAAATATGCACAAAATCTTTAACCTCTTGGGAAGTGAACCAATGGCCAGAAAATGTGCCAAAATCCCTTGAGAGAAAAAATTTCCCCCCCAGCACCCCGAAA
>JARQOD010000001.1:231796451-231948482 GCA_033576555.1 Oophaga sylvatica | reverse complement strand
GGAGTCTGTATGTTAAAAAAAAACAAAAACAAACCCTTCATCTGAACTATTATATTGACTTGTATTGGTCCTTGTGTTGTCTGTGTGCAGTCCGTTTGGCACAATGACAGCATACAAATCAAAAACACTCCTATCTGAATTAAACCAAAAGGGCTTGTTCAGACATCTGTGTATCTCAATTTGAGTACAGACCATGACGGAAGGACTGGCCACAGGTATATTGACCTGAAATTGACAGCCTCATATACAGTGCTCAACATAAATGAGTACACCCCCTTGAAAAGTAAGATTTTAATCAAGATGTTACAGAGCACGAGAACAATTTACAAAATTTTGGCATGATTGAATTTGATAGCACATTTTTTTAACCCCTTTCTGACATCGGGCGTAATAGTACGCCGATGTAAGACTCCCCCAGGTTGTTGTGTGCTCCGGCACTGAGACCTCACCTTACCAGGCACATGACAGCTGATATATACAGCCACGGCTGTTAACTAGTTAAATGCCGCTGTCAATTTCTAACAGTGGCATCTAACTCGCACTTACCAGAAGTGTGTCACTAATTCCGCTCATCGGTGACCCCGTCACATGATCACGAGCCACGATGATTCGGGATGACAACCAGAGGTCTGAAGCAGACCTCTTTGATTGTCATTGCCGGATTGCTATGAGCACACACAGGCGATCTGATCATCGCCTCTGCAGTAGAGGCGATCTAAGTAGTGCATCTTCTAGTCTCCCATGGAAACTAGGAAAGCATGCAAAATGTAAAAAAAAAAATATTAACCCGTAGGTATTTCTGCTTTTGCGTTTTCGTTTTTTACTCCTTCCCAGAGCCATAACTTTTTTCATTTTTCTGTCAATATGGCCATGCCATGAGGGCTTGTTTTTTGCAGGACGAGTTGTACTTTTGAATGACACATTGGTTTTACCATGTCGTGTACTAGAAAACGGGGAAAAAAATTCCAAGTGTGGTGAAATTGCAAAAAAAGTGCAATCCCACACTTGTTTTCTGTTTGGCTTTTTTACCAGGATCACTAAATGCTAAAACTGACCTGCCATTATGATTCTACAGGTCATTATGAGTTCATAGACACCAAACATGTCTAGGTTCTTTTTTTTATCTAAGTGGTGAAAAAAAAATTCCTTTTTGTGATTTCAGGTTGGGTGAGGGCCTATTTTTTGCGTGCCAAGCTGACGTTTTTAATTATACCATTTTGGTGCAAATATGATCTTTTGATTGCCTGTTAATGCATTTTAATGCAATGTTGCGGCGACCAAAAAAACGTAATTCTAACGTTTTGACTTTTTTTCTCGCCATGCTGTTTAGCGATCAGGTTAATCCTTTTTTTTTTTTTTTTTTTTCTATTGATCGGGAGATTTTGATAGCGGTGAAACCAAATATGTGTATGTTTGACTTCTTTATCTCTTCATTGGGGGACACAGGTAACCATGGATGTATGCTGCTGTCGCTAGGAGGCTGACACCAGGCAAAAAAGGAAAATGGCTCCTCCTCAGCAGTATACACCCACCGACAAGTACAAAGCCCTTCAGTTTAAAGGGAATCTGTCACCCTAAATTGGCGGGATATTTAAATGATGGCAGTCAGGTCAGATGGGCGGTGTTTTGGGTACTTGCCTTAACATGTTGTTCGCCGCTGTCTCCATTATTTCTGGGAATTGTAGTCGTTGCCCTTCATATAACGCACCTGCGCATTGCAATCTTGAATTGCGCACGCGCAGTATGCTTTGCCCGCAGATTGCAATGCGCAGGCGCGTTATATGGAGGGCAACTACTACAATTCCCAGAAATAATGGAGACAGCGGCGAACAACATGTTAAGGCAAGTACCCAAAACACCGCCCATCTGACCTGACTGCCATCATTTAAATATCCCGCCAATTTAGGGTGACAGATTCCCTTTAAGCTTAGTGTTTGTAGGAGGCGGACCTGGATCTGCTACCAGATCCGCATTTTCCTTTTCAGGTTCCCTGTTTATTTTTATTAACCTTTTCCCTTTGTCTTTCAGTTTCTTCTTAGGGTAACAGGGTGTAACTTCTCACCCTGTTTTCCCGTATTTATGCGACTGAGAAAAGTGTGGTGTCACCCACATCGCCCACTCTCAGGCCCGCAGGAAGGACCTAATTGCCTGTCACCTTTCCGGGTGTTTCAGGATGATTTCTGGTGGCCGGTCCTTTGCCTTTTGTTCACCCCCACCCCTCTCCTTGGAGAGGGCTGGGAGGAAGATTGTGGTCACCAGTTGTGGCCTGCCCCCTTGTAAGGGGTTGATGCAGTCTTCTACACCGTCTGGAGACGGTGCGGAAAGGAGGGTCCCAGATTCCAGCGACCCTTTCCCACCCGAGGTCTACTGATGTGATTCTCATCGCTGCAGTGGGGCCGGGACTCGCCAGGCTTCATCCCACACTGTCCCTTCATCGGAAGGGGACAGGGTGGCATCAGAGGTAGGGAACAGCCGTCAGCCACATGGCCGGGCTCAGCACTTGCAGGCACTCCACCTCCCTTTGCTGGCCGCACCCCATCCCTGTTTTTCCTTAGCCAGTCACCGGCATGTGTTTAAGTCGTGTGCTCTTTTTATCCAATAGGAGGTGCCTTCCTCCTATTCTTCTGAGTTGACCATGCCTCCCGCAGCGCGCGTTTTTTCGGTGCACTATTTTCCGCTCCTATCACGGAGCTTCTCCTTCCTGGCTGTTCACGTCCCCTGGCGTGTCAGCCAATCAGATGGGGACCGCTGTGCAGCACTGTGGGACAAGCCGAGGAGGCTCTGCATACCGATTCGCGCTCTGCAGGCCTGCTGGCTCTCTGCCCACAGGGGAAACCGCTATATCCTGCACTTTCTGCAGAAAGAGGGGACACAGCTTCCACAGTTTTTTCTGCTGGTCACCGCTGGCATCGGGTAGGCGCTGTTCGTTTTTTTTTTTTTTTTTGTCTGGCTCCTCCACAACAGTATCCCCAAGGCTCAACTTATGCCCAACCCTAGAGAGGCTTCTTCTTGCCCTCTAAGCCCACTGTGACTCACTACGCCTGTGCCCTTTGCAAAAGAAAGTGGTCTTCAGGCCAGTCCTCCTCTTTCTGCCTGTCCTGCAGCCCTTCTGCCATGTCTGCTCCACAGGAGCCCTCTAACGCCTGTGATGAGAGCACTCCCCTCCCTCCAGAGTGGCTGTTGCCATGTCACTCTTGGTTTCCGACCTGACTAAAGTTTCACAGTCCCTAGTCCAGGTCCTGGGACGACTTTCACATTTGTCCAATACCACCAGTGCTCCGTACTCATCTCACGGTGATTCGCACGCACCTGACTGCTACCTTCATAGGGACAAATCGGGCACAAGCAAAGGAAGCGAGCTCTTTCCGGTTCTTCGGTCCCTCTGCATTCTCCTGGATGCATTCCTCCCCCATGCCCCCTCCTCGGAGGCGGCTTTTGAGTTTGATACTGATTCCCAGTCTGAGTCCAAGTCTGATACGGACCTGACATCAAAGATGTAGGATATGGTCAATAGCCTTATCCTGGAATTGCCCAAACTCTGAACCTAAAGGAAGACGAGTCACTTGTTCAGGAGCACTCCGTCTCCTTCAAACGGGTAAAACGTCCTTCCCTGAATTTCACTTATCACAGGGAATTTAAAGAAGAAGCCATCTTTCAAACCTGCCCCTCACTGGCATCCAAAGGCTCGCTCTTCTAAGTCTTCAGGCCACAGGTTCTCCTCGGCATGATGGGTCACGCCCACCCGGGAATCTCTCTCCAGGATGGGAGGCCGGTTTCTTCTTTTCCGGGATTCCTGGTTGTCGATGTTCGACGATGCCTGGGTAGTCATGTCCGTTGCAAAATCGACTTTTCAGCACCTGGTGGTTCTAGGCATGAGGTTCGACACGGCCCAAGCCCGTGTCTTCCTGCCAAAGGAGAAATTTTTATCCCTCTGCCAGGGGATACGCTCTCTAAAGCGACCAGCTCCTGTCCCCCTGCGGTCCCGCATGAGTTCTGGGGAAGATGTTTGCTGCCATGGAAGCCATGCCTTTTGCCCAATTCCATACCCGTCCTCTTCAGCTGGCCCTCTTGTTGGCTTGGAACAAGAGAACAGTCTCCCTGGACCGATCCGTGCTTCTACCTCTCAAGGAGAGGCAGTCCCTGACCTGGTGGACGCTATCCGCTTCAGTCCTGCGTGGGAAGTCCTTCCTCACTGTCCTGTGGCAGGTCATCATCCCTGACGCCAGTCTCCTCGGTTGGGGAGCAGTCTTCCTTCATCACACAGCGCAGGGTCGCTGGAACGTTCAAGAAGCTGCTCTCCCCATCAATCTTCTGGAGATCAGAGCAATTTTTCTTGCCCTTCTCCACTGGCAGTTTGCATACAATCGGACAACCCCACTGCTGTGGCTTACATTAAACCATTAAGGAGGGACCCGCAGCAAACAAGTTATGGCAGAGGTAACAAGGATTCTGTGATGGGTGGAGCATCACATTCCCGCCATATCAGTCGTGCACATTCTGGGTGTGGAAAATTGGGCAGCCGATTTTCCGAGTCGTCAGGGTCTCGCATGGGGCGAGTGGTCTCTCAATCCTGCTGTTTTCAACCAAATATGTCAGGGATGGGGCACACCAGACGTCAACCTTATGGAGTCTTGGATGAACCACAAGGTTCCTCAGCTCATAGCCAGGTCACGGGATCCACTGGCCATCGGTTGCGATGCCCTAGTGATCCCGTGGTCCCAATTCCATCCTTATCTTCCGCCTTTACCCCTGATTCCGAGAATCGTGAAAAAGATAAAGGCGGAAGGAATTCCCGTAATCCTAGTAGCTCCGTACTGGCCGAGAAAGGCCTGGTACGCGGAGCTGGTGAACATGCTTATGGATGCTCCCTGGAGGCTTCCAAACCGTCCAGGTCTTCTTTGGCAATGCCCCCTCTTCCACCAGAGTTTACATTCTCTAAGTTTAACGGTATGGCTGTTGAGGCCGCAGTTTTGAGAGAGGCTGGGTTTTTTTTCTCATCCGGTCATTCGGACCATGATTAGGGCGAGAAAAACAGCATCCTCACGTATCTACCACAGATGCTGGAAGGCCTTCTTCCGGTGGTGTGAGGATAAAAATTTGGTTCCTTTCTTTCATCCTTGGTTTTCTACAAGCGGGTCCTAACTCGGGTCTGTCACTCAGTACCGTTAAGGGGCAAGTTTCCGCTCTGTCAATTCTTTTCCAACGACATCTGGCGTCTCCTTCCCAGCTAAAGACTTTTCATCAAGGAGTCCCCACCTGGCACCTCCTTATCGTCTCCTGATAATTCCATGGGATCTTAACCTTGTCCTTGGCGCACTCCAGCGTGCTCCCTTTGAGCCTATTCAGGACATTCCGTTTTCTCTACTGTCTTGGAAAGTTGCCTTCTTGCCATTTCGTCCATTAGGAGAGTCTCTGAGGTAGCGGCATTATCATTCTGTTCAGTTCCTGATTCTACATCACATTTTATTATCCTGTGTGAGCCTGTGTTTGGCTCTTTCACTTGGATCCACCCGATGCAAGCTGCAAGCCCTGTCCATTGAAAAGTATCCCAGAAGAATTTTTTGTGGATACACTATCTAAAGCCATATTAGTCTTCCATAAGGTGAGTGCATGACGTTGTGCACCCATCAAAGACTATTATATATTGTGTTTACGCACTTAGGGCGCCGCGTTTTGTCTGTTCTTTTCTCCCAAACAGGTTTTTTTTTTGTTTTTCAGATGATTCTACATGAGGACAAGGTAGTTCTCAGACCTGTTCCTCCATTTCTACCTAATGTGGTCTTTTCATTTCACATTAATGAAGACATTGTCCTTTCTTCTCTATGCCTCTCTCCGGTACTCTGGAGAAGTCCCTCCGCAAGTTGGATCTGGTAAGAGCTATATGAGTCTAGCTGTTACGGACTGCTTCCTTTCGCACTCTGATGCTTTGTCATCTCTGAGGGTCGTTGTAAGGGGCTCTATTGCCTGTGAGATTCGTTCGGCTATATTGGAGGCATACCGCGTTCAGGACAAACAGCCTCCTCTGGGGGTGAAGGCTCACTCGGGCGGTGGGGGCTTCCTGAGCAGTTCATCACCAAGCCTCGGCTTTACAGATTTGTAAGGCCACGACCTGGTCATCTTTGCACACCTTCGCGAGGTTTTACAGGGTTCATACCCATGCCTCGTCTGATGCAGGCCCTTGAAGGAAGGTAGGTTTATTCGAACGTCCATGACAGCACTACAGAGAGAGAGGGGATCCGCCCCTTAGGAACAGGAAACCTACAGATATAAAAGGGCGGCACCTCTCCCACACATCAGTTGGTTTCCTGTTCCTAAAGGACGGGTTTCCTACAGATGAAGATCTTCAGGAGGACCCAGGCCAGCCGGTCGACCCAGGTAGCGGGGGGGGATCTCCTACCTCGGCCGGTGCGGAGCCCCTGGAAGCGCCACGGTGGGTCCGGGTAGGATTCCACGGCAGTGTGCGGAGCAGGTGGAGCAGTATCCAGAGGATCCCTGTCTCCCAGCCAGCGCCGGTAGGTAAGTATTCCCCCCTCTCCCTGGTCCCGATGCCTTCTCCCTGTCCTCTCCTGTGGTCCTGTCATGGTGGGGGCCTCTTAAGGGGTGCAGCCGTGATTTTTTTTTTTTTTTTTAAATTTAAATTTGAATTTCCCGCCGCGTCACTGCTGTGAACGGCGCGGCGGGGGTTTTTTTGAATTTCCCGCCGCGCGTCGCTGCTATGGACGGCGCGGCGGGCGGTTTTGAATTTCCCGCCGCACGTCGCTGCTATGGACGGCGCGGCGGGCGGTTTTGAATTTCCCCCGCGCGTCGCTGCTATGGACGGCGCGGCGGGCGGTTTTGAATTTCCCGCCGCGCGTCACTGCTATGGACGGCGCGGCGGGGTTTTTGAAAATTTAGTCGCGCGCCGCTGCTGCAGCAGCGCGGCTGGGTTTGGGGGAGATCTCCGCTCGTGTCCCGGCTGGAGGGGCGATGCAGCGGGGGATTATACTTACCTCCATCGGTACGGTGGGGTTCGTGCGAGCGGGGAAAAAAGGGGGCGGAGTCTCCACCGCCGGAACCGGAAGTGAGACGCCGGCCGGCGTTTTTGAATTTTGAAATTTTTGGCGGCTGCATCATTGGACGGCGCCTGCTGTGGGGACGGCAGGGAGGTGCAGGGGGGGCCGTGGAGCGGAGAATAGGAGGGGGTGGACCCCTGGCCAGACCTGCTGACCCGAATATCCGGGGGAGGATATAAGGAGCCTAGGAAAGAGGAAAGCGCTTCTGCCCCATTTTCATGATGGACACTGCAGAAGCTCCCTCGGTGCAACAGGAGAGCCAGCAGCAGCAGACAGAGCGCTCCTCTTCAATGACCAGCCGCAGAAGTTCCGCAGCTGGGAAAAAGGCCCCTCCCCGTGATCCGGTACCTACTGCTGTATAATCTGGGTAAGAGATCTCAGACTT
This sequence comes from Oophaga sylvatica, assembly GCA_033576555.1. Lineage (NCBI taxonomy): Eukaryota > Metazoa > Chordata > Amphibia > Anura > Dendrobatidae > Oophaga > Oophaga sylvatica. The sequence continues at coordinate 231,941,045 of JARQOD010000001.1, read as the reverse complement.
AGAATACCCAGTAATGCAGTTTTTTCCTCATTTTGTGTCTGTTTCTAGGGGAAGAAGTGTTCGGTGAAAATCAAGCACAGGGAATGTACCTTTTGTGCTTGCCCTCTGCCTGACGCTTGCCCTAAAAGGTTGTGCCAGCCATGCATGCAGCAGATGGTAGGGCATTTGAGGGGGAAGGGCAGGGGCCTGGGATGAGATAGTAACCCCCCCATGCCCCTTCCCTTTTTAGATAGCGGAGGAGACTCCGGATTTCACCGAAAGCCTGAAGGAGATAATAAGAGCAGAGTTGAAAGCGTCCTTAAGACACGGAAAATCTTCCAGGCATAGAACTGTACCAGTTTTATCTGATTCAGATTCACCTGCCGCCCATGACAGGGGTGAAGTTGTGTCAGGACCCTCCTCGCCTTCCTCTTCGGCTTCCTCCTCGTCTTCTACAGAAGACGCTATCCGTTTTTGTTTTCCCTTGGACCAGATGGACAAATTTGTCAAATCAGTTAGGTCCACCATGGGGGTAGAAGAGGCGAAACCAGAGCTCTCAGTACAGGATCTGATGTTCGGTGGTCTAGATCCAAAAAAACGGAGATCCTTTCCACTAAATAGTAGCATCCAAGGCCTTATAGACAGAGTGTGGAAGAAGCCTGAAAAAAGAGGCTCCTTACCCCAAGCGTTTAAGCAAAGATATCCTTTGAAGATCCCTTAACAGGTAGATGGGATAAGGCCCCGAAGCTGGATGCAGCAGTGGCGAAGGCTTCTAAAAAATCCTCCATCCCATTCGATGATATGGGGTCTTTGAAAGATCCACTAGACAAGAAGGCAGACTCCTTCTTGAAAGGCACAGGGGAAATGTCGGCAGGTGCCCTGAGACCGGCGATTGCAGCCACTTGTGCAGCCAGGTCATTGATGGTCTGGTTAGACCAGTTAGCATCTCAGTTAGCAGGGCTGTCTAATGCAGCACGAAGGGCATTATGGCTCAAATGTTGGCCGGGCGATATTCAGGCCAGATCTCGCCTCTGCTCCATTCCGTGTGACGGCGAATATCTTTTGGCCCGGTCCTGGACGTTTAGAAAAGGCAGGGACGACAAGAAAAAGTTTCCCAGTCTATCAACCCTTCCTATAAAAGACCTTTCAGCAGAAGGAGGTTCAGCTACAGAAGGTCGTCCAGAGAACGAGCCAAATGGGATGAAAAGAGGCGAAGAGGTACAGGGTTTATGTTTAGGGGTCCACCTAAGGAAAAAAAAATAAAAAATTCAGGAGCTTTGCGCTAAGAAAGTCTTAGTGGAGGTACCAGAAGCAGAGCGGGGTAAAGGGTTTTACTCCCCTCTGTTTTTGATCCGTAAACCGGACGGGTCTTTTAGAACAATTATTAATTTGAAAGCCCTCAATAAGTTCCTGATTATTCACCCATTTAAAATGGAAACGGTCAGCTCAGCAATAAAGCTTCTGTTTGAAAATTGCTTTATGGTGGTGTTAGATCTGAAAGACGCTTATTACCACATACCAATCCATATGGAGCATCAGCGTTTCCTCAGGGTAGCAATCCAAATGGTGGAATCGCTGCGACATTTTCAATATAGCGCCCTTCCTTTTGGCTTGGCGGTTGCTCCACGAGTGTTCACTAAGGTTATGTCGGAGGTCATGGCCCACTTACGTGAATCAAATATGCTCATAGTCCCCTACCTCGACGACTTTCTTATCATTGGAAAGACGGCAGAACATTGCCTAGAGCAACTGCAAAAAGCGATATCTACCTTAGAGCAGCTGGGATGGCTAATAAATACCAAAAAGTCTCGTTTGAATCCGATGAGGGTTCAGCAATTTCTAGGGCTAATTCTGGATTCACAGAATCAGAACTGTAGTTTACCGTCAGATAAGTTAATTCACGTACGGTACCAGGTCCTAAACGCTTCCAAAAACCCCTCCATGTCGCTTAGGAAGGCCATGTCTCTTTTGGGCTCCCTCTCGTCCTGCATTCCCGCGGTCCGGTGGGCTCAATTTCACACAAGGGCGCTGCGAGCTGAGGTCTTGCTGTATCAAAATTTGCTAGGTGGTTACCTGGAAGGCCAGCTATCCTTGTCCCAGGCTGCTATAAAATCCCTGGATTGGTGGAAGAATGAGACAAACCTGTCTTAAGGGGGTTCCCTGGGAATGAGATATCCCGAATAGTCACAACAGATGCTAGCCCCTCTGGGTGGGGGGCTCATATGGGGGACGTTATGGTTCTGGGCTTATGGGAGCAGGATCAAATTCATATGTCTTCTAATATGAAGGAATTAACAGCGGTAGAGCTAGCAATTAAAAAGCTCCTTCTATATCTACAGGGTCACCACGTTCGAGTGCTCTCCGACAATCGGGCACAGTCGCTTACATCAACCACCAGGGTGGTACTCGTTCCGGTCCGCTCATGGAAGTGGCAAGGCGCCTACTTCAGATAGCAGAACGACACTTTCTTTCTCTAACGGCTCTACATATAAGGGGAGAAGAAAATACCAAGGCGGACTTCTTAAGCCGCAATCTCCTGAGTCAAGGAGAGTGGTCATTAAAGACTTCCATCTTCGACCTAATTGTGCGGAAATGGGGTCAACCGGAGGTAGATCTCTTTGCTACCAAAAGCAACAGGAAAGTGAGACAGTTCTGCTCTCTAAATCCCAAAGAACGCCCTCTGGCAGTGGACGCTCTTCTATTACAATGGGATTTCAATCTAGCCTACGCATTTCCTCCCCTGTCCTTACTCCGCCTAGTATTGAGGAAGGTCAGGAAGGACAGGGCAAGGATAATAGTAATCGCTCCTTTTTGGCCCAGGAGGGCATGGTTTTCATGTCTCAGAAACATGTCGATAGCCGACCCGTGGGTCCTGCCGGATATTCCCGATCTGCTCTCCCAGGGTCCAGTCTACCATCCTCGAGTAGCGGGCCTCCACCTGACGGCGTGGATTTTGAACGGTCGCTGCTGAGAGATAAGGGGTTTTCTACTAATGTAATTAATACTCTCCTTAAAAGCAGGAAGGAGGTTACAACTAGAATCTACGCTAGGACTTGGAAGAAATTTCTCCAGAGCTCGGGGGTGATAGCAGGGGACCCAACACCGATAACCCAGATTCTAGAATTCCTACAAAAGGGTCTGGACTTAGGTCTCTCCACGAGCACCCTTAAGGTACAAGTTTCAGCTTTGGGGGCACTCTTTAGTAGCAACATCGCAAATAATTACTGGGTCAGTAGATTCATTAAAGCTGCGGGTAGGTCGAGACCCATAGTGAAGGTGAGAATCATGCCATGGGACTTGAACCTTGTTCTCACTGCTTTAACAGAGCCCCCTTTTGAACCTATATCAGCAGCATCAATAAAAATTCTTTCCCTTAAAACCGCTTTCCTGGTAGCAATAACCTCGGCTAGGAGGGTAAGTGACATCCAGGCACTATCCAGACTGTCTCCTTACACTCGGGTCCTGAATGACAGGATAATTCTTAGACCTGATCCGGCATACCTACCTAAGGTGTCTTCCACTTTCCACAGAACACAGGAAATTGTTCTTCCTTCGTTCATCCCTAATCCATCTAATCAAAAAGAGATAAAACTCCATACTTTAGATGTTAGAAGATGTCTACTGCAATATTTGGCAGTCACTGATCCCTGGAAACGGGACAATGCATTGTTTGTCTCTTTTCAAGGAATTAACAAAGGCCGTAGATTAACGAAGAGCTCATTGGCCAGATGGATTAGGGAAGCAATTTCTCTGGCATACACCTCGAGGGGCAAGCCGGCACCTGAGAGGCTAAGGGTTCATTCCACCCGAGCTGTGGCGACTTCATGGGCAGAGAGGGCAGAAGTCTCGATTGACCAGATATGTAAGGCAGCTACGTGGTCTTCTCCACATACGTTTTACACTCATTATAGATTAGATTTGGGTGCTTCCTCAGACCTTTCTTTCGGATTAAGGGTGCTGCAGGCAGTAGTCCCTCCCTAAGTAGTTATTACTCTCTGTAATTCTCTCTGTAGTGCTGTCATGGACGTTCGAATAAAGTCTAAGTTACTTACCGTTAACGGTATTTTTCGAAGTCCATGACAGCACCCTTACATTCCCACCCGGGTTCTATGTGCACTTCTTCCTCTTATGTAGTCCACATGTAATAAACAATTGATTAATGTTACTGTGTGATGCATAAAATTTTTTGCTGTATACCAATTAACCTTGATGTTCTCTTATGCTCTGTAATCCAACTGATGTGTGGGAGAGGTGCGCCCTTTTATATCTGTAGGTTTCCTGTTCCTAAGGGGCGGATCCCCTCTCTCTCTGTAGTGCTGTCATGGACTTCGAAAAATACCGTTAACGGTAAGTAACTTAGACTTTTCGCACCGCCGACCTAAGTCTGTTTTTCTCTGCATTCTCTGTTTCCACCCTTGGGACTGCTTTGTAACATTCCATGGTTACCTGTGTCCCCCAATGAAGCGATAAAGAAAGAGAGATTTTTGGTACTCACTGTAAAATCTTTATTGAAGCCTTCATTGTGGTACACAGCACCCTCCCTAACTGTTTGTACCTTTATTGGGCCTACGCGCCTTTTTTGTTGATTGGTACGTATGTTGAATTTTGGTTTCTTCTCCTACTGCTTTAACCTGAAAAGGAAAATGAGGGTCTGGTAGCAGATCCAGGTCCGCCTCCTACAGACACTAAGCTTAAACTGAAGGGCTTTGTGCCTGTCAGTGGGTGTATACTGCTGAGGAAGAGCTATTTTCCTTTTTTGCCTGGTGTCAGCCTCCTAGCGACAGCAGCATACACCCATGGTTACCTGTGTCCCCCAATGAAGGCTCCAAGAAAGATTTTACGGTACCAAAAATGGTACTAGGGAGACTAGAAGATGCCATAACCCGATAGACTCTGCTACATACATCAGTTCGCCTGTATGTAGTAGAATTAGTCACTTGCTGGGCGGTGCTCACAGCAAGCTGGCAGTGACAAGCATAGAGGTCTCCAACCCACTGGTGACCCGAAATCACGTGACTGAGGACACCGGTGGGCGGATTTCTGGTGCGATTGCCAGAAGCACATGTTAAATACTGCTGTCGCGATTCCACCAGGACCTTTTAAGGGGAATTGTCAGCTATTCAAAACAGCTCACCGCCGGAGCCCACAACAAAGGGAGAGAGTCCGACATCAGCGTAAATGTATGCCCTATGTCGGAAAGGGTTTAAAAAATATATTAAAAGTTCAAATCACTCCCCTTTTCGCCCCGTTTTTAAAATAAAACAATAAAAATCAAATATACACATTTGGTATCGTTGCGTTAAGAATCGCCCAATCTATCAATATTAAAAAAAAAAAATTAACCTGATCGCTAAACGGCGTAACGAGAAAAAAATTCAAAACATCAATTTTTGGTCGCCACTACATTGCAGTAAAATGCAAAAACGGACGATCAAAATATTATGTACACCAAAATAGTATCAATAAAAATGTCAACTTGGCATGCAAAAAAATAAGCCCTCACCCAGCCCAAGAACGAAAAATGGAGACGCTACAGGTCTTGGAAAATGGCGCCAATATTTATTTTTTTTTTTCTGTCCAAACTTTGATTTTCTTTATTCCAACCTCTTAAAAAAAAAAAAAAAAAAAAAACTATACATGTTTGGGGTCAATGAACTCGTAATGACCTGGAGAATCATAATGACAGGATAGTTTTAGCATTTAGTGAACATGTTAAAAAAAAAGAACTGTGGAATTGCATGTTTTTTGCAATTTCACTGCGCTTGGAATTTTTTTCCGTCTTCCAGTACATGATATGTTGAAACCAATGGTGTCATTAAAAAGTACAACTTGCCCGCAAAAAAAACAAGCCCTCACATGGCCATATTGACCGAAAAATATAAAAGTTATGCCTCTGGGAAGAGGGGAGCAAAAAATGAAAATGCGAAAACGTAAATGCCTCTTGTCATGGAGGGGTTAACCTATAGTATGAAAATAAGATTCATATAACTTTCATTACAAAATCTTCAGTTTTACTCAAATTAGTTTATGCATAAATTAATACACCTCACATTAGAAAATTACTATATCTAATAGGACTGCACTAAGTCTTCTAGGCGAGGAATAAACAAGTTAGTGACATCATCACATCATCTATTTCCATTCTTCAAGAACTTCCTGTTAGAGCTTGGATGCTGGATTTAGAGTGATGCCCAACCTTTCTCTTCAGAATGCCCCATACTTGTGCATTTGGGTTCAAATCCGGAGACATACTTGGTCACTGAATCACTTTCACCCTGTTCTTCAGAAATTAAACGGGCATGAATATGTGTTTTGGATCATTATCCAAGGGGTAATGTTTCTCCTTGTGGAGAGTTACATACCAAGCCTAATATGTCAATGTGAAGAGACATTTAATCCTTGCAATGCTGCTCTGGGAAATATATTTGCCTTTAAGATTACTACTTCCAATAGGTGGCACTAGAGTTCTAGTCCTCTTCCTCTCTGAAGAGGCAATTTGCACATATTGGATCATTGTGGTTTTGGAAAAATGCACGAACCTAACGGCATGGAGTGATGGCAGCATCTTTTCTTTCAATATATAGCAGTATATCTGTGAATTAATTATACTTTCAGTGAAATGTAGGTCCCTGGCACCATCAGCACTCATGCAGCTACACATAAGGACACTGCCACCACCATCACGTTTCATTGCTTGCATCATGCATTTTTTTTTTTTTATTTGTGCTCCTCATCTTTGCACACCATACACTTTTGAAGTCATCAGTTCCATTTATCTTGTTCTCTCACACCAGAGTATGGAGTCAGTTCATTAGCTAACTGCAGAAGATGCTCCTATTCAGGTGTTCACTTCAATGGTCCGCATGGAAGTCTCTGTGAGATGGTTGCAGTTTCGTGTTTGTTACATTTTGGATCACTTTTGCTACCAATAGTGTGCCGCTCTGTTTCTAGCTGGACATTCCCTGTGATTCAACGAAATAATTGTTGAGACGAATTGCCTGTCTTTGAATTCTTCTTAATTAGAACTTTGTAGTCTAAACTTTAGCTTTGATCCTAAAGGGTATGCCACACTAAACAATATCGCTAACGGGATCGCTAAAAAAGTCACTATTTAGCGATCCCGTTAGCGATGTTGTTGTGTGCGGCAGCTTCCAGCGACGAGCTTCCTGCTGTGATCTCGCTCGTCGCTGGAATCGTTCCGGACCCTATTTTCTCGTCGGCGCTCCCGCTGGGTAAGTATATATCGCTAGTGTGGCACCTTTTCTTAGCGATTTAGCGGTACTTTTGTACCGCTAAAGTCGTTAAGAAGATCGCTAACGGCGATAGCGTCGTTAACTATATCGCTAAATGTGGCCGCACTTAGCGATATAGAAACAATCCCGCTAGCGATCTCATTAGTATGCGACGCTAACGAGATCGCTAGCGGGATAGCTTAGTGTGGCAGTACCTTTAAGACTTTCATTGGGGTATACTGTTTTTGCAACAGGGTCTTGAATAAATGTAAGAAAATTACTTATTGAGGTGTGCAAAATAATAAATCTTGTTTGCGATCAATGGCCCACATTTTTGGGAGTTTTTTTGTAGTATGGTATTCCATAGACAGTGGTGATTCTGTTGGGGTGTACTCATTTATGCTGAGCAATGTATGACTATGGGACTGTCAAGCTCAAAACAGGAGACCCGTGGTCAGTTCATGCATTACTGTGCAAATAAGAACCGGGACAGTGTTGCACAGATGTCTGAATTTGGCTTATGTGTGTTTTTGTGGGTTCCTGGTAATGTTGATCAGAATTACATGCTCAAGTACAAATTTATTTCAGACCTAATCTGAAATCCACTCTTTTAACTAATAGAATATTAACTTGCCTACAAAGAATTAAAATATCTGCAGTGCTTATATTTAATGATTATGTATTGAACAAAAAGGTTAATTTGAAGCTAAAACAGAATGTATTGCCTACATTAAGCTCCTTACAGGTTAAGTCAGAGGGAGATGCCCCCGGCAGCTACTCAAGACTACCAGGCAATGTCTTTATTAATTGCAGAACCCGCTTTTCCTCAGCCTGTCTCACATCTGGTAAATATTACTAAATTAGCATAATTCCAGAACTATAAGTAAAGTGTCAACACATACACAAACACGGACCCTTGAGTCGGGCACTTACTACCATAGGGAATGGGAGGAAAATTAGCAGCCATGCACCATTCATGTCAGTGTAGACCTATTGTTTCCAACTAGTGATAAGTGAGCGTGCTCGTATCCTAACCAATGCGTCTTTGAAGTGCTCGAAAAAAATACTCTAGTCGCCTCGGCTACATGTCTCGTGGCTGTTCGACATATGCAGGGATTGCCTGTTTGTTAGTGTTGGAGGGGGAGTCAGGAGTCCATCTTAGATGCTCGGCTGGTACCACACACATTCATACAGGGGGGATATACAGTACAGACCAAAAGTTTGGACACACCTTCTGATTCTAATATTTTCCTGTATTTTCATGACTATGAAAATTGTAAAATCACACTGAGGGTATCAAAACTATGAATTAACACATGTGGAATTATACATTACACTTTACAAAAAAGTGTGAAACAACTGAAAATATGTCTTATATTCTAGGTTCTTTAAAGTAGCCACCTTTTTCTTTGATTACTGCTTTGCATCGCAGAAAAGGTGAACGGATGGACTCTACATGCCTATTTCCCACCGTGAAGCATGGAGGAGGTAGTGGTGTGATGGTGTGGGGGTGCTTTGCTGGTGACACTTGGAGATTTTTTCAAAATTGAAGTGGTGAGCGGTCCAGCTCACCCCAAACCATCTCGATTGGGTTCAGGTCTGGTGACTGTGGAGGCCAGGTCATCTGGCGTAGCACCCCAACACTCTCCTTCTTGGTCAAATAGCCCTTACACAGCCTGGAGGTGTGTTTGGGGTCATTGTCCTGTTGAAAAATAAATGATGGTCCAACTAAACGCATGGAATAGCATGCTGCTGCAAGATGCTGTGGTAGCCATTCTGGTTCAGTATGCCTTCAATGTTGAATAAATCCTCAACAGTGTCAACAGCAAAGCACCATCACACCACCTCCTCCATGCTTCACGGTGGGAACCAGGCATGTAGAATCCATCCGTTCACCTTTTCTGCGTGCAAAGCAAAAGGTGGCTACTTTGAAGAACCTAGAATAGAAGACATATTTTCAGTTGTTTCACACTTTTTTGTAAAGTATATAATTCCACATGTGTTAATTCATAGTTTTGATGCCTTCAGTGTGAATGTACAATTTTCATAGTCATGAAAATACAGAAAAATCTTTAAATGAGAAGGTGTCCAAACTTTTGGTCTGTACTGTATTTCTCACTGAAAAATGCAAATAAACATATAATTTTGTACAATGTGATTTTCTAGGTTTTACTTTTGATTTTTCTATCTCTCAATGTTAAAATTAACCTACCCTTAAAATTACTGTTCAATGTCTGTCAGTGGGCAAACTTACAAAATCAGCAAGGGATCAAAAGCTTATTTCCCCCACTGTATAGGGGCCCCTCTTATGCATTGTTAGTACATTTACTCAATCAATGTATTTTTTAATGCAGCTTTATTTTTTTAACCCCTTTCCATCCTTAATTGTATAGGTACTTCTAAGGTTGCCTCACCCTGTTTGCTGCAGTCTTCGGCTATGAGTCCTTAACTTTACCGACAAATGTCAGCTGATTCATTAGCTGACATGCCTAACACCGCAGTGGAATCGTATTCACCGACTGCTAACATGTAAGCGCGCTGTCAATCCTGACAGTAGCATTAAATGTCGCGCTGGAAAGCGTCACAAATCCCACCTCGGTGCCCGTGTCACATAACCACGGTCGCCAATGGTTGACACAACAACCCAGGGTCTGCAGGAGACCCCTGTGGTTGTCACTGCAGATAACTATGCGTGCCAGCGTCGGCGCTCTTACCAGGTAACATTCTGTACATAGAGCAGGTGTCAGCACTGCTACAAAGCTCTCACAAATTAGATATCAAAATTAATTGTCAGTTCTTAAATACAAAAAGTGAAATTCATGTATTATATAGAATCATTACAAACAAAGTGATCTATTTGAATAGTTTTATTTCTGTTAATGTTGATGATTATGGCTCGAAAAATTTATTTTAAAATCCGAAATGTTGGACTACTGAAATGTATGTTCAGTAAATGCACTCAATATTTCGTAAAGGCTCCTTTTCCATAAGTTACTGCATCAATGCGGCATGGCATGGAGGCAATCGGCCTGTGGCACTGCTGAGGTGTTATGGAAGCCCAGGTTTCTTTGATGCTGCCTTAAGCTCGTCAGCATTGTTGAGCCTGGTGTCTCTTGTCTTCCTCTTGACAATACCGCATAGATTCTCTATGGGGTTAAATGGAAGGTGCCGTGATTTTAATTTTTGTATTAATAGTTATTGATTATACAATCAATTTTTAATACAAAATTAAATTAACTACTTTAATAGTTTATTGACTTTATGTTTGCCGCTGGGGCTGCCATTTTCATTAGTGTGGGCGTAAGTGTCTGGGCACGACACTTGCGCACTTCACTTACAGCAGCCATGGGCATAGGAGCCAATGGTCGGAATCCGACCGCATATCTTGCATTGAGGCTGCTCCTCCTGCATCTTAGTTGTGACCTGGGCACACCCTCCTGGGCTGTCCAGGTCATAGCTGTGGGAGAAGATTGCAACCATTTTGTTTTAGCCCACAGCATATGCCGTGGGCTTTATTTTCCCCTCTCATTGCACACACTGCTCAGTGTGTGCGATGACAGGAGCTGCCGGTAAGAGCTCTGCGAGGTCATGCTGTCCAATGTCAATGTCCAATGACTGACCTGCGGTTAAAAAGCAGGCGTGGGCCGATGAGGCTACTGCTCCCATCGGGCTACGTCTGGTGTCACTGATAACATTGACAGCAGGTGCCGCTGACGGGAGAGTAGTATCATCTGCCGGTGCCTGTGCACACATTTAAAAAAAAAAAAAAAAAAAGTGAAAATTACATAAATATTCACATAAAAATAAAAAAACATTATACTCACCTATCACTAAATCCCCGACGCCCTCGTCTCCTAGAAATAATGTAAAATAATAAATCCCCATATACTCACCTGTCCACCGTAGTCCCGGTAATCTGAGTGTCCCACGTAGATCTCATGTGTAGAACAGTCACATCGGGAGATGTGACCGCTCTACCCGGCCGCCGACGATACACTGGCAGGACGTAATCAATCCCACAGTGTATCACTGTGCTGCTGTGAGAGTTCACCGGAGTTAATCAGCATCGGTGCTCTCACGGCACCACTGCGTGAGAATTTTCCCACACAGCAGTGGTGCTGTAAGGGAGATCACTGGAGTTGATCAGCTGATGAACTCCAGTGAACTCTCTCACTGCAGCTCAGTGATACACTGCGGGAGCGATTACCTCCTGTCATTGTATCGCTGGCTGTCTTTGAGAGCAGTCACATCACTGATGTGACTGCGCTCAAAGTGATCAGGATCGTCGTGGGACATTATAGATTACCTTCTCGGTGGACAGGTGAGGAATATTGTGATTTATTATTTTATTTTTGTTGCAGGAGACATAGCTTCGGGGGATTAGGTGTGTGGTGAGTATGGTTTAATTAAGATTATTAAAGGAGTATGTCATTATTTCAAATAAAGGACTTCATTCTGGGTGTCTATTTTTTTTATACAATATCACTATGGGGTTAGTAATGGAAAGGTGTCTTATAGACGCCTCTTCATTACTAACCTGTAGGCTTGATGTCACCTGACATTACAAAGGTGACATAGACCCTACAAATATGAACTCCACTTGCCACTGCTACTGGGCAAGTGGGAAGAGCGAGGCTAAGTGCCAGATTTGGCGCATCTTATAGATGTGCCTTTTCTGGGGCGGCTGAGAGCTGATGTTTTTAGCCTGGGGGGGGCCAGTATCCATGGCCCCTTCCAAGGCTATTAAAATCAGCCCGCAGCTGTCTGCATAGCCTTTGCTGGTTATTAATTATAGGGGTACCCCACGTCATTTTTTTTGGAGGGTTCCCCATTTTAATAGCCAATAAAGGCTAAGTATACAGCTGTTAGCTGATATTAATAGCCTGGGAAACTCCATAAGTATTACCCCCTTCCCAGGCTATAAACATCTGCACCCAGCCATCGGCTTTCCCTCTGCTGGTATTAAAATTTGTGGGAGCAATTGTTTTTTTCTTTAAAATGAGCGCTTGCTGTCTGGTTACAGCCTATGTATGTTCGTTCTGTTAACGCTCATACATAGGCTGGTGACAATTTGTGCGTAGGTTTGTGTGTGTTTGTGTTTACTTATTGGCTTAGTAATCAGGGTGTCTGGCTGAGTGTATGTGTGCGTGAGAGTGCGGCGTTAGAATGCGAGTGCGTGAGCATGAGTGTGAGCGCGAGTGTGTATTTTCGTGTGTGCGAGTGTATTTCCCAGTTTATGATACAGCGAGCAGCAGCAACTAACAATCGTTTCTGCCTGACATCCTTGGTGACCGTCTACTTGTCAGTACAACTTTGCAGTCACCAATAAAATGGCTCCGTACTGTGATCCTAAATCTCATTCTCTCATCCCTTAGCAAACACCCAGAAGGGGAGGGGGATGAGTGACATCACACACGAGCAGATTCAGCCCATATTTACTGCAGTCGTAATGTGAGCTAGTTGTATACTAGTTTTTTTTTGTCAAATTTCAGTAGCTGCTCCCCCTAGTATTTAAAAGTGGAAATATCAAACCTTTTAAAATTATTTTTCAGATTTTATTAAATTATATACAAATGATAATATTTTTTAACAAAATTTAAACATTAATTCATTACATTTTTTTCAATTGCTGAAAAAAAAAAATTTGGATGGCACCTTCCCTTTAAAGTCAGTCGTGTTTGCTGCCATTCAAGCACAGTGATACTGTTGTTTTTAAACTAGGTATTGGTACTTTTGGCTGTATGGACAGGTGCCAAGTCCTGCTGGAGAATGATATTTCCATCTCCAAAAACCTTGTCGGCAGAGGGAACCATGAAGTGCTCTAAAATTTCCTGGTAGATGGCTGTGCTGACTTTTGGTCTTGATAAAACATTGGACCTACACCAGCAGATGACATGGCACCCTAAAACCATCACTGATAGTGGAAACTTCACACTAGACCTCCAGCAGCTTGGATTGTGTGCCTCTCCACTCTTCCTCCAGACTCTGGGACCTTGATTTCCAAATGAAATGCAAGATTTACTTTCATCTGAAAACAACATCTTGGACCACTGAGCAACAGTCCAGTTCTTTTTCTCCTAGGCCCAGGTAAGACGCTTCTGGCATTGTCTCTTGGTCACGAGTGACTTGACACTAGGAATGCGACACTTGTAGCCCATGTTCTGGATACATCTGTGTGTGGTGGCTCTTGAAGCAATGACTCCAGCAGCAGTCCACTCTTTGTGAATCTCCCCCCAAATTTTGAATGGCCTTTTCGTAACAATCCTTTCAAGGCTGTGGTTATCCCAGTTGCTTGTACACCTTTTTGTATCACACTTTTTCCATCCACTCAACTGTCCATTAATATTCTTGGATACAGCACTCTGTGAACAGCCAGCTTCTTTAGCAATGACCTTTTGTGACTTACCCTCCTTGTGGAGTGTCAGTGACTGCCTTCTGGACATTTGTCAAGACAGGAGTCTTCCCCATGAATGTGGAGCCTACTGAAACAGACTAAGGGTGTGTTTCCACGTTCAGGAAACCATCAGGATTTGCTGCGGATTGGACGCTGCGTGCAGCCACAGCGTCCAATACGCAGCGTCCCTATGTTACAGCATAGTGGAAGGGATTTTATGAAATCCCGTCTCCACTATGCATGCAGTGCATGTGTCTGCGTATCCAGACATGCGGCGCGTCTTTCCAGACTGCAGCATGTCTATTTATCTTGTGGAGACGCTCCATCTCCGCAAGATAAATAACCCAGTCTATGGATAGGATGCATGTGTTCAATGAACACATTGGGAATCACCGTGTGTATAAAATGGGGCAGCGCTTTGGGAGGAGCGGGGTTTCGGCTGCGTCCAAAGCGTTGACATTACGCCCCGTGTAAACATACCCTTAGACACTTTTTAAAGCTTAGGAAACCTTTTGTAGGTGTTTTTGTTCATTATTCTAAGTTACTGAGATAATGACTTTTGGGTTTATATTGGCTGTAAGCCATAATCATCAACATTAACAGAAATAAACACTTGAAATAGATCACTCTGTTTGAAATGACGCTATGTAATATACGAGTTTCACTTTTTGTATTGAAGAACTGAAATAAATTAACTTTTTGATATTCTAATTTTGTGAGAAGCACTTGTATGTTTAGCATCAATGATCAGAAAATCACAGCTTCTAGTGTCCCATGTAGTCTGTTGAAGCAAGTTAAAAGTTTTTAAATATTAAAAAAATAAATTTTAAATCACCCGCATTCAAAATAAAACAATAAAAAATACACATATTTGGAATCATTGCATTCAGAATTGGCCGATTTATCAATATATAAAAATAATTCATACGATAGGTAAATGGCGTAACGAGAAAAAAAAAATCTGAAGCCAGAATTATGTTTTTTTGGTCGCCGGAAAATTGAATTAAAATGCAATAACAGGCGAACAAAAGATTGTATCTACACCAAATTAGTTTCAATAACATCATCAGCTCAGTGTGCAAAAATTAAGCCCTTACCCAGCCCCAAATTATGAAAAATAGAGACTCTACAGGTCTCGGAAAATGGCCTTTTTTTCTTTTCTTTTTTTTTTTAGAAGCTTTTGGATTTTTTCACACTTAAATAAAAAAGAACCTATACATGTTTGGTATCTATGAACTCGTGATGACCTGGGGAATCATAATGGCAGGTCAGTTTTAGCATTTAGTGAACATGGTAAAAAAAAAATTTGTGGAATTGCACTTTTTTTGCAGTTTTGCCGCATTTTTAATTTTTTTACCATTTTCCAGTGCGCTGTATGGCAAAACCAATGATGTAGTTCAAAAGTACAACTCGTCCCGCAAAAAAACACAAGCCATCACATGGCCATATTGATGGAAAAATAAAAAAGGTTATGACTCTGGGAAGAAAGTGAGCAAAAAAACCTAAACTCAAAAACGGAAAAACCCAAGGTGGTGAAGGGGTTAAAAAGTTTAATTTTGCACAAGCATTTCCACAATGTGCTGCACCGATCTTTTTTTCCACCAGTTAAGTACAAATGCTTCTTTCACCATCATATTTTTAAAGTTACTGTTCTACACAGTCCCAATGTAACTTCATGTTTTTATTATTTATTTTTTTTATAATCCAGCCAGTTGAGATCCAAAGTTACAAACTGAAAGGATCGGTATCTAGTGCAGTTATAACTAGACATCATAATCCAGTGCTAATCTGCATCCCTCCTAACAGACGTCCGTACCATGCATCATGCAGTCGCTCTCTTCCATCACCCACGTGCATTCTGGGTGACATCGCACAGGTACAAGTATTTTACACATGGGTTAAAGGGCACCGATCAGGGTCCCCAAGCCTACCAAACTACAAGCAATAAGCCACAGGTTAATTCCTGCATTGTAGGATACCCCAGATAAACATTCATACCTTGCAAAATCCACTCTTAATGTGCTATTCTTCATGTGTTAATTTCCGAGGACTGGTCCGGCAGGCATCGCTTCCCACAGAATAGATCAACCTCAGCACGATTGACATATTGCTCACTGCCCCTGTTATTTCTTCAATGTAGCAAAATTTTGCATGGCACCCTGCATTGAAGAGATGACTAGGACAGTAAGCAAATTCTCAGTCATTGCAAAGGGAGGGTGATTATAGAATCTAGGTCCCACACTGAGGAGATCTGAGGGACAATGAGTCAGTCACACTGAGGGGGTCTGATTAAGGCCAGAGTCACAGTAAACGTATGAAAAATTGGTCCGAGTCTCTGCTGAGAGTTGCACGTGTAAGGGTCCCGTCACACTCTTCAATGTCCCAGCGATCCCACCAACGATACGACGTGGATGGGATCGCTGGCGAGCTGTCACATGGGCAGACTCGCCAGCGATCAGGACCAATGAGCACGCTGGTATCCAATGTACACATCAGGTAACTAAGCACCGCGCAGCACCTAGTTACCCGATATGTTCCTAGATACCTGCTCTCAGCTTCTGCTGTAGAGTGCTGAGAGCCGGTATCCAATGTACATATCGGGTAACTAAGCACCGCGCGGCACCTAGTTACCCGATATGTTCCCTAGATACCGGCTCTCAGCGCTGTACAGCAGAAGCTGGGAGCTTGTAACCAGGGTACATATCTGGTAACTAGGTGCCGCGCGGTGCTTAGTTACCCGATATGTGCATTGGATACCAGCTCGCTGATCGTTGGTCTCCCGTTGTCACACGCAGCGATGCGTGCTGGCCAGCGGAAGACCAATGATGAAAAAATGGTCCAGGACATTCAACTACAATCAGCGATACCCAGCAGGGGGCTAGTCGTCGCTGTGTGTCACACTAAGCGAGATCACTGGCTAGGTCGCTGTTGCGTCACAAAATCTGTGACGCTTCAGCGATCTCGCTAGCGATCACGCTTAGTGTGACGGGGGCTTAATGCAAGTGTCATGCGAGTACAATACGATTTTTCACGCCTGGCATCCAATTTACATCTGAATGCAGTGTGATTGCTATCAGATTGCAATTTGATTTTAACATGAGCTTTTTTTTCTGTCATTTACACATCGTTTTCAAAGGAAATATTCATCAAGACAAACACACACACATTCACACTCTAGAATAAAAGCCGGCAATTCATGTGCCGCATACAGTAAAACCACAGAGTGACAGGGTAGACTAGATATATACACATAGGATAGGTAGATATATAAATGTTAGTGACAAACATGTGTGTGTGTATATATATATATTTAATATAATTATATATATATATATATATATTATTTACATATAGATAGAAGAAAAAACAGGAAATTAAGCAGCCGAGTAGTGTACAATCACAACAGGAGCCAACAGCATAGAATAGATGGATTACATACAGTAAATGCAAATAGAAGAGGTAGATATACAGATGTCGGTGACAAATACAATTCATACAGTGTTCATCTTACTGTACATGTATTTAATTAAGAAAAGAATTTATCTGAAAAAAAAAATGGCGTGGGCTCCTATGTAATTTTCGTAACCAGCAGAAGGAAAGACGACGGCTGGGGGCCGATGTTTAAAGCCTGGGAATGGGGTAATACCCGTGGAGCTTCCCAGGCTATTAATATCAGCTCACAAATGTATACTTAGCCTTTACGGGGTATTAAAATGGGGGACCCTAAAAAAAAAAAAACGTAGGGTCCCCCTATAATTAATAACTAGCAAAGGCTTTGCAGACAGCTGTGGGCTGATATTAATAGCCTAGGAAGTGGCCATGGATCATGGCCCTCCCAGACTAAAAGCATAAGCTCTCAGCCTCCCCAGAAAAGGTTGCATCTCTAAGATGCGCCAATTCTGGCACTTAGCCTTGCTTTTCCCACTTGCCCTGTAGCAGTGGCAGGTGGGGTGATAGTTGGGGGGGTTGATGTCACCTTTCTATTGTCAGGTGACATCAAGCCCCGAGATTAGTAATGGAGAAGTATCAATAAGACGCCCCCATTACTAACCCCATAGTCATGTTGTATAAAAACACAGACACCCAGAATAAAGTCCTTTAATTGAAAGAATGACACATTCCTTATTTAAATCTTGATTAAACCATACTTACGACCTCACCCATTCCAGCAACGCCCTTGTCATCTGCAAAAGAGTTAAAAATAAAAAAAAAAACCCCAATATTCCTCATCTTAACGCAGAAATCCTGCTAATCCATTTGTCCCATGAAAGATCTAGCTCTGCTACATCTAGATGGCAGGCTACGTGGTTGCATGATGCGACTGTATAGCCTGTCATCCAGCAGAAACACTGAGCAGTGTGCTACCGCTGCCTAGAGTCTCCCTGTGAACTCCTATTGACCTATCTGACAGCACAGAGAACATAAGAAAGTTCTCCAGCTCACGGTGCCGTCAGACAGGTCCTGCAACTTCACAGGCAGTGAACTCTCTTCACCTAACTGAGGTCAGCAGGAGCGCGGTGTGAGATTTTACCAATGGTAAAATCTGTTACAAATGCCCTATGTTAGAGAGTCATTTACCTTAATAGGAGGAGGCAAATAGGAAACCAAATGTTTGTTTTAGACATGCAAAACCATAAGGTTATGTGCCCATGATCTGGAAGTGGTAGCAATTTGAGACGCAGAGCATGTTCACTGCTTCTTAGGCCTCTTTCACGCATCAGTTTTTTGACGTCAGTCAAAATCGGACGGATCCGTCGCAGATTGTGAAAAACTGATGCGACGGATCCGTTTTTTCATCCGTTTCTTCCGTTTTCCGACTGATCCTTTTTTAAAAACGCCCACAGATAGGTAGTCAGATCTATAGATAGATAGAATACATAGATATATCTAGAGCTATATCCATAGATATAGCTCTAGATATATCCATAGATAGATTATTTATCTATCTATATCTATCCATAGATATATCAAAAGATAGATATATCTGTGAAGATATATCCATACATACATCCATGGATATATGTATGGATATATCTCCATAGATATATCAAAAGATAGATATATCTATGGATAGATATACAGTACAGACCAAAAGTTTGGACACACCTCATTCAACGATTTTTCTGTATTTTCATGACTGAAAATTGTAGAATCACACTGAAGGCATCAAAACTATGAATTAACACATGTGGAATTATACATTACACTTTACAAAAAAAGTGTGAAACAACTGAAAATATGTCTTATATTCTAGGTTCTTCAAAGTAGCCACCTTTTGCTTTGATGACTGCTTTGCACGCAGAAAAGGTGAACGGATGGACTCTATATGCCTGGTTCCCACCGTGAAGCATGGAGGAGGTGGTGTGATGATGTGGGGGTGCTTTGATGGTGACACTGTTGGGGATTTATTCAAAATTGAAGGCATACTGAACCAGCATGGCTACCACAGCATCTTGCAGTGGCATGCTATTCCTTCCGGTTTGCGTTTAGTTGGACCATCATTTATTTTTCAACAGGGCAATGACCCCAAACACACCTCCAGGCTGTGTAAGGGCTATTTGACCAAGAAGGAGAGTGTTGGGGTGCTATGCCAGATGACCTGGCCTCCACAGTCACCAGACCTGAACCCAATCGAGATAGTTGGGGGTGAGCTGGACCGCTCACCGCTTCAATTTTGAATAATCCCCAGCAGTGTCACCAGCAAAGCACCCCCACACCATCACACCACCTCCTCCATGCTTCACGGTGGGAACCAGGCATGTAGAGTCCACCCGTTCACCTTTTCTGCGTGCAAAGCAGTCATCAAGCAAAAGGTGGCTACTTTAAAGAACCTAGAATATAAGACATATTTTCAGTTGTTTCACACTTTTTTGTAAAGTGTAATGTATAATTCCACATGTGTTAATTTATAGTTTGATGCCTTCAGTGTGATTCTACAATTTTCATAGTCATGAAAATACAGAAGAATCTTTGAATGAAAAGGTGTGTCCAAACTTTTGGTCTGTACTGTAGATAGATCAATAATGGCAAGGCCGATGTTTATTAATGAACAATGTTTTATTTAAAAAAAAAGAAAAAAAAATGGCGTTGGCTCCCGCGCAACTTTCTGCTCCAGAGGGGGAAAGCTGGTGGCCAATATTTGTAGCCTGGGAAGGGGGTAATACCCATTGCCCCTTCCCAGGCTATGACTATAAGCCCGCAGCTGTCTGCATAGCCTTTACTGGCTATTAAAATAGGGGGACCCCCAAAAAACAATGACGTGGGGTCCCCCTATATTTTATATCCAGAAAGACTACGCAGAAAGCTGTGGGCTGATATTCATAGCCTAGAAAGGGGGCCATGGATATTGGCGCCGCCAGGCTACAAATACCAGCCTGCAGCCGCCCCAGAAATGGCTCATCTCTAAGATGCGCTGTGACGATAAACACGACGGCTGCTGCCGCCCGACCCAATGTGTCAGGAATAATCTGCAGGGGTTTATATTTATCTTCCAGTTCCGAAGGGCATGACCATGGACTCGTACAGTCCAAAAGGGGTGATAAAGGCGGATCTCTTCTGCGCCTCAGGGCTCAGGGGAATCTGCCAGTATCCCCGGCTTAAATCCATGATGGATATGTATTTGGCATTCGCCAGCCGCTCCAGCAGATCCTCGATGCGTGGCATTGGGTGTGCATCAGAGGTAGTGATGGCGTTGAGCCCCCGGTAGTCCACGCAGAACCGGGTGGTCCGATCCTTTTTTGGCATGAGAACTACAGGTGAGGCCCACGCGCTTTTGGACTGTCGAATCACCCCCAACTGCAACATCTCGTCGATCTCTTGGCGCATAACCTGCTGCACCTCCTCCGAGATCCAATAAGGTGTTCGCCGTAGTGGAGCATGATTCCCGGTGTCCACCTCGTGAACTGCCAACTTCGTCCGTCCGGGTCGGTTGGTGAACACAGCCCGAAAGGGTTCCAGTGTGGCCAGCAACTGCGACCGCTGGGGGACGGTTAGCGAAGCACTTACCTCCACGTCCTCAATGGACCCATTGGCCTTGGCTTGGGCCAGCATGTCCAGGAGGGGGGTCTTCCTCCCAGTCCTCGGGCTGGTTGCAGACCGGTAGGACGCAGGCTTCACGTTCGTGATAAGCTTTTATCATGTTGACGTGAACGGCCTTGCGCCTACCCGAGCGTGGTCAAGCGTGACCACATAGTTGACTGGGTTGAGCTGTTGGTGCACGATGTACGGGCCTTCCCAGGCTTCTTGAAGCTTATCCTTTGGTACAGGGACCAGCACCCACACCTTTTGACCCACCTGGTAGGTCCGCTTCCAGGCGTAGTGCTTCTGGTCAGCCTGAGCCTGCGTCATGTTGTCATGCACCGACTGCGTCAAGGTCTGCATCTTGTCGCGGAAGCGCATGACATACTCCACGATGGACACTTCCGTGGGGTTTGGCTCCTCTTCCCAGGATTCTCTTATCAACCCAAGGGGTCCTCGGACTCGCCGGCCGTACAGAAGCTCGAATGGGGAGAACCCCGTCGAGGCCTGCGGAACTTCTCTGTAGGCGAATAGCAGGTGTGGGAGGTACCGCTCCCAGTCGCGTCCCTGTGTCTCAACCAGTATGCGGAGCATCTGAGGGTACCGTTAAAGCGCTCACACAAACCATTGGTCTGTGGGTGATACGCACTCGATACCATACGCGTCACCTGCATTTTCTTGCAGAGAGCCTCCATTAGGCGAGACATAAATTGGGTCCCTTGATCAGTAAGCATCTCCCTGGGAAATCCTACCCGTGAAAAGATGGTCACCAGTGCATCCACCACCTTATCTGCCCTAGTTGAAGACACAGCTACTGCCTCCGGGTACCTGGTAGCGTAGTCTACCACAGTAAAGATGTATTGCTTTCCAGAGCTGCTGGGACGGCCAGTGGGCCTACAATGTCCACCGCGATTCTCTGGAAAGGCTCCTCTATCACTGGCAACGGGATCAAGGGAGCCTTAAGAGCAGGCCCCGCCTTCCCCACTCTTTGACAGGTGATACAGGATCAGCAGTAGTTGGTCACATCTGTCCCCATTTTGGGCCAATAGAAGTGTTGAGACAGCCATGCCTTAGTCTTGCTGATCCCCAAGTGTCCAGTGAGTGGAATCTCATGGGCAATCCGCAACAACTCACCTCGGAACTGGTACAGGATAACAAGCTTTTTTCCCTCAACCACTCCTTTTGGGAATCTCCGGGTACTGTTTCCCGGTACAACCTTCCTTGTTCCCAGAACACCCTCTCCTTATCAGTCACGGAGGTGGGCGTCTCAGTGAGGTGCCTCAAGTTGTCCAGGCTTGCATCTGAGTGCAGAGCGGCCTGGAACTCCTGGCTGTAGGCAGCCAGAAGTAAAGTCAGGGTTCCTTCCTCACTGGGACCCTCTGGGACTGGCTCTGGGTCCATCTCTGATTCAGTCACTCCTGTAGAGGAGGATGGTCCAGATGGCAGGGCGCTACCTGCGATATGGGCACTCTGACTGCGGGTGACAGCAGCTACATATGCAGTCTTTCTGGGGATTTCTACAGACCCATCAGCCTGCGCTGCTATGGGCTCTACCTCCCCATCCACCCCCAACACTTCAGGAGCAGTGCTACTTATGGGCCAGTTACCTTGCGCGGTGGCACTGGTCAGTGGCATGGTGTCACCTTCCTCACTGTTCCCATGCACCACCCCATTTCCTTGAGCACTGTCGCTTGCTTCTGCTAAGGGTTCCTCAGCCATCTCACTCCGCAGAGCGACGTGGCTGAACGCTCCTGTACCTGTGGACACATCTACCACTTCAGAGAAAGGGTTAACAGGTTCAGATGGCACAGATACATCATCAGCATTATTCCTAGGGAAAGAATGGTCATCAGTTGCATCATCACTTAGCAAGGCATTGGCTGGTAATACATTCAGTTTCCCATAATCATCATCATCATGGTTAACGTTAACCTTATTGCCAGATTGGGGAGGGGTGTCGGGGACTTAGTACGCAACCATCCTCCCCAAATCAGTCCCCAATAAAACATCAGTGGGCAGATTTTTGGACACCCCCACTTCCTTCACCCCACTCCCGGCACCCCAGTCAATGAAAACCCCGCCAGTTCGGGTCGGATGAGGGTTCGTTCAGCCCCGGTGTCCTTGAGGCCTGTAGCAAGATGGGCCCCCACGCGGACGTGCTGCATGTTGTCATCAACACACCACCCACCAAAAGAACAGAGGTATTGGGCCCGGAGGCCTTGGCTGGGGGGGTTCTTCTGCCTCTCCGGACAGGCGGCGCTGATATGTCCAGTCCGTTTACAGGAGAAACACTGGCGGGGGTCTGATGAAGGCCTGGCGCTGGCAAAGGGGACAAGGCCTCCAGAGGGATGGCTGGCAGGGGCGCTGGGGTTGGTTGAAGGCTTACCCCCTCTCCAGCTGGCTGTAACTGGCTTCCGCACCTCGGGTTTCCGGTTGGCCTCATAGTTGTTGGCGATCTGCGCTGCTTTGTCCACGTCCTCTGGTTCTCGGTCCAGTATGAACTGGCGGACCTCGGCTGGGCACAGGTGTAGGAACTGGTCCTTGATCATCAGGTCCTCCAGCCGCTCTAAAGAGGTCACTGACAGTCCTCGGGTCCACTGTCTGAAGTGGGTCCTGAGTCCCTGCACCACATCAGTATAACTGTCGTGTGGGCCATGTTGGAGGTTCCGGAATTTCTTGCAGTAAACCTTAGGACTTAGCTGGTATTTCTTTACCAGGGCCTACTTTATGGCCTCATAGTCACCATCTTGTTCTGCAGGGAGTGAAGCAAACGCCTCCAGAGCTTTGACTTTCAGCCCGGGGGTCAAGTAGCTGGCCCATTGGTTCTCAGGCAGCTGGTGCTGTCTGCAGGCTTTCTCAAAGGCCCGCAGAAAAGTGTCCAAGTCCGTGTCCATCCTGGGGAAATGCTCTGGCCGTGGCTTCGGACTCTGAGGGCTGCTCGGCTCACTGCTCCGGGCTGTGGAGGATATCGCCACCTGCCTGAGCATTTCTAGTTCATGGTCTCTGAGCTTGGCGCTCGGCGATATCGGCCTCCCGCTGTTGGGCTGCTCTCTCTTGAGCTTGTTGGATCAGCTGCAGACGTCTATCATGGTCTTCGGTGGGGAGTTGATCCAAGGCCGCTTGCAGGTAGGGGTCCAATCCGCCCTGGTTGCCAGTGGGGCCAGCATTCAGCGTTTGGGCCTCCGCTGCAGCACCAACTCTGCTTGGGCAGACTACTGCGCCCACCACGCTCTCAGCATCGTCCAGTGCCGCCAGGGTCAGGACCAGTTGGGCTTTTGTTTGGCTCGTGGGGTCAAGGCCTCGGTACGTGCAGATTCCCGCAAGAGTTTCCTTGTTCTGCTTTTCGTACGAACTTCCTCCTCTTGCCACCATGATTGCCAAATAAAAGATAGGATAGAAAACAAAGAGGCGGGGGGGTAACCGCAAGTACACACTTAAATTGTCTCGACTAGTAAACGCTGAGTTTGTTGTTTGTTCTCCAAAACTTTTGCTGCAGGGTCCCTGGAAGAACCGTGCAAGTTTTTTAGTGAGAGGAATGATTGCTCAGACCAGATCACTAATGCTCTATAACCCCACCGCTCTGCCACCAATGTGACGATAAACACGATGGCTGCTGCCGCCCGACCCAATGTGTCAGGAATAATCTGCAGGGGCTTATTTCAATTATCCCACTGCTGCTACAATATACCACGAACTGCAGGGATTTATATTTATCCCACTTCCAGTTCTACTTAGGAACTTGCAGCTCTCTGGCGCCCCCTTTTAACCACAGGTCAGTCAGGGAACTGCACCTGGGATAGTCGCCAGATGGGCCACTTGGATGTGTGCTGGCTATTGGGCACGCTGCAGTGAGGGAATTATAATTACTCCTAGCCACGGCAAGGCAATACACTTATAAGACCCGCAGTGCCCAAAAGGCTCAGCACATTCACGCTTGCTGCCACCAGCTACGATTCTCTTAATGAACAATTTATTAAGAGGGTCCGTAGCAACCCCGAATTAGTAGCGTAGTTACTTCAGGCACATGCAAATTCTTTATAGAGCATGGAGAAACAAACTAATAGTTTTATGTTTATTCCTAAAATGTAGGCAGTGTTTATAAAAGTTCAAAAAGATGTAACAAGCTGAGACAATACAATTATGTACAATGCAATTAAAATAAAAACAGGGTTAAAGGTGAAAAAACTCACATGGTACTTAGATCATTGCAGGCAAGTCAGGCTGGGGGAGGAGTCACACATCATAGTTCATTTGGAGGTCTTTCAGTCAAGTCATCCCAAGCTAGAATGACCAGGGGGGGGGCTAGTTGCAGACTTATACCCCTGGGTTTGTGACCTCACAAAAGAGGATGGTTTCTCGCCACCTCCCATAGCTCGAAGTTAGTTTTTAAGCTCTTGAATTTATACTGAACATAACTGGGCTTGGGAACTTAGCAGAATAATGGCAGACCTATCAGTGATCTTATTCTGAAATTAGTGTTCTAATGAGCCCAAACTCGGACTAGTTATTCCACTCTGCACTTGAGAAATCCATTTCTCTGATTCTGTTGGGGCTAGAACTGAGCCAGTACCACTGGAGCGGAGCCTGATAGGAGTGTGTTGCAGAACTGTAACTTTCGTATTCCTATCATACGCTCCCAGCGAGTTATGACCAAATGAATGAATTCCCATTATAAGCTATAGGACCGTCCCTCAAGGTTTGAGGACAGACATTCCTGAGGTGGGGGCGAGAGGAAGGAGCAAGCTGTACTTTCTGCAACTGCTGAAATGGTGGGGGGGTAGTAGTTCTGGAAAAGTATAGGGAAATGGAGCTTTCACTTCAGGTTATCTTCACATCCGCCAAGTCTGGCACTTTGCCCCTCTCTTCCCACTGCCATGTAGTGAGGCATATGGGATAATAAGGGGTTAATGTCACCTTGCTATTGTAAGATGACATTAGGCCCGGTTAATAATGGCGAGGCATCAATAAGACGCCTATCGATTATTAATGTTATATTAATAAAGGGTTTAAAAAAACTCACACACATAAAAATAAAGTATTTTAATGAAATAAAACATGACACATTTTTTTAAAATTTTTATTGTACGCCTATCCAGTTGAACCCATCGATCACCTGCAAAAAAAAAAAAAAAAAAACAAACCAACGATATACTCCCTGTCCGACGTAATCCCATTAATAACGATTGTCCCACGACGATCTCCCTATAGAGCTGTCACATCAGCAGATGAGACCTCTGTATAGGCCTCCGATGACACACTGACCGGAGATAACCCTCCCGCAGTGTGTCATCGGAGATAAGACTCTCGCGTTACGGCACTACAGTGTGAGAAAATTCTCACGGCTGTAGTGCCGCAAAGTGACAGGTGAACTCCGGTGACCTGTCGGTGGCGGAATGATACAATGCGGAGGATTATCTCCATCATTGTATCACTGGAGCCCTGGAGTGGTTGCATCAGCTGATGTGACAGCTCTCCACAGGAGATCGTTGTGGGACAGTCGTACTAATTGGATTACGAAAACACAGGGAGTATATTGTTTCTTTATTATAATTTTTTTTACAGGTGGTGTGTTTTTTTTTTTTTTTTTTTTTTTATTATACATTCAACACAGCCGGATGATTGGACTACT
Organism: Oophaga sylvatica; assembly: GCA_033576555.1. Classification (NCBI taxonomy): domain Eukaryota; kingdom Metazoa; phylum Chordata; class Amphibia; order Anura; family Dendrobatidae; genus Oophaga; species Oophaga sylvatica. The sequence continues at coordinate 231,914,794 of JARQOD010000001.1, read as the reverse complement.
ACTGTCCCATCATTGGCTAATGTGTCAGTCAGTCACTGTAGCAGGCATAGCCAGATGGGACTTGTAGTCCTGCCTGTATACTCACACACACGCAGACCCACGCACAACCCCGCAGACCCCCCACACACACACAGTTTGCACACACCATACACGCACACAGCGTCGGAGCATGCGCAGTTAAAAAGGGAATCCGTCGGCGGATTCCGTCATTTGTCGGACAGCGACGGATCCTGCGCCCATATGCTTCCATTCTAGCAAAAATTGGACAGCGACGGATCGATTTTTCGATGTAGACAAAAAAACGTTTCTATGTCTGTTGTCTCTGTCCGACGGACAAAGAGTTTTTGACTGATCTGTCGAACGACGGATGAAACGTGCTGCCATCCTTTGCAATCCGTCACTAATACAAGTCTGAGAAAAAAACGGATCCTGCAGCCTCAATTGCCGGATCCTTTTTTTTTTTTTTTTTCAAAATTCGACAGATTGTGACTGATGGCAAAAAACTGATGTGTGAAAGGGGCCTAAAGCGCTGCCGTCTATTGAATGCAGGTGAATCCGCATGTGTTCACTGAATCAGATGAAAGGGAAGTTTCCTGAAAAGGTTCATATGAAGTGCATACATTGGAATTATTTGAACAGTGTCAATCAGATTTCATTGGGAGGCTTCATATTTCGTATGTCAGTTTTTAACATGCAGCACACAGTTTGCGGTATATACAGTGATATATGACTGCAGATGTTTCCTACCCAAAACCATGCCACTGATGTATAAGCATTTTAGAGATTATGCTGAATAGTATCTGGAAGGAAAGGTTCCTGCTAGGTTGATACAGTATAACATGCATAGTTTTTATGGATGTGATAGTCTTCTAGAAATGGAAGTTGTGGCAATAATAGACATTAATTTACTATTAAAAAGCAAGCGAAGCTCATATTACGGACAGAAGCACTGACTTTTATAGTACTTAGGTGAAATACCTATGTTCCTTTATCTACAGTATAGGTCCATAAGGTCAATGACATCTGGCACCCCCACTGATTAGCTATTTGAATGAAACTGCTGATCAGTGTAGTGGCAGCTCCCAGGTACTGCAGCACAGTATTCTTTTGCATATAGGCTGTGCTACAGTAGTTGGCAGCGGCCGCTTCACTGTGATCGAATCTGAGCTCCGTTCAAAGTGTTACCTTGAGCAAAAAAACAAATGATTGGTAGGGGCAGTAGTATCGGACCCACCTCAATCTGCAATTTATGACCTATCCTGTAGATGCATCATAAAATTTTTGCCAGGATAATCCCTGTAATAACAAATTTTGGTATGCTATATTTAAAGCGATAAGTGCTTTTGCTTAGAGGAAGTGTGAAATGGCTGTTAGCCAATATGTCTCTATTCCCTAATGTGAGACCACAATAAGGGGGAAAGAAAGCTTGATTTTACATATTTTACATCAGTAGTCAGTTCACCTGCTATTCTCTTTTGGACTTTGCATGTATTGCACATTGCTGTGTGTGAGGCCTTTACATGACCACTGATTGTATTTGGCATTTGTTAGGCAGGTAGCCTTTGATCTGTTCCACTGAATCTGCCATGAACCACGGAATAGAAAACACTCTGTTATGGTCATTCAGTGTGTAATGACTCGGCTCGCAGTTTTTTTTTTTTTTTTTTTAAAAGAAACACGTCATCATTGTGTGTTGACTATGTCCATATTAATGGTTATAATTTTACCACTATTTTTATTAGGTGACCAGTAGCACCTCCAATGAGAAGACAACATCCTTTACGTGGAATATTCATTCTGAATCTGTATGCAGGCAGAGCCCAGGTCCCTATGATGGTAATTTACAGAAGAATATGTTGTAGAGACTGTTCTTATTGTGGATACGAAGCTATGATTGTTTTATGTTTGTCAGTAGTGTTCTAACTCATCAAATAATAAAGATAGATATTCATTAGCCGTTTTTACATTTAAAGGAAATTTGTCACCAGGTTTTTGCCACCCAATCTGAAAGCTGCATAATATAGGTGCAGAGACCCAGACTTCAGCGATATGTCACTTACTAAGCTGCTTGCTGCAGTTTTGTTTTGATAATCTCCTGCTGATAAAATCACAGTTTTATCACTAGAAGACTAGAGAAAAAAACCTACTGCAATGTAGTCCTGGGTTCAAATCCAACCAGTGACAACATCTGCAAGGAGTTTGTATGTTCTCCCTCTATTTATGTAGGTTTCTTCCTGGTACTCTGGTTTCCTCTCACACTCCAAAGACATGCTGATAGGGAATTTAGATTGAGTCCCAATGGAGACCGTGATCTAATGTACGTAAAGCGCTGTGGAAATAATGGCGCTATATAAGTTATTAAAATAAATATTCATGAGCTCTGTATAACACTTCGCCCATCACTGATTGGCAGCTTTCTGCCTGTGCACAGTGTACACAAATCTGTGAGTTAGTGATGATGTGTGGGGTTATACAGCACTCAGCATTCGGAGAACTGGTAGATTTGCAGTAGATAAAACATGGATTTTATTAAAAAAAAAAAAAAAAATGCAGCAAGCAGCCAAATAAGTGATACATCTCTAGAATCTTTGTTTGCCCCCTACATCATACAGCTCTCAGATTGGGTAACAAAAACTTAGTGGCAAATTCCCTTTTAAGATGAAGACTAAATAAAAGCCTGTTTTACACAATATTGGAGCACCACACTTTTTACATTGCTATTATTGACCCAGTATATATTGTAGTCCCTGCCTTTTTTTCTGAATGAGACATGTATTTATTTACGCCTCTCTAGATAAAGTAGAAAAATATTTAGACTTGAGAGTCCTCAGTGGTTGATACCTTTTACGAAGATACACATCTTTCCTATAGATAAAGTAGATAATTTCTGAATGATACAAAAATCAGAACAGACAAGCATGGTGGCTCAGTGGTTAGCACTGTCACTCTGGGGTCCTGGGATCAAATCCCTCTAAGGACAACGTCTGCAAGGAGTTTGTATGTTCTCCCCATGTTCCTGTGGGTTTCCTCCGGGTACTCCGGTTTCCTCCCACACTCCAAAGACATAGTGATAGGGAATCTATAATGTGAGCCCCGATGGTGACAGCGCTGTGGATTAAGATGGTGCTGTATAACCAAAGCATAGTAAAGAATAGATTTTTAACAGCAGAAAAGAAATGCTCTACTACTAAACGCTAATATTACCTTATCCACTGTTACAGCCATGCAAAATCTCCTACCTGAGTGGACTGTGGAAACTCCATGTTCAGACAGGGATTGGGAATCATCACAGCAGTCAGCAAACAATTCTACTAAGGTCAGTATGTTATGCGCAATATCAAACTCACTGATTTCTGATGTCGTAAATCCAATGTGTCAATCACAAAATATCTTTACAGCACCTGCCTTGTAACTGGTGGATTTTAGTCCTGCATAGTATGGTATGCAGTGTCTGTGAAATATCATAGTACTGTTTGGAATGTTTCTGTTTTATATCAAGATGATAAAATAGGATGCAAATTTGAAAAATCGACTTTATTTGCATTAATAGAAAGTTTCAGATGCTTTTTTTTTTTTTTAATACACTTTCTTGCTCCTCTGTTCTGGTTACTGTTCAGGTGAACACACCAACACAGAATTCATCTGAAGAAATCGGTGTTTTTTTTCTGAGACCAAAGCTAAGCAATGTAGCTGAGAACACTCCAGTACAGTCACCGGACTCTTCAGCTTCACTGCAACAAAAGTGTAAGAGCTTGATACAATTCCATCTTCTTATGGCAAATTTGATTTCATTGTGGCAAAGTCTTTACATTAAAAAGCAGCTTTACAGATGGCCTTAATTAAAAATCACTTTGGCATCTTGATGTCGTCTGCAGACCTACATATTTCCACGGTTACAGACTACAAACAAACCCTGTGTAGTCTGACTCTGCAGCCCTATTGCCAGTCTTATGTCCATCTGTAAGCACTTGGGACGGGTGGGAGCATGATTGGAATATCAACTACACAGAGTTTGTGGTTTGTTGTGAAAATAGTGGTCTATATAGGAACTTTTGATGCACAAATTAGGTTAGTTTTCTTAACACTATTTGTGCAGTTGCTTGATTATTTATTTATTTTTTTAAATAAAAAAACAATCAAAAGAACAATAAAAATATTGTTATACACAATGTTTTAGAGCGGATGGTGATCTCTTAATTCTTGAGGAGCATTTATGATGAGTTTCTAAATACACCGATCAACCACTAAATTAAAACCACTTGCCTAATATGGTGTGCTATGAAGCGTCTCAGCCATATACTCAGCCAGGTACTATACATTGTGTGTTCTGACACTTTTCTATCATGGCCACCATTACTCTTCTATGGGATTGGACCATAGGGGTCAGTCTTTATTCGCCAACTTCATCGGTGAGCTTTGGGAGCCCCAAAACTGACATACTGGCAATAACCCAAAGACCTGCCATTCTGGAGATACTCTGTTGGTCTGGACACCCTGTCATCTAGACAGCGCCTAAAATGGGTTGTCACTACTCGGACAATTTGGCTTCACTCTCCGCACCTTTGGACAAATCAAGATAATCTGAGGAAGTCAGAGCTGCGTCTCCTCTCTCACGTTTTCCAGATGTCCATTACGTCTGTAGGAGAGGAGCCAGCGCTGATTAACTGCAAGGATCTCATGACATAACAATGTCACGCAAGCCCCAGGAGAGCCAGTGCCGACTCCGCTGGAATAGCACCACAGGTGAGTATAGGTGTTATTAATTTCCTGGGATGAAATATAGGTATCCAGAAGAGTAGTGACAATGGCTTTAATCACTATGGACCTTGTGAAAGCCACATGTCCCTTTTCCTGCTTCCAGCATATCAAATTTATGAGCTCACTGCTTAATATATCCCTCCACTTGACAGGGCGCCATTGTAACAAATCAGTCATGGCTACTCACTTCATACATCAGTTGTTTTAATGTTGTGGCTGATCCCAGTCTGTATACTCTCACTAAAATGTAGAAAGGAAATGACTAGTTTTCTATACCATCACACTAAGTACCCTAATAAACTTTGTTTGGGAATTTGATTGGATGATTATATTTTCCGGGGCCACAGAATGTTTAGATATATCTATGAAATGTTTGCCAACATTTTTATATACTTATAATTTATTACACATTTGCATATTTTGAAGGTAAAGTTAAAGGCGTTTTCCACTACTATGATATTCATGACCTATCCATAAGATGGGTCATCAATATAAGATCAGCGGTGGTCTATCACCTGGACCCCCACTGATCAGTTGTTACGAGCTCTGGTAGTGGACAAATACAAGACCAGCGCGCCGTACACTTAGTGGCCACTCTAAGGTACTGCAGCTTAGCTCCTGTTCTTGTGACAGGACATCAATACTATGCTAATAGAAAACCATTTAAAAATGTGTAATTTTATTTTTTTTTTATAACTTAGATATTGTGAAATCCATTAAAGTACAGTCCGGTCTTATAAAGGATTTGACAGAAGTCTCTGTATCCGAGGATGAGGTGGATGATGTTGCCTATAACACCCCTAAAGTGCTACAGCCTAGTACTTTCTCATTCGGAAACAGCAGACCTATTGTGTCTCAAGAAAAAGTGTCAAGCAAATGGACAGTGTACCAGAGCATTTCTCCTGAAAGTGCACAGAATGTAGACAAAGGGAACAGTGATTTCTGTCCACAAAGTGTATTCAGGAGCCAGGATAGAACGGATGCATTACCGAATAATGATATGACACCAACTGCTTCACCTCAGCATGACGCCTTGAAGGGTAGATTTGGCTACCATAATCGTAAAGATAATGGATCAGGGGGTGAGAGTATCACTCAAATCCATACCCCATCTGAATGTTTCCAGCCTCTTGTAGAGAGGAGTCGTCTACATTCACCAAACACAGGAGATGTGCAGGTATGTATCCATAAAGTAGCAACACCTGACATTGTTATTGCTTATTAGGTCTCTTCACACAAGTTTTTTGGTACATGCTTAAAAAAAAGTTTCAACAAATTATAAAAAAATGACACAAAAGTGAATCCAGCACAATGAAAAAACGTGGCACGTTTTTTATAAGGAAATTAACATGCAAATCTGGCCTTAAAGGGGTTTTCCCACTAACAGAAGTTCACATTTTAATCAATAGATCTTGGAATAATTATGAGTTCCACAATTGGATGTGTTTAAATATAAATCTTCCTGTGCTGAGATAATCTTATAAATGTGCCCCTACTGTGTACTGTGTAATGGCTGTGTGAGATGGTGCAAGGACATGGTCTGATCACACAACAGCCCCTTGGCATTCATACACTCACGAGAGGTCTGTAATGTTTATCATAAGTACACTTCAACTGTGAAAAAAAACACAAGAGAAATTGTATGATTTTTACATAGTTAGTTTGCATTTTATTGCATGAAATAAGTATTTTTTTTTAAAATTGTTTATTAAACAGCAACGGACAAACATACACATTTTGTATACAACCAATATAAAGTATACACATTGAACATAGCAGCCGTGAAAAAATAACAAGCTTGCACTGTGTTGAAATAAGTATTTGATACACTAGAAAAACAGAACTTATTTGGTACAGAAAATGTTGTTTGCAATTACAGAGGTCAGATGTTTCTTGTAGTTCTTGACCAGGTTTTCACCCACTGCAGCGGGGATTTTGGCCCTCTCCTCCATGCAGATCTTCTCCAGATCTTTCAGGTTTCAGGGCTGTCGCTGGGCAACATTGAGTTTCAGCTCCCTTCAAAGATTTTCTATTGAGATCAGGTCTGGAGAGTGGTTAGGACAGTCCAGGACCTTGAAATGCTTCTTACAAAGCCACTCCTTGGTTGCTCTGGCTGTGTGTGTTTCTGGTGATTGTCATACTGAGGGAAGGAGGTTGTTGACCAAAATCTCGCAATACATGACCCCAGTCATCCTTCCTTCAATACAATGCAGTTGTCCTGTCCCTTTTGCAGAAAAGCACCTCACAAAGTATGTTTCCCCCCCACCATGCTTAACGGTTGGGAAGCTGTTCTTGGGGTTGTACTCGTCCTTCTTCCAAACACGACGAGTGGAGCTGATACCAAAAAGTTCTATTTTGGTCTCATCTGACCACATGACGTTTTCCCATACCTCCTCTGGATCATCCAGATGGTCATTGGTGAACTTCAAACAGGCCTGGACATGTGCTTGCGTTCCCGCAGGATTTTAATCCATGACGGCGTAGTGTGATACTAATGGCATTGTATGAGACTGTGGTCCCAGCTCTCTTCAGGTCAATGACCAGGTCCTCTTGTGAAGTTGTGGGCTGATTCCTGACCTTTTCCAGAATCCTCCTTACCCCACGCAGCGAGATCTTGCATGGAGCCTCAGACAGAGGAAGATTGACAGTCATTTTGTATTTCTTCCATTTTCTAATAATTGTGCCAACAGTTGTTGCCTTCTCATCAAGCTGCTTGCCTATTGTCCTTTAGCCTATCCCAGCCTTGTGCAGGTCTGCAATTTTGTCCCTGGTGTCTTTAGACAGCTCTTTGATCTTGGCCATGGTGGAGAGGCTTGACTGTGATTGATTGAGTTGGGTGGACTGATGTATTTTATACAGGTAAACGAGTTCAAACAGGTGCAATTAATAACATGTAATAAATGCAGAGTAGCAAGGACTTCTTAAAGAAAACTAACAGGTCTTTTGAGAGCCAGGATTCTTGCTGGTTGGTCGGTGATCAAATACTAAGTTCATGCAATAAAATGCAATTTAATTATTTAAAAATCATACAATATGATTTTGTTTTTTTTTTTTATATTCTGTCTCTCAGTTGAAATGTACCTACAAAAAAATTACAGACCTCTCCATTCCTTGTAGGTGGAAAAACTTGCAAAATCTGCAGTGTATCAAATACTTATTTTCCCCACTGTATACACAGTCACTGCTGAAAGTATTGGCACCCTTAAAATTGTTCCAGAAAATTATTGCAATTACACATGTTTTGTTATACATATGTTTATTTTCTTTGTGTATATTGAAGCAACACACAAAATAGAGGGAAAAAAGGCAAATTGGACGTAATTTCACACAACCCAAAAAAGGGCCGACAAAATTGTTGGCACTCTCAACTTAATATTTTATTGCACAGCCTATGGAATAAATAACTGCAATCAATCGTTTCCTATAACCATCAATAAGCTTCTTAAACCTCTCAACTACAGTTTTGGACAACTTTTTTTTTGTAAACTGTTCCAGGTCTCTCATTTTAATGGTGACTATTCCCAACAGCAGTTTTAAGATATCTCCACAGTTGTTCAATTGGATTTAGATCTGGACTCATTGCTGTGCACTTAACAACTCTCCAGCGCTTTGTTTCCATACATTCATGGATACTTCTTGAAGTATGTTTGGTTTGGCATCACTGTTCTGCTCGAAGAACCATGATCTGGGACCCAAACCCAGCTTTGACATTGAGCACTATGTTGCTACCCAAAATCTTTTGGTATTCTTCAGATTTCATGATGCCTTGCAGATAATCAAGTCACCAAGGACCAGAGGTAGCAAAACAACCCAGAAACCTCTTTGAACCTCCACCATATTTGACTGTAGGTACTGTGTTCTCTTTTTTTGTAGGCCTCATTCAGTTTTCTGTAAACAGTAAAATGCTGTGCTTTACAAAAAAAGCTTTTTCATCTGTTCATAAAACGCTTTCCTAGAAGGATTGTGGCTTATGCGCGTAAATTTTAACAAACTACAATCTAGATTTTTTTTTTTTTATGTCAGATATGGGGTCCTCATGAGTCTCTTTTCATAGCTTTTCATTTCATTCAATTGGTGATGGATAGTTTGCACTGGCACTGATGCACTCTGAACCTGCAAGACAGCTTGAATTTCTTTGGGACTTGATTGGGGCCATTTATCCACCATCCTGTGTTGCAACCTTTCATCAGTTTTTCTCTGCCATCCAGTTCCAGGGAGACTAGCTACCGTGCCATGGGTTGTAAACATCTTGATTATGTTACGCACCATGGACAAAGGAACATCAAGGTCTCAGGAGATGGACTTATGACCTTAAAATTGTTGATATTTTTCAACAATTTTGGTTCTCAGGTCCTCAGACAATTCTCTTCTCGTCTTTCTGTTCTCCATTCATAGTGTGGCACACACATACACACAATGAAAAGATTGAGTCAACTTCTCCCCTTTTTATCTGGATTCAGGTGCAATTTTAATATTGCCCAGTACCCACATATGTTACTTGCCACAGGTGAGTTTACATGAGCAGCACAAGCTTGAAACAAAGTTGTTTACCCACAATTTTGGAAAGGTGCCAATAATTTTGTCTGGCCTATTTTATGGGGTTTTGTGTGAAACAAGTATATACACTGCTCAAAAAAATAAAGGGAACACTCAAATAACACATCCTAGATCTGAATGAATTAAATATTTTCATTGAATACTGTACAAAGTTGAATGTGCTGACAACAAAATCACACAAAAATCATCAATGGAAACAATGGAAATCAAATTTATTAACCAATGGAGGCCTGGATTTGGAGTCACTGACAAAATTAAAGTGGAATATAATGTCCTTAAAACAAGTCAAAATGATGCTCAGTAATGTGTGTGGCCTCCATGTGCCTGTATGACCTCCCTACAATGCCTGGGCATGCTCCTGATGAGGCAGCGGATGGTCTTCTAGGGGATCTTCTCCCAGACCTGGACTAAAGCATCCGCCAACTCCTGGACAGTCTGTGGTGCAATGTGACGTTGGTGAATGGAGCGAGACATGATGTCCCAGAAGTGTTCAATCGGATTCAGGTCTGGGGAACAGGTGGGCCAGTCCGTAGCTTCAATGCTTTCATCTTGCAGGAACTGCTGACACACTCCAGCCACATGAGGTCTGGCATTGTCCTGCATAAGGAGGAACACAAGGCCAACCGCACCAGCATATGGTCTCACAAGGGGTCTGAGAATCTCATCTCTGTACCTAATGGCAGTCAGGCTACTTCTGGCGAGCACATGGAGAGCTGTGCGGCCCTCCAAAGAAATGTCACCCCACACCATTACTGACCCACTGCCAAACCGGTTATGCTGAAGGATGTTGCAGGCAGCAGCACGGCATCTCCAGACTCTGTCACGTCTGTCACATGTGCTCAGTGTGAACATGCTTTCATCTGTGAAGAGCACAGGGCGCCAGTGGCGAATTTGCCAATCCTGGTGTTCTGTGGCAAATGCCAAGCGTCCTGCATGGTGTTGGGCTGTGAGCACAACCCCCATCTGTGGTCGTCGGGCACTCAGACCATCCTCATGGAGTCGGTTTCTAACAGTTTGTGCAGACACATGCACATTTGTGGCCTGCTGGAGGTCATTTTGCAGGGCTCTGGCAGTGCTCCTCCTGTTCCTCCTTACAGTAAGGAGGAGGTAGCGGTTCTGCTGCTGGGTTGTTGCCCTCCTACAGCCCCTCCACATCTCCAGGTGTACTGGCCTGTCTCCTGGTAGCGCCTCCAGCCTCTGAACACTACGTTGACAGACACAGCAAACCTTCTTTCCATAGCTCGCATTGATGTGCCATCCTGGATGAGTAGCACTACCTGAGCCACTTGTGTGGGTTGTAGAGTCCGTCTCATGCTACCACGAGTGTGAAAGCACAACCAACATTCAAAAGTGACCAAAACATCAGCCAGAAAGCATTGGTAATGAGATGTGGTCTGTGGTCCCCACCTGCAGAACCACTCCTTTATTGAGTGTGTCTTGATAATTGCCAATAATTTCCATCTGTTGTCTATTCCATTTGCACAACAGCATGTGAAATTGATTGTCAATCAGTGTTGCTTCCTAAGTGGACAGTTTGACTTCACAGAAGTTTGATTTACTTGGAGTTATATTCTGTTAAGTGTTCCCTTTATTTTTTTGAGCAGTGTATATAGTATGTGTAATATGTCTGAATGTATACACTCTTCCAATTAACAATACAACTTGCCACCAAAGTAGCTCTCACCTGTTGAGGCATAGACTTCATAGAACCTCAGAATGTGTCAATATATTAGCAGCAGATCCTTTAGGTACTGTATGCTGTGAAAGTACATCCGACAGATGCTATGCCCATGGTGCATTCTGATATTCCTTCCCCAAGTAAGTGACGCACATGCACCTGGCCGTATACATCATGTAAAAAACCTCATTAATCCTTAAGCTAGTCCACCTTTTTATTGCACCATGGTCTAGTTCTGCTACTTACATGCAGATTGTAGTTGCTTTTGACATTGAACAGGGGTGAAAAAGGGCGCTCCGACCACGTATGATAGGTTCTAACTATTACACTTGAGGAACGTGCCACAAGACTTATGATTTTTTGAAATAATCTAACCAAGTAATCTATCCATCACAATTTGGTATTTCTCAAAGTCGCTGAGATCCTTTCGCTTGCATATTTTCCGCTTTCAACACATCAACTTCAAGAACTGACTCTTCTCTTCAATAGTACTTAATCTGTTAGTGGCTGTATTATGGTTGTGGGTGTATTGATGGGTAATACTAGTCTTGTATGTTTCATTGTAATAGTAGCTGCTTCTCATATGTGACAATTGATTGATGTGTGGGTGTTATTTCTATCTATCCTGATAATCTATCCCATTTTATTAACCCTAGATTATGCTGACCAGTGAACTTGGCTTTCCATGTAGGCAGACTGTTCTTTCTTCATCAGTCCCTAAAAGAGAAATACGTATTCCAGCTTTATTCAAGTCCTCGGCACATTATAAGCAGGTCTTTAGCGCTTGCCTTACAGGTGGGAGCAGGTTTTCTCATTTATATATTTTTCAGGACCGAGGTTCTGAGTAGAAGCTGAATACATATTTGCATTCATTATGTCAGTCAATAGTTAAAAATAATATTCTTATTACAGAAAATAAAGATATTGTATGAGGGGAAATGCTATAAATATGCTTTTTAAATCAGTTCCTCAAGTTTTTCAAAATCTCTTCTTGTTGTCGTGAAGCAAAACTTTGTATTGTTACATCCAGTGAATACAGTACATGTTTGCCCAGGTCATGTAATAGACACGTGTGGATGTATTACAGTAATCACAGATGTGACGGACACACGTGTGCACATATCATTAGAGTAATTACAGATGTGACGGACACACGTGTGCACATATCATTAGAGTAATCACAGATGTGACGGACACGCGTGTGCATGTATCATTACAGTAATCACAGATGTGACGGACACACGTGTGCACATATTAGAGTAATCACAGATGTGACGGACACACGTGTGCACATATCATTAGAGCAATCACAGATGTGACGGACACGCGTGTACACATATCATTACAGTAATTACAGATGTGACGGACACACGTGTGCACATATCATTAGAGTAATCACAGATGTCACGGACACACGTGTGCACATATCATTAGAGTAATCACAGATGTCACGGACACACGTGTGCACATATCATTACAGTAATCACAGATGTCAAGGACACACGTGTGCACATATCATTAGAGTAATCACAGATGTGACGGACACACGTGTGCACATATTAGAGTAATCACAGATGTGACGGACACGTGTGCACATATTAGAGTAATCACAGATGTGACGGACACGTGTGCACATATCATTACAGTAATCACAGATGTCACGGACACACGTGTGCACATATCATTAGAGTAATCACAGATGTGACGGACACGTGTGCACATATATAGAGTAATCACAGATGTGACGGACACGTGTGCACATATCATTAGAGTATCACAGATGTGACGGACACACGTGTGCACATATCATTAGAGTAATCACAGATGTGACGGACACACGTGTGCACATATCATTAGAGTAATCACAGATGTCACGGACACACGTGTGCACATATCATTAGAGTAATCACAGATGTCACGGACACACGTGTGCACATATCATTAGAGTAATCACAGATGTCACGGACACACGTGTGCACATATCATTAGAGTAATCACAGATGTCAAGGACACACGTGTGCACATATCATTACAGTAATCACAGATGTCAGGACACACGTGTGCACATATCATTAGAGTAATCACAGATGTGACGGACACGTGTGCACATATTAGAGTAATCACAGATGTGACGGACACGTGTGCACATATCATTACAGTAATCACAGATGTCACGGACACACGTGTGCACATATCATTAGAGTAATCACAGATGTGACGCGGCACACGTGTGCACAATTATTAGAGTAATCACAGATGTGACGGACACGTGTGCACATATCATTACAGTAATCACAGATGTCACGGACACACGTGTGCACATATCATTAGAGTAATCACAGATGTGACGGACACACGTGTGCACATATTAGAGTAATCACAGATGTGACGGACACGTGTGCACATATCATTAGAGTAATCACAGATGTGACGGACACGTGTGCACATATCATTAGAGTAATCACAGATGTGACGGACACACGTGTGCACATATCATTAGAGTAATCACAGATGTGACGGACACACGTGTGCACATATCATTAGAGTAATCACAGATGTCACGGACACACGTGTGCACATATCATTAGAGTAATCACAGATGTCACGGACACACGTGTGCACATATCATTAGAGTAATCACAGATGTCACGGACACACGTGTGCACATATCATTACAGTAATCACAGATGTCACGGACACACGTGTGCACATATATTAGAGTAATCACAGATGTGACGGACACACGTGTGCACATATTAGAGTAATCACAGATGTGACGGACACGTGTGCACATATTAGAGTAATCACAGATGTGACGGACACGTGTGCACATATCATTACGGATATCAGAGATGTGATGGACACATGTGCACATATCATTACAGTAATCACAGATGTGACGGACACACGTGTGCACATATTAGAGTAATCACAGATGTGACGGACACGTGTGCACATATCATTAGAGTAATCACAGATGTGACGGACACGTGTGCACATATCATTAGAGTAATCACAGATGTCACGGACACACGTTGTCACATATCATTAGAGTAATCACAGATGTCACGGACACACGTGTGCACATATCATTACAGTAATCACAGATGTCACGGACACACGTGTGCACATATCATTACAGTAATCACAGATGTCACGGACACACGTGTGCACATATCATTACAGTAATCACAGATGTCACGGACACACGTGTGCACATATCATTAGAGTAATCACAGATGTCACGGACACACGTGTGCACATATCATTAGAGTAATCACAGATGTCACGGACACACGTGTGCACATATCATTAGAGTAATCACAGATGTCACGGACACACGTGTGCACATATCATTACAGTAATCACAGATGTCACGGACACAAGTGTGCACGTATCAATGCAGTAATCACAGATGTGACGGACACACGTGTGCACGTATCATTACAGTAATTACAGATATGACGGACACACGTGTGCACGTATCATTACAGTAATTACAGATATGACGGACACACGTGTGCACGTATCAATGACTGACACAAGTGCACGTATCATGGATATCAGAATGTGACGGACACATGTGCACATATCATTAGAGTAATCACAGATGTGACGGACACAAGTGTGCACGTATCAATGCAGTAATCACAGATGTGACGGACACAGTGTGCACGTATCATTAGAGTAATCACAGATGTGACGGACACATGTGCACATATCATTAGCGTAATCACAGATGTGACGGACACACGTGTGCACATATCATTAGCGTAATCACAGATGTGACGGACACACGTGTGCACATATCATTACAGTAATCACAGATGTCACGGACACACGTGTGCACATATCATTAGCGTAATCACAGATGTCACGGACACACGTGTGCACATATCATTAGAGTAATCACAGATGTCACGGACACACGTGTGCACATATCATTACAGTAATCACAGATATCACGGACACACGTGTGCACATATCATTAGCGTAATCACAGATGTCACGGACACACGTGTGCACATATCATTACAGTAATCACAGATGTCACGGACACACGTGTGCACATATCATTAGCGTAATCACAGATGTCACGGACACACGTGTGTGCACATATCATTAGAGTAATCACAGATGTGACGGACACACGTGTGCACATATCATTACAGTAATCACAGATGTCACGGACACACGTGTGCACATATCATTAGCGTAATCACAGATGTCACGGACACACGTGTGCACATATCATTAGAGTAATCACAGATGTGCACGGACACAGTGTGCACATATCATTACAGTAATCACAGATGTGATGGACACGTGTGCACATATCATTAGAGTAATCACAGATGTGACGGACACACGTGTGCACATATCATTAGAGTAATCACAGATGTGACGGACACACGTGTGCACATATCATTACAGTAATCACAGATGTCACGGACACACGTGTGCACATATCAATACAGTAATCACAGATATGACGGACACACGTGCGTATCATTAGAGATAATCAGAGATGTGCCGGACACACATGTGCACATATCATTACACTAATCACAGATGTGACGGACACGCGTGTGTACATATCATTACGGATATCAGAGATGTGATGGACACGTGTGCACGTATCATTATGGATATCGGAGATGTGACGGACACGCGTGTGCACATATCATTACAGTAATCACAGATGTGACGGACACAGTGTGCACGTATCAATGCAGTAATCACAGATGTGACGGACACACGTGTGCACAAATCATTAGAGCAATCACAGATGTGACGGACAACGTGTGCACATATTTAGAATAATCACAGATGTGATGGACACGTGTGCACGTATCATTGCAGTAATCACAGATGTGACGGACACACGTGTCACGTATCAATGCAGTAATCACATGTGACGGACACACGTGTGCACGTATCATTACAGTAATTACAGATATGACGGACACACGTGTGCACGTATCATTACAGTAATTACAGATATGACGGACACGTGTGCACGTATCAATGACGGACACAAGTGCACGTATCATGGATATCAGAGATGTGACGGACACACGTGCACATATCATTAGAGTAATCACAGATGTGGGTGCACGGCAGGAGACACACGTGTGCACAGTATCATTACAGTAATTACAGATGTGACGGTCACACGTGTGCACATATCATTAGAGTAATCACAGATGTGACGGACACACGTGTGCACATATCATTAGAGTAATCACAGATGTGACGGACACACGTGTGCACAGTATCATTACAGTAATCACATGTGACGGACACACGTGTGCACGTATCATTACAGTAATTACAGATATGACGGACACACGTGTGCACGTATCATTACAGTAATTACAGATATGACGGACACACGTGTGCACGTATCAATGACTGACACAAGTGCACGTATCATGGATATCAGAGATGTGACGGACACATGTGCACATATCATTAGAGTAATCACAGATGTGACGGACACAAGTGTGCACGTATCAATGCAGTAATCACAGATGTGACGGACACACGTGTGCACATATCATTAGAGTAATCACAGATGTGACGGACACACGTGTGCACGTATCAATGCAGTAATCACAGATGTGACGGACACGTGTGCACATATCATTACAGTAATCACAGATGTGACGGACACGTGTGCACGTATCAATGACGGACACAAGTGCACGTATCATGGATATCTGAGATGTGACGGCCACGCGTGTGCACGTATCATGGATATCAGAGATGTGACGGACAACGTGCACATATCATATGGATATCAGAGATGTGACGGACACACGTGCACATATCATTATGGATATCAGAGATGTGACGGACACACGTGCACAATCATTATGGATATCAGAGATGTGACGGACACACGTGCACATATCATTATGGATATCAGAGATGTGACGGACACACGTGCACATATCATTATGGATATCAGAGATGTGACGGACACACGTGCACATATCATTATGGATATCAGAGATGTGACGGACACACGTGCACATATCATTATGGATATCAGAGATGTGACGGACACACGTGCACATATCATTATGGATATCAGAGATGTGACGGACACACGTGCACATATCATTATGGATATCAGAGATGTGACGGACACACGTGCACATATCATTATGGATATCAGAGATGTGACGGACACACGTGCACATATCATTATGGATATCAGAGATGTGACGGACACACGTGTGCACATATCATTATGGATATCAGAGATGTGACGGCCACACGTGTGCACATATCATTATGGATATCAGAGATGTGACGGACACACGTGCACATATCATTATGGATATCAGAGATGTGACGGCCACACGTGTGCACGTATCATTACAGTTATCAGAAATGTGTGGTGTAAAAAACTGTGTCCTCCATCTTATGGACATTGTGAAGATTCTCATTAGATGACTACAAGCTGAGATTTTGAATACTATGGGGGTTTCATACATATAATGCTTTTTGCTGAAACAATCTTCTTTTAATTCCGACAGTTGTACTTTTCTGTATTGGAATTCTCCTATAATTGACAGTAATTTTCCGAAGTAAAACAGGGTATTAAAGAGTTTTTCTTGTGAATAACTTTTCAATAAGGGCTCCACTTAATTGAGTGACATGACAGCTATTCAGACTCTCCAGGTCACACTGCACTCTGTGACCTTCAAGTGACTTTTACATTGTAAGTCTATGGAACGTCAGAACGAAGCTCCATAGACTTAAGTTGTAAAGGAGACTTTCAGCTCATAGTGAGCCAGCATGTTGGATGGTCCGTCAAGTGACTTAGAAGAGGAGCGGAACAGTGCTGGATACCGGAGAAGACAACGATCAGTGAGTATGGTATATTAACACGTTGACATTAAAAAAACACTTCTCCCATCAATGTTTTTATCCTGGTAATATATTGCAGTTATCATACCATGTAACACTGTGTACTTACAATTGCTCATTTTGTCATTCTATGCAGTAAATTCTTTTATGTAGAAACAGGAAGTCTCTTGTCCCCGCATTTATCACTCCCCTCTTCACCTCCTGACCCAGCTGCTCCCTCCTCCCCACTGCTATTGACGTTTACAGTGACTTATGACTCGTGTACGTAAAATTGATCTCCTGTTGCTACATAGAGCTGGGAAAGATTCAGCTAGCCAGCTTTTAATCACTCCATATTCCTAGAACTAACAAAAGATTAGCTGGGTAGAAAGGCAGAATGAGTAATTCTAAGTACACAGTGCTATATAATATGATGATTGCAAAATATTAAGAGGATAAAAATATTGATGTGTTGGCTTCTTTAAACTACACTAACATTTACACAAGTTTAGGAAATAAAATTAACAGAAGTTCTTTAACAGCGTGTTAATTAGAAATGGCATGAACAGTAATTGGTGAGATCTGATTTAGAGACTGATGTATTTTTACGTCCATGTGTCACGGTCTGAGCATGAATCGTACTACATGTACAGGCCGCAGGACTCCTGACTCGAACTTGACTTGCCTTGTAGGGGCAGCATGATGGCTCAGTGGTTAGCACTGCAGCCTTGCAGCGCTGGGGTCCTGGGTTCAAATCCCACCAAGGACAACATCTGCAAGGAGTTTGTATGTTCTCCCCATGTTTGCGTGGGTTTCCTCCCACACTCCAAATCTAAATTCCCTATCAGGGACAGTGATGATGATGTGTGCAAACTGTAAAGCGTTGCGGAATATGTTAGCGCTATGTAAAAATAAAGACTATTATAATTATTGTAGACATACAGTGAGGCTGTTACGTTTGGGTCAGAAGATCTGCAACCAGGCCACGCTCAGACCGTGACACACATGTTATAATTTCGCCTTCTCCAAGACTGAGGAGTCTCTGATGCCCAATGTTTTTAGAAAAGGAGACTGCAACTGTCTTTTTCTTTTTTTTTTTTTTTTAAATGAATCTCTAAGTAGGTTTTTACTACTCCATCTCTGAGAGCATATAAAAAGAACGCTGCAAAAAAGCATGATTAGTCGTAATGCAATTGTATGCAAATAAAATCCAAAGCAGGTAAGCTGTAGAAGAGACTTGAATTAAGTAAATAAACAAAAAGAGGACCTGAGTCAAAACTACAAAATATAATACGTTTTATTAATGTAGAAAAAGACCCAAAAAAGGCAACAGAACACATTAAAATGAACAAAGTGGATGGGTAAATGAGAAAAAGGGTGTACAATGACCAAATACCCGTAGAAAAACTGCCAGCCGGACCGCACAGAAATGTGTATAGGGTAATCAGACACAATGGCCTGCTTTGATAAATGTAATAAGGCAAATAATTCCAGTGAAGCTGACAAATGTGTCTAAATGAAGTTGTAAATAGATGTGCACTGAAAATACAATACAAAAGTACAAAGATATGGAAGGAAATAACTCCATCATGATCTTAATGTTTGAGGGAAGAATGCAGCTGAGATTCCCCCCCCCCCATAGAACATCCACCAAGGTATGAGTAAAAGTAGTAAGGTAACATGGATGTCAGTGAGGAAAGTGATGCCACACATGCACATCAGATAACCAAAGTGCCAAGTTACAGGACAATGGAAGCAACTTATTTGTGAAGTGTGCGTCGGGGACAGCTGGCTGGCGCACTCCTTTGACTGCCATAATGGGTATGCTTTGATATTTATTCTTTGATTATATCCATTCTCCTGTAACTTGGCTCTTTGGTTATCTGATGTGCATGTGTGTCATTGCTTTTCTTCATTAATGGGGCCGCTTCTCTTTAACATATTTATTAATGACCTTGTAGGGGGCATACAGAGTAGTATTTCAATATTTGCAGATGACACTAAACTCTGCAGGGTAATAAATACAGAGGAGGATAATTTTATATTACAGGAGGATTTATGTAAACTAGAAGCTTGGGCTGATAAATGGCAATTGAGCTTTAATGGGGATAAATGTAAGGTCATGCACTTGGGTAGAACAAATAAGATGTATAATTATGTGCTTAATTGTAAAACACTGGGCAAAACTGTCACTGAAAAAGACTTGGGTGTATGGTGTGGACGACAAACTCACATTTAGTGGCCAATGTCAGGCAGCTGCTGCCAAGGCAAATAAAATAATGGGATGCATTAGACGAGGCATAGATGCTCATGAGGAGAACATAATTTTACCTCTATACAAGTCACTGGTGCGACCACACTTAGAATACTGTGTGCAGTTCTGGTCTCCGGTGTATAAGAAAGACATAGCTGAACTGGAGCGGGTGCAGAGAAGAGCGACCAAGGTTATTAGAGAACTGGGGGGTCTGCAATACCAAGACAGGTTATTACACTTGGGGTTATTTAGTTTGGAAAAACGAAGGCTTAGGGGTGATCTTATTACAATGTACAAATATATGAGGGGACAGTACAAAGACCTTTCTAATGATCTTTTTACTCTTAGACCTGTGACGGGGACAAGGGGGCATCCTCTACGTCTGGAGGAAAGAAGGTTTAGCCATAATCACAGATGCAGATTCTTTAGTGTAAGAGCAGTGAGACTATGGAACTCTCTGCCGTCTAATGTTGTAATGAGTGATTCCTTACTAAAATTTAAGAGGGGACTGGATGCCTTTCTTGAAAAGTATAATATTACAGGCTATATTCACTAGTTTCCTAGATACAGCGTTGATCCAGGGAGCTAGTCTGATTGCCGTATGTGGAGTCGGGAAGGAATTTTTTTCCCAGTGTGAAGCTTACTGTTTGCCACTTGGGTTTTTTTTTGCCTTCCTCTGGATCAACATGTTAGGGCAGGTTAGGATAGGATATGGGTTGAACTAGATGGACTTAAAGTCTTCCTTCAACCTTAATAACTATGTAACTATGTAATAACTATGTTACTATGTTACATCCATGGTAGGCTACTTTCACACATCAGTTTTTGCCGTCAGGCACAATCCGTCCAATATGTAAAAAGACGGATCCGGTGCAGATTGCGGGAAAAGTGATTTTTATCCGGATCCGTCCTGAACTTTTGAACCCGAGAAATGCAGTGTGCATGGAAAGAGAGAGATGGTCTGGGCATGCTCAGAGCAGATAAACGGAATGCGGTGGCCGGATCAGCACAAGACGGACCTTCCCATTGACTTGACCGGCGCTAATGCAACTCAATGAGAAAAAAATGAATCCGGCGGAAGCAAAAAACATATCCGTTTTTTTAAAAAAGGCCGGATCGCGCCTGATGGCAAAAAACGGATGTGTGAAAGAGGCCTTACCTTACTACTTTTACTCAAACCTTGGTGGATGTTCTATGGGGGGAAATCTCTGCTGCATTCTTCCTCAAACATTAAGATCATGATGGAGTTATTTCCTTCTATATCTTTGTACTTTTGTATTGTATTTTCAGTGCACATCTATTTACAACTTCATTTAGACACATTTGTCTGCTTTTTACTGGAATTATTTGCCTTATTACATTTATCAAAGCAGGCCATTGTCTAATTACCCTATACACATTTCTGTACGGTCTGGCTAGCAGTTTTTCTTCGGGTATTTTGTCATTGTACCCCCCTTTTTTTTCATTTACCCATCCACTTTGTTCATTTTAATGTATCCTGTCACCTTTTTTGTGTCTTTTTGTACTTTAATAAAATTTATTATTTTGTCGTTTTGACTCTGGTCTTCTTTTTGTTTAATTCATCTGAGAGCAGCATAATATAGTGGCAGAGACCCTGATTCCTGTGATGTAACTTTTTGAGCTGCTTGCTGTCTGTTTTATCTGCTGCCGATCTACCAGTTAGGCCGGGGTCACACTAGCGATGAATACGGATGAGTGCTATGCGATAAAACATCGCATAGCACTCGGACCAGTGTTAATATATGGGGCAGCTCCCATCAGCTTTTTTTTTTTTTTTCTCAGCCGCATCAGATGCCATACGCTAGTCTGATCCCGGCCTTATCTGAATGCTGAGCTCTGTGTTCCCCCGCCCACCCCACAATATATCCTCACCCATAGCACTACAGAAAGCTGACAATCAGAGGGCTACCTAGGGGTTCAGCTTGGAATGGCGTTTGGGGGCTGGGGGGCAAAACATCTGAGTGGGCCTGTAACTCTAATTACAACTATGGTGGCGCACCCTAATCATGGGTATAGAAAATCTCAGCAGATTACCGTGCTGTTATTGAAAATAAATCTACACAACGGACTTGAGCATATTAGCAGAGCACTAAAAGATGCTTGGATAACACCTTATTTGAGCACACTCGCTCAACACTAATGCCCCCACAGCTACTCCACAAGTTTTATTTAAAATATAAAACATATACTCCCCTAATTCAGAATCCTGTCAAGGGCCCTGCTGGTGATGGAGTGGCTGGGGTGGTAGTGCACGCACAGGATGTCAGAGTTCCGGCACGATGATGTCATCACACTGCTCTGGAACTCTGACATCCTGTGTATGCTCCAGCATCGAGGCCACTCCATCACCCTGTCGTTCTGTAGACTGCAGGCAGTGTGTGACCTATGGTCTACAGAATGAAGAGCGATGGTGCAGGAAGATCATGTCTCCATGCTCTACTGCACAGCTTAACTATATCAGCTACGCACACCGATACAGTCAAGGCTAGTGGTAGGTCTGGTCTCTGAGTGGGGGGCCCAGGGCAACCACCCCCTCTGCTGCCAGTCAATGGTAGGGGTCATGTGCTAGTGTGAGCGAGGTTATACAGAGCTCATAAATATGCTTGACTACCAGTCAGTAAGTCAGTAGGTTACTAGTCCTCTAAAAATAATCTTCTGCTGAGAAAACAGTGATTTTTATAAAATCTGCAGCAAGCAGCCCAGCAAGTGATTGCTGTAACCATTTTCTCTTTCTCTACATTATGCTGCTTTTAGATTAGGTGTCAAAAGCCTCATGACAGATTCCCTTTAAGTGCAATGTAGAATGTTTTTCCCTCTGTGAACATTTGTAGTACCGCGTTGTGATCTGCAGGTGTCGCTCTTACTTTTGAACTGTTTGTGTCACCATTATTGTAAATGATAAGTTGTATATTTCATTCATTTAGCAAATGTCACCGCAACACATTTCCTCTTTCTGTGCAGAGCATTTAAATATAATCATGTACGAGCTGTCACAGAGACTGCACAAAGCTTTCTCCAAAGTTGATATGTCTTTCTATACCTCAAGCGGAGACGAGACACTTGTGAACTATAATGCTGCTCCCTTTTGCCTTCATCAGCAGCGAGCTAAACTTATAATGGTCAGAAAAGAAGGCCCCAACAAGGTAAATTGTTCCTGTCCATGTATTATACATTTACATTAGGTGGAGTTGGTCTACAAACAAATATAAAATACTTAACAAATTTGCAATTGTATTTGTTAAGATTTCTTCTGTGTGTGTGTATACTGTTACTGTACTTGCTATGACGGCCTCTTGATATATATTTTTTGGTCTTCTCTGAACATCCACCTGTTATTGTCACGCACAGTGTAGGAAAGACTAAGTGCAACACGAAGGGATAAGGGGAAGGGAGTCTAATACTAGGGAAGGGGGGATTGTAGACCCCTAGGCAGATCTAACATCACCCTGTCTGCCCTAAACGTCCCTATATACGTTCTGCACCTATCGTCGAGCAGGAGCCTAATCCCTGGCTATAAGCCCTTCATAGGGAAGGACCGGATGAGCACTAGTCAATCCCCACTACCATTAAAGACAGCTGGGGTAGGCAAACAAGGGGAACACTTATTTTGAGAAGAGCTGTAAAAGCAGCACCAAAGAGGAAGATAGCCGACTGCTGTAGCTCCAAGCTTCAACAGGGGGAAATGGAAATATCACCGGCAACTCCCAGCAGCAAGCTGGGAGTCTATAAACACCCAGGTCCAGGTATGTCAATTAGCGCAGGAAAAAGGTTGCCACTGGGTCAAAGAGTCAGAAGGGTTAAGAAGGTGTCTGGAAAGCCAAACACAGAGATCACCTGCAGCCAGATGCAGTGCGACTATCTGCAGCCTCTGACACACCGTGACAGTTATGTACTGTGATGAGAAGTAACAGCCACTTCTGGTACTGATTTTTATTTGCTGGCAAGAATCAATTAAAAGGATGTAGGTGGTCATACTTAGCTACTGGGAATGTGCGACCACCAGCACTGGACATTCCCTAGAAAGAATAAGAAAAAAAACATCAGGGGGCCACATGACAAGTATGTAACTGTAATATGTAGACACAAGAGCTTTGTTTTATTCATCAATATTTCCTTGACTCTGCTCCGTGCTCCTTTCTGTTGGATACTGTTAATATTCTGTATCACATAGTCCAATAATAGTTTTACCAACCTTCATTCAACATGCAGGCTGTAAATATAGAACCACTCTGAAGAAAATAAAAGTAAAAAAGTGTGTGAATAAAGGTTCCTGTTTAAAAGTGGTGTCTGTGATTAAACAATTTATGACTTATCAGTGGGGGTCTGACACCAGTGGAACATTGGTGCTCCCTATATTACGGAGTGATCTCTGTCATGTAGTGTTCACTCTCATTCAAGTGAGTAGGAGATAATCTGCACTACTCTGCAGCTGTGTACATTACCTCGTGACTGCTGCAGTGTTCACCTGCAAGTATTGGTTATATATGGTTGTTGCCAGAGCAGATTTCCGCTAATCGGTGGGCGTGCAGGGTGTCAGACCCCAGTTTATCTCATATTGATGACCCATCCTGACTCCTGAACAAGGCAGCCTCATAAAACTGACCCCAGGGGACTGGCCGTAATACTCAGTAACCACATAGGAGTTTGAATTCATCAATGTCAAATACATACCATTTGCCCCAAAAATATGGATGTTAGGTCTCGTTCAGACATCTGTGTTTTTCACCATTTGTAAAATCGCGAACTGTTGTTCATCAGTGGTTTGGATCGGAGTTTCATCAATGTTTGGTCAGTTTTAGTTTTTTACCATAAGCGATTTATTTTTATTTTTTCATTTAAAAAACCAAACAATTAATGGATTGTAAAGCTTCTCCTATACATTACAAAGTTAATCACTGATAGCACACGGATTACATATTAATGCCATCCATGTGCTGTCTGTGATTTTCATGGATCCATAGACTTGTATGGATGTTTTTTGATCTATGACTTGGTTCAAAAAAGTTCTAATGATTTTTTTGTAGACAGAAGGGGTGGTGTCTGCAGAAAAATTATGGACATTTGAAGAGCTTCACAGATTATTATGGATCCATGTTCTGTCTGTGAAAAACAAAGATCACATATGTGAAAATGGGTGTTTGAATGAGACCTAAACAAGAGCGTTTTCAATACCCTTAAAGGGAATCTGTCTCCAGGTTTTTGCTGCCCCATCTGAGAGCAGCATAATGTCATGGCAGAGACCTTGATTCCATTGATGTGTCACTTAGTGGACTGCATGCTGTCTTACTTATAAAATCCCTGTTTTATCTGCTGCAGATCTACTAGTTCTTTGAATGTTGTGCCTTTTGTATAACCTCGCCCACAACACTGATTGGCTGCTTTCTGCCCATGTACAGTGTACACAGCTGCCAATCATTGTTGTGGGTGTGGTTACACAGCTCATGAATATGGTGGACTACATGGCAGCTTGTAGTGATAATTTCCTGCTGATAAAACCAGTGATTTTTATCAAAACTACAGTAAGCAGCCCAGTAAGTGACACATCTCTAGAATCCGTTTCTCTTTGTTTGCACTATATTGCTTTCAGATTATTTGGCAAAAAGCTGGTGACAGATTCCACTTGAGTATATTCACACATAGCAGTAGTCTTTAGCATCTAAAAACATGCACAACCTCAACTCCCATCCGAATATGCATGTTCTTTTTGGACAAACTTGTGACAACCTGCGTCTGTTGTTTTCTTGTGTTTTCTAATTATTTCATTGGTAATATTTGCATTTCAAGGAACAAATCTTCACATTTGATTTTAAAACACATTTCTGTCTATAATAGGGTCGCTTCTTTTTTGCTTGTGATGCTTCCAAAGACAGGCAATGTAAATTCTTTAAATGGCTGGATGAATTAAAAGTGACACATAAAGGGAGGAACAAACCTGAATCCCGAGTGGTCATGGTGGATATGACGAGTCTGTCCAATTATTTCAGATGTCAGAATATAAGCTTGTATGAGGAGAGCCAGCTCATTAGGTTTGTGCTACTATCGTGCTTTTATGTACTAATCATCTACACATTATCATTTGGGCTTTAGAAGTATTAACCCTTCTAGATAAAACATAATATTGTAAAATATTTTAAGATGTATACTTTTAATCTTGTATAAACATATATTTAACTTGTAGCATATACTGTATATGAGGGTTCCTGTGATCTTTTTATTTTTTTTTAGACCTTGGTTAATTGTGTAACAAATGTCTCCTATATAACATATGGTACAACGCGGCATAGTATCTAACCAGTTACGTGTATGGTGGTTATAATATTGTGTTGTCTCGTGTATAGAATTATATATCACAATTTTAAATAATTTCTATAATGTGTGGATAACATACGGTAGTCAGCATATTCATGTCTATGGAGCGCCCCACAGGGCCGTGGGGTACTCTGTACCGGGCCAGTCCTTCAGGAATGTCGCGGCAACAGTGACCTGGTTCGTGGCCCTGGGCGTCCAATAAATGAGGGGGAAAGTTTATAGGATATTAATTCGTGACGCCACCTGTAGTGTTCGGCAATAAGGGGATGGCCGATGCTGCCTAAGTCGACCGCTGGGGCCGTTGTTAATGCAGCAGAGTTGTTATAGTTCTTATGAAGGATAGTGATATTGGGATGCAGGACTGAGGGAATGAATGAATAACTGCAGACACATGAACTGTATTTTCCTTTACCTTTACTTGATGATTTGAAGTGCAGACGAGAGCACTGCTAGCAGCTGGAAATGGAGATCCGGACAGCCTGAGAGCAATTGAGGATTCCTTAAGCCTGATGGTGTTGGAGGCCTCCTTACTGTGCTGTCCTCTGAGAGGTCCTTGCTGCTTAAAGTTATGCTCGAGCATCTGTCCCTTATTGTCCTAATACTTGCCCATATGGCAGGCAGCTTGAGCCTATTGCAGGTGTCGCTCCGTTGTGGTGGCTCTGGGCTCTGATATGCTGCTGTGCCCGAGTGTTTGATGGGGCAAGAGACTTGCAGTTCCCTGCCCTCCGGATTTAGCTGCTGGGACCGTAGTACCCTGCAGCCACCGTGTCCGATTCTTTAGCGCTCTACTCTGGGGTGAGCTTGTTCACAGCATCACTTCCCAGGTTTTTCTAGACTTCTCTCTTCCTAACTTTTCTCTGACTCAGACTGCAACTCTAGTTTGGGGATGAGCTCCTCACTCTTCCAGGCCCCAGCACTGACTGACAAACCCTGCCTCCATGCCAGAACTAATAGGGAAGCTCCCCTTAAACTGGGTTTTGAGCTCCCCTTCTGGTCTGGAGTTAGGAAAAGTGTTGGATTCTGGTGTTACCTTATCAGGGAACTCCTCCTTGCTTCCAAGCATGACATCACCCCTGTGAGGTAGGCAATGCCACTGTGGCAACCGGACTCCTGGGGTGCCACATCTACTCTGTACCCAACCTCCTGTAAGGGGTACATCACCCTACATAAGGATGTGAATAACATTGATTAAAATTGAGCTAATGGTAGAACAAGGGCAATTTGCTAATTTGCTTGTTTTTACAAGCACTGTGCAAACATACCCATATAGGAAGACGCTGGTTAGATGATAACTTGTGGATTGATGGGTATCCAACCACTAGGACCCTCACCAATCGGCAGAACGAGGAACGCTTATTCACGTTCAAGTGGAGCTGCAGTGCGGATGCTTGACCCAAGTCGGATTCATTTCCTATAGGGTTGCCAAGTGCCGTGCTGTTTTTTTTTCCATCAGCCAAATAGAGAATGAATAGCATGGCAGTTGTTGGCCTAGTAGCTGCACCATTTTGCACCGAAAACGTACCCCCCGTAATATGATAGTTATGGGAAGACCCATTTAATTTTTGCAGGTTCGTAACTTTGCCCGTAACCCCCACCCTTCCCACTGTGATATATATATATATATATATATATATATATATATATATACATATATATATATATATATATATTATATATATAATATATATATATAATCTAGATCTCCACAGCTCTGGCAAAAATTAAGAGACCACTTTCAAATGTTAAGTTTGTCAGATTTTTTCCTTTATAGGTATATTTTTGGGTAAAATGTAAATTGTTCTTTTAGTCTGTAAACTTGTCTCTGAATTTCCAAGCACTAAATTTTGTATTTTTTTTTCTAACAAAGAAAAATGGTCAAAATTAAAAAAAAAAAAAAAAAAACAGTGCTTTCAGACCTCAAATAATGCAAAGAGAACAAGTTCTTAATAATTTAGAAACAACAGTACTAATGTTTTAACCCGGAAGAGTTCTGAAATCAATATTTTGTGGAATAACCATGATTTTTAAAAACCGCTTTTATGCGTGTTGGCATGCTTGCCACCAGTCTTTCACACTGCTCCTGGCTCAAAAATTTAAGCAGTTCTTTGTTTGATGGCTTGTGAATATCCATCATCCTCTTGATCACATTCAGAGATTCTCAATTGGGTTCAGGTCTGGAGAATAGGCTGCCCATGACAAGGTTTTGATGTGGTGGTCTCATTTTGCCAGAGCTCTATATATACAGATGCATCTCACAAAATTAGAAAATCATCAAAAAGTTAATTTATCTCAGATATTCAATACAAAAAGTGAAAACTCATACATTATATAGAGTCATTACAAACAGACTAATCTGTTTCAAGTGTTTATTTCTGTTAATGTTGATGATTATGGCTTACAGCCAATGAAAACCCAAAAGTCATTATCTCAGTAAATTAGAATACTCTTTAATACTAGCTTAAAGTGACTTTAAAATCTGAAATGTGGGCCTACTGAAATGTATGTTCAGTAAATGCACTCAATACTTGATTGGGGCTCCTTTGGCATCAATTACTGCATCAATGAAGCGTGGCATGGAGGCGATCAGCCTGTGGCACTCCTGAGGTGTTATGGAAGCCCAGGTTGCTTTTATAGCAGCCTTCAGCTCATCTGCATTGTGAAGTCTGGTGTCTCATCTGGGGTCCATCCGTTCACCTTTTCTGCATGCAAAGCAGTAATCAAAACAAAAGGTGGCTACTTTGAAGAACCTAGAATATAAGACATATTTTCAGTTGTTTCACACTTTTTTGTAAAGTGTAATGTATAATTCCACATGTGTTAATTCATAGTTTTGATGCCTTCAGTATGATTCTACAATTTTCATAGTCATGAAAATGCAGAAAAATCGTTGAATGAGAAGGTGTGTCCAAACTTTTGGTCTGCACTGTGTGTGTGTGTGTGTGTGTGTGTGTGTGTTATGTATGTATGTATGTATTATATATATATACGGTCAGGGCCAGAAATATTTGGACAGTGACACAATTTTCGCGAGTTGGGCTCTGCATGCCACCACATTGGATTTGAAATGAAACCTCTACAACAGAATTCAAGTGCAGATTGTAACGTTTAATTTGAAGGGTTGAACAAAAATATGTGTTAGAAAATGTAGGAATTGTACACATTTCTTTACAAACACTCCACATTTTAGGAGGTCAAAAGTAATTGGACAAATAAACATAACCCAAACAAAATATTTTTATTTTCAATATTTTGTGGCGAATCCTTTGGAGGCAATCACTGCCTTAAGTCTGGAACCCATGGACATCACCAAACGCTGGGTTTCCTCCTTCTTAATGCTTTGCCAGGCCTTTACAGCCGCAGCCTTCAGGTCTTGCTTGTTTGTGGGTCTTTCCCTCTTAAGTCTGGATTTGAGCAAGTGAAATGCATGCTCAATTGGGTTAAGATCTGGTGATTGACTTGGCCATTGAAGAATGTTCCACTTTTTTGCACTCATGAACTCCTGTGTAGCTTTGGCTGTATGCTTGTGGTCATTATCCATCTGTACTATGAAGCGCCGTCCAATCAAGTTTGCAGCATTTGGCTGAATCTGGGCTGAAAGTATATCCGGTACACTTCAGAATTCATCCGGCTACTCTTGTCTGCTGTTATGTCATCAATAAACACAAGTGACCCAGTGCCATTGAAAGCCATGCATGCCCATGCCATCACGTTGCCTCCACCATGTTTTACAGAGGATGTGGTGTGCCTTGGATCATGTGCCGTTCCCTTTCTTCTCCAAACTTTTGGCTTCCCATCATTCTGGTACAGGTTGATCTTTGTCTCATCTGTCCATAGAATACTTTTCCAGAACTGAGCTGGCTTCTGGAGGTGTTTTTCAGCAAATTTAACTCTGGCCTGTCTATTTTTGGAATTGATGAATGGTTTGCATCTAGATGTGAACCCTTTGTATTTACTTTCATGGAGTCTTCTCTTTACTGTTGACTTAGAGACAGATACACCTACTTCACTGAGAGTGTTCTGGACTTCAGTTGATGTTGTGAACGGGTTCTTCTTCACCAATGGGAGTATTCTGCGATCATCCACCACTGTTGTCTTCCGTGGGCTCCCAGGTCTTTTTGGATTGATGAGTTCACCAGTGCTTTCTTTCTTTCTCAGGATGTACCAAATTGTAGATTTTGCCACTTCTAATGTTGTAGCAATTTCTTGGATGGGTTTTTTTCTGTTCTTGCAGCTTAAGGATGGCTTGTTTCACCTGCATGGAGAGCTCCTGTGACCGCATGTTTCCTTCACAGCAAAACCTTCCAAATGCAAACACCACACCTCAAATCAACTCCGGCCCTTTCATCTGCTTAATTGAGAATGACATAACAAAGGGATTGCCCACACCTGTCCATGAAATAGCCTTGGAGTCATTTGTCCAATTACTTTTGGTCCCTTTAAAAACAGGGTGGCACATGTTAAGGAGCTGAAACTCCTAAACTCTTCATCCAATTTTAATGTGGATACCCTCAAATGAAAGCTGAAAGTCTGGACTTCAACTGCATCTGAATTGTTTTGTTTAAAATTCATTGTGGTAATGTCTAGAACCAAAATTAGATGAATGTTGTCTCTGTCCAAATATATATGGACCTAACTGTGTATGTGTATATATATTATATATATATATATATATATATATATATATATATATATATATATATATATATATATATATATATTATATACTTGCACACACGCCCCTGTCACATGACCGCGGGTCGCCGATTGGTTTTCATGATAACCCAGGGTCTGCAGGAGACCCCTGTGGTTGACATTGCCAGATCGCATAGCAAGTGAGTATTTCTGCTACACAGAGCAGGGTTGCAGCATTTTTTTAAAAAATATTAAAAAAAGAAAAAGTTTAAATCACTCCCCAAAAGGTTGGAATTACGTTTTTTTGATTGCCGCAACATTGCATTAAAAGCAATAACTGCAATCAAGAGATCGTATCTACACCAAAATGGTATCAATAACATCAGCTCAGTGCGCAAAAAAATAAGCCCTCACCCAGCCCCAGATCGCAAAAAATTGAGACGCTGAGGGTCTCTGAAAAAGGCAACTTTTTTTTTTTTTTTTTTTTTTAGAAACTTTTTAATTTTTTTTTTTCAAACCACTTAAATGAAAAAGAACCTACCCTATATACTCGAGTATAAGCCGAGATTTTCAGCCCATTTTTTAGGGCTGAAAGTCCCCCTCTCGGCTTATACTCGAGTCATATACCAGTGGGTCAGCGGGCGAGGGGCAGCGCAGCTGTCCTCTATCCTCACCCCCTCCTAGCGCGGTCTCTGCAGCCCCTGCTCTTCTCCCACGGTCTCTGGCGCCTGTGTTCAGGGGTCCTGTGGTACCGCTCATTAAAGTCATGAATATGCACATATTCGTGACTTTAATGAGCAGTACCACGTGACCGCGGAAGTTAGGCATAGCTGCCGGAGACCGTGGGAGAAGAGCAGGGGCTGCAGAGACCGTGCCAGGAGGGGGTGAGTATAAGCGATATTCACCTGTCCCCGTTCCACAGCTGCACGCCGCTGTGTCCTCGCGTCCTCTGGCTGTGAATGTTCAGATCAGAGGGCGTGATGACGTGGTTAGTGCGCGTCGCGCACTCTGCCTGAGCACACACTGACAAGAGGACCCGAAAGACGGAGCAGCGTGCAGCGGTGGACCGGGCACAGCTAAATATGTCAGGTGCCAGGGCCCTGAGCAAGCGGTGACACCGGCACCTGGCTCCCAGCGACGAGAGGCGAGTGTCTTTTTTTTTTTTTTTTTTTTTTTTTATTATTATTTATTATTATTATTTGCAGCAGCATATGGGGCATAATATATGGGGCATAATAAATGGGCAGCATATGGGGCATGATCTATGAAGCATCACATGGGGGTATAAGTGTGACAGCTTTGAAGTGTTACATCAGAAATATACCAGAAATAGTCCAGAAATCGGTCAGAAGGTAAGAATAGTCACTGTCTTCTCATTTTACTTGCCTTCCTCTTCTTACCCTGCTCTTCAACCATGCTTAGATTTGCCCTCACCGTTTTTGCTCTACTAATCTTCACTCTCCTTCGCTATCCCCAAACCGCTGCAAGCTCGAACCAAATAACTGTCTCCCCCTCTCTCTTACCCCCCTACATCGCCTCATCTGCAGACCTGCTTCTTAACCTCAGACCTCTCCCACTATAATATAACGTAAGCCGGTCTCTCTCCTTCACCCATCTGCTTTCCCTTTCTCTGCTTCTTCTCACTGCTGGCTACATATCCCCCAATCCTGACCCCCCCCCCTACCTCATACATCCCACTAATCCTCCACCCTATTCTCATAGTAAGAGAAACTACCGCAATCCCTCACACTTAAAACCTGTGCCACTGACCCCTACCCCCCAGCTTCCTCTCTCTGGAGCACTCTGGAACGCCCGCTCTGTCTGCGACAAGCTCCACGTGATCCACGATCTCTTTACTTCACGCAACCTCTCCTTCCTGGCCCTCACTGAGACCTGGCTGACGCCCCTGACACGGCCTCCCCTGCTGCACTGAGTTACGGTGGCCTCCACTTCACCCACACACCTCGCTCTGGCAACAGACATGGTGGAGGCGTGTGTTTCCTTCTTTCTAATAGCTGCTCCTTCAACCCTATCCAACCCCCACCCTCCCTCATCCTCCCTTCTTTTGAGGTCCACTCGGTCCGTATCTACTCTCCCTCTAATCTCCAAATGGCCGTCATATGCCGACCACCGGGCTCAGCCACTTCCTTCATTGACCAATTCTCCAGCTGGCTTCTTCACTTTCTCTCTGCTGACATCCCCACCATCATCATGGGTGACTTTAATATCCCTATTGACGCCCGCCAGCCTGCAGCCTCCAAACTCCTGTCACTTACTTCATCCTTTGGACTTACTCAGTGGTCCTCCACAGCCACCCACACAGACGGACATACATTAGACTTCCTCTTCACCCGCCTCTGCTCCCCATCTAATTTCACAACCTCTCCTCTTCCCCTATCTGACCACCACCTACTCACCTTATCATCCCTGTCCTCTTCACCTGCCCCCTATGTCCAGCCACTGGCACATCCTCACAGAAACCTCGCACACCTAGACATTCACAGACTCTGACTCTCTTGTACCTCTGTCCTCCATATCTTCACTCCACGACACAGACAGCGCCACTGCTTTCTATAACACCACCCTCACATCTGCCATAGACTCAGTCGCCCCTCTCACGCACGGCAAAGTGCGACGAATCAGTAGGCAACCCTGGCACAACAATTTCACCAAAAAACTTCGACAATCATCCAGTGTCGCGGAGCGGCATTGGAAGAAAACACGCCTGCTAGACGACTTCACTGCTTTCAAACAAGCTACACTTGCCTTCAAAATAGCCCTCACCTCTTCTAAACAGACCTATTTCACAAACCTTGTATCTTCATTATCCTACAACCCAAAACAACTGTTCAGAACATTCATCTCTCTCCTCCGCCCACCACTGCCACCTCCAACTCCCCTCATCTCTGCGAGGACTTTGCCACCTACTTCAAAAATAAGATCGACCAAACAAGGCAAACTTTTACTGTTCCACCACCCCAACCACTCCATATACCAGACCTCTGCCCTTCCCTAATAACCTCCCTCTCCAACAACACTGAAGGAGCGCTTGTCTCTCCTCCTTTCAAATCACACCTCACCACCTGTGCACTTGACCCCATCCCTTCCCACCTGCTCCCAACCTCACTAACACACTCATCCCAGCCCTAACCCATCTCTTCAACCTATTGCTACCTTCTAGTACCTATCCCTCTGCCTTCAAACATGCCACACCCATCCTCCAAAAAACAAACCTTGACCCAACTGCTATGCCCAGCTATCGCCCAATATCATTGCTCCCGTTTGCTTCCAAACTCCTTGAGCAGCATGTCCACGCTCAACTTTCCTCCCACCTCTCATCTAACTTTCTCCTTGACAACCTCCAATCTGGCTTCCGCCCCACCACTCCACTGAAACTGCCCTGACCAAAATTACTAATGACTTACTCACAGCCAAAGCTAACAGACAGTTCTCCATCCTCCTCCTCCTTGACCTGTCCTCTGCCTTTGACACAGTCAACCACTGCCTACTGCTACAGATTCTTTCTTCCCATG
The DNA here is from genome assembly GCA_033576555.1 of Oophaga sylvatica. Classification (NCBI taxonomy): domain Eukaryota; kingdom Metazoa; phylum Chordata; class Amphibia; order Anura; family Dendrobatidae; genus Oophaga; species Oophaga sylvatica. Next base: position 231,880,191 of record JARQOD010000001.1, on the reverse strand, counting down.
GCATCAAAGACCTTGCCCTGTCCTGGATGGCCACTTACCTTTCTGACCGCACATTTAGCGTCTCCCACTCCCACACTACCTCCTCATCCCGCCCTCTCTCTGTTGGAGTCCCTCAAGGCTCTGTCCTGGGGCCCCTACTTTTTTCCATCTATACCCTTGGCCTAGGACAACTCATAAAGTCCCATGGCTTCCAGTACCACCTGTATGCGGACGACACTCAGATCTACCTCTCTGGCCCAGATGTCACCTTTCTGCTGTCCAGAATCCCAGTGTGTCTATCAGCCATATCCTCCTTCTTCACCTCTCGCTTCCTAAAACTCAGTGTAGACAAAACCGAACTCATCATCTTTCCTCCATCTCGCGTATCTTCCCTACCCGATCTATCTATTATGGTAAATGGCATCACGCTCTCTCCCGCACCTGAAATCTGCTGCCTCTGAGTAACTCTCGACTCTGCCCTGTCCTTCAAACCACACATCCAAACTCTAGCCACCTCCTGTTGCCTCCTACTTAAAAACATTTCCAGAATCTGTCCCTTCCTCAGCCCTCAATCTACTAAAACTCTTGTGCATGCCCTCATCATCTCCCGCCTTGATGACTGCAACACCTTCCTCTGTGGCCTCCCCGTCAACTCTCTTGCACCACTCCAGTCTGTCCTCAACTCTGCTGCCCGACTAATCCACCTCTCCCCTCGCTACTCCCCTGCTTCTCCTCTCTGAAAATCCCTCCACTGGCTCCCAATTCCCCAACGAATCCAGTTCAAACTACTAACACTGACCTACAAAGCCGTCCACAACCTGTCCCCTCCCTATATCTCTGAACTAATCTCCCAATATCTTCCTTCACGTAATCTTCGATCCTCCCAAGACCTCCCACTATCCTCCACACTTATTCGTTCCTCACACAACCGCCTCCAAGATTTCTACCAGAATATCCCCCATCCTCTGGAATTCCACGCCTCAACATGTACGATTATCCATCACCCTTGGATCCTTCAAATGGAACCTGAAAACCCATCTCTTCAGGAAAGCCTACAGCCTGCAATAACCATTCTGCCGCCTCGCTACCACCACCCGAGCTTCCACCTCGCCATCACCACCCGAGCTTCCGCCTCGCCACCACTACTCTAGCCGCCGCCTCGCTGCCACCACCCGAGCTGCCGCCTCCTGCCACCACCCTCGCTGCCTCCTCGCCGCCACCACCAGAGCTGCCGCCTCGCCGCCACCACCAGAGCTGCCGCCTCGCCGCCACCACCACCAGAGCTGCCGCACCCCCGACCTTCTGTTCCCCATTATCCCGTAGAATGTAAGTCCGCAAGGACAGGGTCCCCTCTGTACCAGTCTGTCATTGTAAATTTGTTTACTGTAAACGATATCTATAACTTTGTATGTAACCCTTCTCATGTACAGCACCATGGAATTAATGGCTCTATATAAATAAATAATACATGGGGCAGCATATGGGTCATAATCTATGGAGCATCATATGGGGGCATAATACATGGGGCAGCATATGGGGCATAATACATGGGCAGCATATGGGGCATAATCTATGGAGCATCATATAGGGCATAATACATGGGGCAGCATATGGGGCGTAATACATTGGCACATATGGGGCACAATCTATGGAGCATTTTGTGGGCGTAATACATGGGGTAGCATATGGGGCATAATCTATGGAGCATCATATGGGGCATAATACATGGGGCACAATCTATGGAGCATCTTCTGGGGCATAATACATGAGGCAGCATATGGGGCACAATCTATGGAGCATCTTGTGGGGCATAATACATGAGGCAGCATATGGGGCACAATCTATGGAGCATCTTGGGCATAATACATGGGGCAGCATATGGGGCCCAATACATGGGCAGCATATGAGGCACAATCTATGGGCACTTGTGGCATCATGGGTGCTTGGGGCATAATATACTTTGGGGTAGCATATGGGGCATAATCATGGGGCAGCATATGGGGCACTAATCTATGGAGCATCATATGGGGGCATAATACATGGGGCACAATCTATGGAGCATCTTGTGGGACATAATACATGGGGCAGCATATGGGGCACAATGTATGGAGCATCTTGTAAGGCATAATACATGGGCAGCATATGGGGCATAATCTATGGGGCAGTATATGGGGCATAATCTATGGAGCAGCATATGGGGCTCCTGATTCAATATGGCTATTCAAAAACATTGAACCTACTTTAATTTTACTTTTATTGGTATCTATTTTTATTTTTGAAATTTACCAGTAGCTGCCTCATTTTCCACCTTAGGCTTATACTCGAGTCGATAAGTTTTCCCAGTTTTTCGGGTCAGCTTATACTCTAGTATATACGGTATACGTGTTTGATATCTACAAACTCGTAGTGACCTGTATAATCTTAATTGCAAGTAAATTTTTGCATTTAGTGAACATGGAAAAAAAAGATAAATTGTGGAATTGCAATTTCACCGCACTTGGAATTTTTTTCACATTTTTCATAACACTATATGGCAAAACCAATGGAGTTGTTCAAAAGTACATCCCGTATCGCAAGAAAAAAAGCACTCACATGAAAATTGACGGAAAAATAAAAAAGTTATGGCTCTGGGAAGTTTGGAAGCAAGCCAGAAAAATGGAATAACCCAAGGTGGTGAATGGGTTAACCCCTTAAAGGGAATCTGTCACCCCATTTTAGCCATATCAGCTAAAGATATGACTGAACAGTGCATCCCATAAGCAACCTATCGGTATGTAGCTTATATCCTGATACCCCCGTTTTGATGGCAAAATACCTTTGTAAAGTTCGGATTTTTGTCTGTAAATCAGGGCGGTCCGGTCCAAAGGGCAGCGTTTTTCTCTCTCCCCCTCCCCCCCCGCTCCTCGGAATCTCTTGCGTATGGTCGTCTGTGAATCGCACAGACGGCGTTCGGCTTCACGCGATTGCGCTTTTCAAATTCCCCCCACACATGCGCAGTGTGCTTTGCCCAACAGTGGGCAAAGCATAAAATCATTACAGCGCATGCGCAACTATTGTTCCTCACAAGCAGTCATTTCCGGGGCAAGGAAAGAGTTGCGCATGCGCTGTAATGATTTTATGCTTTGCTCACTGCTGGGCAAAGCACACTGCGCATGCGCGGGGGGAATTTGAAAAGCGCAATTGCGGTAAGCCGAACGCAGTCTGTGCGATTCACAGATGACCATACGCAAGAGATGCCGAGGAGGAGCGGGGGAGGGGGGAGAAGAGAGAAAATGCCGCCCTCCGGACCGCACTGATTTACAGACAAAAATCCGAACTTTACAAATGTATTTTGCTATCAAAACGGGGTATCAGGATATAAGCTACATATCGATAGGTTGCTTATGGGATGCACTATTCAGTCATATCTTTAGCTGATATGGCTAAAATGGGGTGACAGATTCCCTTTAACCCCCACGGGTGGTTTGCACGTTAATGACCGGGCCAATGTTCTTCGCGATTCTGAGATTGTTTTTTTGCAATTTTCAAACTTTGAATTTTTATGAGAAATATGTCACACAAAATAGTTAATAAATAACATTTCCCACGTCTACTTTACATTAGCACAATTTTGGAACCAAAATTTGTTTTTGTTAGGAAGTTAAAGGGTTAAAAGTTTCTCATTTTTACAACAAAATTTACGAAGCCATTTTTTTAAGGGACCACCTCACATTTGAAGTCACTTTGAGGGGTCTATATGGCAGAAAATACCCAAAAGTGACATCATTCTAAAAACTGCACCCCTCAAGGTACTCAAAACCACATTCAAGAACTTTATTAACCCTTCAGGTGCTTCACAGGAGCTGAAGCAACGTGGAAGGAAAAAATGAACATTTAACTTTTTAGTCACAAAAATGATCTTATACAAACATTTTTTTTTTATTTCACAAGGGTAAAAGGAGAAAATGGACAGATAAAGTTGTTGTGCAATTTCTCCTGAGTACGCCAATACCCCATATGTGGGGGAAAACCACTGTTTGGGTGCACGGCAGGTCTTGTAAGGGAAGGAGCGCCATTTGACTCTTTCAAACCAAAATTGACTGGAATTGAGATTGGACGCCATGTCGCGTTTGGAGAGCCCCTGATGTGTCTGAACAGTGGAAACCCCCCACAAGTGACACCATTTTGGAAACTAGACCCATTAAGGAACTTATCTAGATCTGTTGTGAGCACTTTTAACCCCAAGTGTTTCACTAAAGTTTATAATGCCTGGGTGTGAAAAAAAAAAAAATTCCACAAAAATGATTTTTTTAGTCCCCAATTTTTTTATTTTTCCCAAGGAAATTGGTCCCCATAATTTTTGTCCAATTTGTCCTGAGTACACTGATACTCCATACAGTATGTGGGGGGGGGAACTGTTTCAGCGCACGGCAGTGCTTGGAAAGGAAGTAATGACGTTTTGGAATGCAGACGTTGATGGGTGTCATGTTCCGTTTGCATAGCACAAGATGTGCCTAAACACTGGAAACCCTCCACAAGTGACCCCATTTTAGAAACTAGAACCCCCTAAGGAACTTATCTAGATCTATGGTGAGCAATTTGAACCCAAGTGCTTCACACAAGTTTATAACGTAGAGCCGTAAGATTAAAAAAATCATATTTTTTCCACAAAAATGATCTTTTCACCCCAATTTTTATTTTCCCAAGGGTAACAAGACCCCAAATGTTATTGTGCAATTTGTCCTGAGTACGCTGATACCCCATATGTGGGGGTAAACCACTGTTTGGGTGCATGACAGAGCTCAGAAGGGAAGGAGCGTTATTTGACTTTTTCAACGCAGAATTGGCTGGATGCCATGTCGCGTTTGGAGAGCGCCTGATGTGCCTAAACAGTGGAAATCCCCAACAAATGACACTATTTTGTAAACTAGACCCCTCAAGGAACTTATCTAGATGTGTGGTGAGAACTTTGAACCCCAGGTTTTTCACTAAAGTTTATTAGGCCCGAGCATGAAAATAAAAAAATAATTATTTCCACAATCATGATCTTATAGTCCCCAATTTTTTATTTTCCCAAGGGTAACAGAAGAAATTGGACCCCAAGAGTTATTGTGCATTTTGTCCTGAGTATTCTGATACCCCATATGTGGGGGTAAACTACTGTTGTGGTGCATGACAGAGCTCAAAAGGGAAGGATCATCATTTGACTTTTTCCATCATACATGACGGCACCACGAGAGAGGGGATCCGCCCATCAAGGACAGGAAACCTTCAAGATAAAAGGGGCGGCTCCTCTCTCCGCATCAGTTGGTTTCCTGTCCTCGATAGGGGACCCTCAAGATAGAAGACTCTCGGATGAAGAGGATGCCTGGGTCGGATGGCTAACGGTGGGCACGAGTCCATCGCATCAGTCACCAGGTACCGGTAGTCGCCTCAGGGATCAGGTATACCCTGCCCCCTCTGAGCGAGGCATGGCCACTGCCCTTAAGGCTAATGCCTGGGTGAATATTAAAGCCTCGGTGGCTACGTCTCGCGTACCCTCCCTGATGCTTCAGCGGACAGCTTGCGGAGCAGTCCCCGGAGACCACTTTCAGTGCATCTCCCTGTCGACAAGAGTGGCCATGCAGCCTGTAAGCACATCAGTGGCAGGCACATTTTAAAAGAAATCCCCCTACTGAAGTACCTGGAAGCGTTGGTGGCGTGGTGGCAAGCGCTGCATGGTGTAGCGATCCGGTGCACGACAGACCCACACCGGATGTGATCTGGCATATGGCAGGCGGCAGGTAGTGCGAACCGGAAGTCGGCAGGACGGCGCACCGGAAGTGACCCGGGCGCGCTCCAGAGCTGGAACCTGTGCGCGCTCCGGAGGTCAGAGGCGTTCCTGCAGCCGGAGTGGTGTGAGATCGCCAAGGGGGGAGCTCCGGTAAGGCGCGCACCGGACATGACTGCCGGGTGCGCGCACAGTGCGCTTGCGGGCAGCTGTATGGAAAAAAAAGAGGCGGATCTAAAATTGCCTATTTAAGCCTGCAGTCACATGAAACTGACCGTCACAAAAAACCATACTAGGTTGGAGGTGACGGTGTATCTAACGCCTTAAAATGGAAAGTCTATCACCAGGGCATTTAGAGCCACGCCAGGAGGTGCAAGTAAGACGGTCCCTGTCTAGTGAAAAGAACCAGACACGCCGCAGTAATAGCCGCTCGGGCAGCATACGGACGGACCAGGGCAAGGAGGGGTCTGCGATCTCAGAAGGAGACAATGGAAGAACCAGTCAGCCTCCGGAGCCGGTACCTGTCTATTGCAGCGTCCGAGTGGTGAGTGAGCTTCGAGAAAGTCCAGTACGCTAATGTCTGTTCTCTTTCTCTCTCTTTCTTGCCTATAACTTTCCCTTTTTCACATACATGGATGGGTGGAGTATAGGGGGTTTATAGGAAGAGAAAAGCTAAGACCAAAAATAAGGAGTGTCCTTTATGTAAAACTCCTCTAGAAAGGGCCTGGAATAAAAATCTGTGTCAAGACTGTATTAGTAAAACACTGGCGGAAGAGACACCCTCCTTTTCTGAAAGCCTGAAATCTTTAATTCAGGCAGAAGTCTGCAGATCTATGAAAGCATTTCAGACAGCGGACATGGACGGCAGGTCCAGAGATAGGTCCAGTGTATCAGGGGTATCCCAGGAGGATTCCTCAGGAGCAGAAAGAGACTCCAGCAGGTCCCGTGGTTCAAATAGTAGCTCAGAGGAAGAGGACACAGATAGGCTCATAAGAACAGTCCGCTCTACCATGGGATTAGTAGAGGAAAAAACTAAACGAACAACTCAAGAACTTATGTTCGGAGGCCTACAGAAAAAGAAAAGGAAAGCTTTTCCTATTAATGATCAGTTGAAGGAACTTATTAAAAGGGAGTGGGAAGAGAAAGTACCCCTTCGATGAAGAGGCGTCCTCATCCTGGGATAGAGCCCCAAAAATAGATGTGGCAGTCTCGAAAATCGCTAGAAAATCCTCTCTACCCTTTGAAGATTTAGGTACGTTAAGAGAACCGCTGGACAGAAAGACGGACAACTGTCTAAAGACGGCTTGGGAGACCTCAGCAGAGCATTAAGACCAGCCATCGCAGCTACTTGTATGGCTAGATCCCTCAAGGTATGGGTAGATAACCTAGAGGATCAACTGGAACAAAGAGTCTCCAGGGAAAATATCCTAGAGGCCATACCAGCTATTAGAGCAGCGGCAAGTTTCTTGGCTGAAGCCTCCGCAGATTCGGCAAGACTGGCAGCAAAATCGGCAGCATTAACTAATGTAGGACGCCGTGCGGTGTGGCTCAAATGCTGGCCAGGAGATATGCAAGCAAAAGTAAAACTATGCTCCCTGCCATGCGAAGGCAATTTTTTGTTTGGTCCAGCACTAGACGAGGTATTGGAGAAAGCTGGCGATAAGAAAAAGAATTTTCCAAAACAACCCTTTCAGGCCTTTCGGCGCTCATTTCAGAAGAGCCGAAAATTCGGGAGACAACAATACAGAGATCGCGACAGAAACTTCCAGGACAAGCAATCCAGAGGAGGGAAAGGCTTTTATTTCGGCAAGTCCTCCAAAGAAGACAAAAAGCCTTCCCAGTGACGGTCCTTCTCAGGTGGGGGGAAGGCTCTCTCACTTCCTTCCAGCCTGGTAGAGGATCTCATCCAGCACCTGGATTCTACAAGTTGATGGAATTTTAATTCCAGCCCTGATTCCACACTTACCCCCAAGAAGATATATGCTGACTCCCCTTCTGTCCTCACTGGAAAAACAAAGGGGTCTGGAAGAAGAGATAATCTCCCTCATACAAAAGCAGGTTCTGGAAGAGGTTCCGGTGGAAGAAGAAGACGAAGGGTTTTACTCTCTGCTATTTCTGGTGAAAAAGCCGGACAACTCCTGGAGGACAATTATAAATCTAAAGGCCCTCAACAAATTTCTAGTAATTCCATCCTTCAAAATGGAAACAATAAGAACGGCAGTGAACCTCCTTTTTCCTCTGTTATATGGCAGTCCTGGACCTCAAGGACGCTTACTATCACGTCCCAATTCGACGACAGGACCGCAAATACCTCAGGGTAGCGGTACAAGTAAGATCACAATTACGTCATCTGCAGTACAGAGCTCTGCCCTTTTGGCATAGCGACAGCCCCACGTGTCTTTACTAAACTGATGGCGGACGTCACAGCACACCTAAGAGAAAAAGACACTCTAATAATACCCTATCTGGACGACTTCCTAATAGTGGGGAAGAGTTTCTCGCACTGTCAGGATCAAGTCAGGATAGTAATGAAAACGTTGCGTATGCTGGGGTGGCAGCTCATCCTCAAGAAATCCAAGCTGGAACCAGCAATGACCCAGAATTTTTGGGGGATAACGTTACTCAGTGACGCAGGAATGTTGCCTTCCGGAACGAAAAGAGGACGAAATAAAACAAATGATCACAACAACAATAAAGAAACCACAAATTAAGCTAAGAAAGGCCATGTCGGTGTTGGGATCCCTAACCGCATGCATACCAGCAGTGAAATGGGCCCAGTTCCACACAAGGAAGCTACAGTGGGGTGTGTTGCAGGGAGACCTAGACCTCCATGGACAACTAGACCAAAAAATCACCCTCTCGAATTCTGTACTACAGTCGCTCAGATGGTGGTTACAGATAGACACATCTCCGCGAGGAGTCCCATGGAGATTTACAGCCTCCAAGGTGGTTACGACGGACGCCAGCCCTTGGGGGTGGGGGGCTCACCTAGATACTGTGGCTCCAGAAACCATGGAGGCAAGAGGAAAAAACTATCCTCAAACGACTGGGAACTCTTGGCGGTCGAGAGAGCACTGAAGGGCCTACTACCACATATATCGGGACATCATGTCAGAGTCCTATAAGACAACCGGACAGCGGTCGCATATATAAACCACCAAGGGGGTACCCGTTCTCGGTCACTGATGGAGATAACGGAGAGAATTATGGCTCTTGCAGAGCATCATTTCCACTCATTATCGGCCCTGCACATACGAGGTATAGACAACCAGAAGGCAGATTTCCTGAGCAGAAACCACCTGAAGCAAGGAGAATGGACACTAAAAAAGTCCGTTTTTCAGCAGATAGTGCATATATGGGGAAAACCCAGCATAGACCTTTTTGCCACAAGAACCAACAAGAAACTGCAGAAATTTTGCTCCCTGAATCCAGAAGACAGACCCTTAACAGTAGACGCCTTCAGGATAAACTGGACATCAGGACTCTGTACGCCTTCCCTCCGATATGTCTGATTCCATTAGTTCTGAGGAAGATCAGGGAAGACAAGGCCAGGGTGATCTTAATAGCCCCTTTTGGCCGAAGAGGCCATGGTTCTACTGGCTGAGAGTAATGTCCATAACAGACCCATGGGTGCTGCCGGAAGACCAGGACCTTATGACACAGGGTCCCTTCAGTGACCCTCAGAGATCCGGGCTGCATTTGACAGCCTGGAATTTAAAAGGTCACTGTTAGAGAAAAAAGGATTTTCGGCTGCACTAATATCCACCCTACTCAGCAGTAGAAAACCAGTGACTACGAAAATTTACGGCAGGATATGGAAAAAAATTTTGGAAGTCTCAGGATCAGTACGGGATGGGGAGATCCCGATAGTGGCAATATTGGAATTTCTGCAGAAGGGCTTAGAGCTAGGGTTAGCAGTCAGCACCCTTAAAGTACATGTTTCAGCCCTTGCAGCTTTATTTAACTACGACTTAGCAAACAATAGATGGGTGGCTAGGTTTATCCGGGCCTGTAATAGAGCGGATTCTGTTCCATCCCCTGCTCCTCCACCATGGGACCTCAATTTGGTCTTATCAGCCTTAACAGAAAGTCCCTTTGAGCCTTTAAACATACTATCTGATAGTCTTAACTTTAAAAACTACCTTGTTGATAACACTAACATCGGCCCGTAGAATTGGAGACCTACATGCGTCATCAGCTGACCATCCTTACACTCAGATCATGAATGATAGGGTAGTGTTAAGATTAGACCCTGCATATCTGCCCAAGGTTGTGTCAAAATTCCACAGAGCTCAGGAAATATTACCATCCTTTTGCCCTAACCCTAGTAACACAAAGAAAGAGAAACTACACTGTTTAGATGTTGGATGTATCCTGCAATATCTAGAAAAGACAAAAACCTGGAGAAAACTCAGGGCGTTACTTGCTTCATACCAGGGGGCGAGAAAGGGCCTAAGAGCCTCTAGACAGACTATAGCTAGATTGGTGAGAGAGGCCATCATGCAAGCTTATAGTAGTGTAGGCAGGGCTGTTCCTGAAGGACTAAAAGCCCACTCCACAAGAGCCATGGCGACATCTTGGGTGGAGAAAGCAGACGCCACGATCGACCAAATCTGTAAGGCGGCCACTTGGTCCTCTCCGTCAACTTTTTTCAGACATTATAGGTTAGACTTATCTGCTACCTCTGATCTCACGTTTGGGAGAAGAGTGTTGGAAGCAGTGATCCCTCCCTAAAGGGAATACAAATCTCTGTAACTCTCTCGTGGTGCCGTCATGTATGATGGAAAAACACGGGTATTACATACCTGGTAATGTGTTTTTTCATGAGACATGACTGCACCCTTATATTCCCGCCCTTTGCTCACGTCATTAGTTGGGTGCATTTTTTGTTTTATACACTCCCTTGGGTGTGGGTAATTAGAATTGTAAAGGATGTATTATTTATGTGTACACTAACCTGCGGAGTTCCTCTCGTGCTCTGTAAAACAACTGATGCGGAGAGAGGAGCCGCCCCTTTTATCTTGAAGGTTTCCTGTCCTTGATGGGCGGATCCCCTCTCTCGTGGTGCCGTCATGTCTCATGAAAAAAACACATTACCAGGTATGTAATACCCGTGTTTTTCAATGTAGAATTGGCTGGAATTGAGATCAGACGCCATGTCACATTTGGATAGCCCCTGATGTGCCTAAACAGTGGAAACCTCCCAATTCTAACTCCAACCCTAAACCCAACACACCCCTAAACCTAGTCCCAACTCTAACCACAAACCTAACCCTAACACACCCATAATCCCAACCCTAATCCTAACTTTAGCCCCAACTCTAACCCTAAGTTTAACCCTAACCCTAGTGGGAAAATGGAAATAAATACATTTTTTTTATTTTATTATTTTTCCCTAACTAAGGCGGTGATAAAGGGGGAGTTTGATTTACTATTTATAGCCGTTTTTTATGATTGGCAGCTGTCACACGCTAAAAGACGCTTTTTATTGCAAAAAATAGTTTTTGCATCATCACATTTTGAGAGCTATAATTTTTCCATATTTTGGCCCACAGTCATGTGAGGTCTTGTTTTTTTGCGGGACGAGTTGACATTTTTATTGGTACCATTTTCAGGCACATGACATTGTTTGATTGCTGTTTATTTTTGGGAGGCAGAATGAGCAAAAATCAGCAATTCATGAATTTCTTTTTGGGGGGGTTTGTACCATTCCGCATGTGGTAAAATTGATAAAGCAGTTTTATTATTCGGGTTAGTACAATTACAGCGATACCTCATTGATGTCATTTTTTTTGTTTTGTCGCTTTTATACAATAAAAACTATTTTATAGAAAGCATAATTATTTTTGCATCGCTTCATTCTGAGAGCTATAACTTTATTTTTTGCTGATGACGCTCTATGGCGGCTTATTTTTTGCAGGACAAGATGACTTTTTCAGTGGTACCACGTTTATTTATATCCGTTTTTTGATTGTGTGGTATTCCACTTTTTGCTCGGCGGTATGATAAAGCATTGTTTTTTGCCTTTTTTTATGGTGTTTACTAAAGGGGTTAATTAATGGGACTGTTTTATAGGGTGGGTCATTACGGACGCGGCGATACCAAATGTGTGCTTTTATTGTTTAGATTTTTTTTATTAAAATATTTATTGCTGGGATAAATATTGATTTTTTTAATCATTTTTTAAAATATTTTTACAATTATTAAAAATTTTTTATTTTTTTTTTATTTAATTCTTAGTTTTACACTTTGTCCCACTATGGGACACTCATTTTGTGCAGGCTGATCGCTTGCTATAGAAGCTGTCAGCACTGCAGCTCCTATAGCACTGACCTGAGAGATTTCCTGGTCATTAATGCGCATGACAGGAAGTCCCTCAGGCCTGGAGACCCGGATGTCGTTGTGACGACATCGGGTCTCCATGGCAGTAATCGGGACCCCCGCGACATGCGATCCAAAAGCAGAGGGGCTGTGAGCCCCTCTGCAGCTGCCGGAACACTACGATCATGTTTGATCGCAGTGTGCCGGGGGTTAAAGTGCCGGGAGCTGTCCGTGACAGCTCCTGGCACTTAATGCTGGGTGTCAGCTATGAAAATCAGCTGAAACCCGGCCGCGATCGGCCGCGTTCCCCTCGTGAGTGCGGCCAGTCCACTTTGACGTACTATGCCGTCGCTGGTACTTAAGGTCCAGGTCACATGGACTAGATAGTACGTCATATGGTAGAAAGGGGTTAATAAAAGAATGTATTCATGGAAAAACTGGCATGGGCTCCCGTGCAATTTTCTGTGCCAGAGAGGGAAAGCCAGTGACTGAGGGCAGATATTAATAGCCTAGAAAGGGACCATGGTTTTTGGCCCCCTCGGCTAAAAACATCTGGCCCCAGCCACCCCAGCATTTTTAAGATGCACCAATTCTGGCACTTCGCCTCTCTCTTCCCACTGCCCTGTAGCAGTGGCATATGGGGTAATAAGGGGTTAATGTCACCTTTGTATTGTAAGATGACATTAAGCCTGGCTTAGTAATGGAGAGGTGTCATTAAGACACCTATCCATCACTAATCCTGAAGTTTGTAATGGGTTAAATAAACACACTCAGGTAGAATAAAGTATTTTAATGAAATGACAGACCACACATTTTTTCCATCTTTATTCTTCTGCTAATTCAAACGATGCCCTCGATCTCCTGTAAAAAATACAACATAAAAACCTACAATATACTATACCTGTCCGGCGTACAGTCAGTCCTACGCCGTAATCCATATCGGGGGGTTAAATAGTTTTCAACCGGGAGCGGTGCTAATGCGAGCACCCCGGCTGTAAACCACTGAGGAATGAATGAGAAGCTGAATGAACAGGCATTTTCCCACGCTGCAGAGTTCATCGCGGGTCAGCCTGTGAGTGTACGGAGCATCAGTGACGTCAGCACTAGTCACTGATGCTGCCGCCTGCAGCTTCTCATTCATTTTTTTTGAATGGGGCAAAAGGAGGGGGAAAACAGCTGAGCTGACATGTGTCGGGAAAGATGTGGGCTAACCGCCGGAGCTCACATCAAAGGGAGGGAGTCAGACATTGGCGTAAATTTACGCCCATTGTCGGAAAGGGGTTAATGCGACCCTGCCTGCAGGATTTTGTTCAGTAAACTACAGACTTGTGTGAACATTTTGGAGATGACTTCGGAGATGAAGCTCACTCTGGTGGTTGCTGAGGGTATTGAACCTATCCTGAATACCAAGAGTCCTACACCCGCAGATAACGAGTAGGTATCAGGTGGTACTGACTGGCCTGATATAACTGAGCTGATCTCCCATGATCCTCGCCAGTAATCAATTGTGCGTCCTGATTTGGTTTGGAATTCAGCTTGCTTTCCTGCTGTCTCCTGCTTGCGTTCAGATAAGTCTCATTCAGTTTTTTTTTTTTTTACTGTGGTTTGAATTCCTTGCTTTTTGCTGCATTGCTTTTTGTCTTCAGCCGGGTCCCCTATGGGGGCTTTGGCTGGTCTCCGTTCGTTTTTTGTATTTGTTCATTTGCTCAGTTCTTGTGATATTTTTCTGCTGGGTTGCTACGTGTCCACACCAGAGATCTGACATAGGTGGTCGAGACCGTGTGGTCTGTGTTTTTGGATTCAGAAGTGTTGGAGTTTTTCCTAGAGTTTTTCTGGGTTGCAGAAAGTAATCTCTCCTGTGCTGTCCTATCTAGTCAGTTTTGGGCCCCAGCGTTTGCTCAATCTATTTTCTGTCTCTGTTCGTATTTTCATCTTGTCTAACCGCCATTATATGTTTGGGGGCTTCCTACTTGTTTGGGGTCTACTCCGGGGCAGTTAACTTTCCGCTTTCCATCTTCAGGGATAGCTATCTCTCCGGCTGTGCCGAGGCGTCTAGGACCACCGTAGGTACGCTCCATGGCTGCTTCTAGTTGTGCGGTTAGTTTAGGGGTCTGCAACCTATTAGTTTCCAACCTCTCTGGTGTTAGGCTGCCTATGCGGTTTTTTGCTCCTGCCTCCTCAGCTACCATAACATAACAGACCCTGTCAGGTTGTCGCTGTTATACTGATTAAACTGATACCTGGGTTGATTAAAAAACATACACAAGATTGATTTCATGTGCATTTGTAGCTTTCAGTTAATGAGACTCTCGTGCTTCGGGACGGCCTGTGTGGGGGGCTTTATGTGGTGCTCTACTTACATATGCATCTGTATGGGCTTATGACAGGTCATTGAGACTTCAGTCACCTGCATCCTATTTTACATAATGTGTATAATATTGCTGGTTTAGGAAAAAAAATTACATCCAGCAAAATGGCGACGGTGCCTGCACAGTAGCATCCATCGCATAATGCATATAATATTATTGGCTTAGAAAAAAAAATTAACTTCAGCAAAATAGTGGAGGAAAGAAAATGTGGCAGCCGCAAAATGACGCCGGTTGTCGATAGATGCTTCTGCGCATGCATCAGCGCCAGTTTGCTGGATGCTTCTTTTTTTTTTTTCTAAGCCAACAATATTATATGCATTATGTAAAATAGGGGGTAGGTCAGTGAGGGATCAATGACCTATCATAATCCCATAAGGATGCATATGTAAGCAGAGCACCACATGAAGACCCCTCCCCCCCCCCCCCACAGGCCACCACGAAGCACAAGAATCTAATTAACTGTAAACCACAATTATAGATTTAACAACCACAAGATGGATTTCATCAACCAAGGTATCATTTTAATCAGTATAACGGCGCCAAACTGAGTGTCTGTAGGTTACTGTGCACAATCCCAGTGCTCGCTTTAACCATTTGTTGGTTTATTCATGTGACATTATGGGTGGGCCGCTATGGGTCGCCACATAACTATCACATTATGGTGATAAGTACAGAGTTCTGATATGGTTTTAAATGACTGCGTACCGTTATATTTTTCAATAAAATAATTATTTTTACCTCATTACTCCAATTTATGTGGCTCTGTTTTTCTTTCAATACAGCAAAAATTAATTGAGGAAAGGTAGAAAAAATTTAAATGTCAAGTTATATTCATTTTTACTTTATATCTTTTTAAAACCAATTGCATTTTGTCCTGAATATCTCAAAATAACTTCCTGCATATTAATTTACAGAAAAATACCGACCCTTACAAAAATGCCGTATGGTAAATTTGCCAGTGTTGGTTCCGAATTTAGTGGGGAATTGAAAGAAAAACTGTATCTGAAGTTGAAAAGAAAGGATAATTCGTCTGCTTACAATAAAGGTATGGTGATAAAGCAAAACTGCCTTGTGACAGTGAAAAGGATTGACATATTACATTTATTATTTTATAGTGGTACTTACAACATAAAGAGAGATAATTGACTGTAATAGGCGACATAGCTTTCCTTAGTACTGTAAAAGAGGTGAAATTGAGTAGATTGAAATGTTCACTGTTCTGTAAAGGCTGGGTCTCACATAGCGATACACCAGTGATCTCGACAACGATATGCACTTGTCAGGATCGCTGGTGTATCGCTACATGATCGCTGCTGAGCTGCCAAACAGGCAGCTCAGGGCAGCGATCAGCACAGCGACACTGCGGGTAACATCGCTTAGTTACCCGCAGTGTACCTTGGATACCAGCGCCCTGATGCAGGGAGCTGGTAACCAAGGTACACATCGGGTTTCCAGGCGCTGCGCGGTGCCTGGAAACCCGCTGTGTACCTTGGTTACCAGCTCCCTGCAGCAGCGCGCTGGTATCCAAGGTACACAGCGGGTTTCTAGGCACTGCCCCGCGCCTGGAAATCCGCTGTGTACCTTGGTTACCAGCGGATCGCTTGTCTCCCGCCTGTCACACGCAGCGATGGGTGCCTGCCAGCGGGAGACCAGCGATCATAAAAATGTCCAGGACATTCAGCGACGATCAGCAATTCACAGCAGGGGGGCTGATCGTCGCTGAATGTCACACACAGCGATATCGCTGGGGAGATCACTGCTGCGTCACAAAACTAGTGACTCAGCAGCGATCTCGCTAGCGAGATCGCTGTGTGAGACGGGGGCTTAAGAAGTGCTGTTATCACATCCTTGGGGGTAACCTAAAAGTGCCATGATCTGACCTAAACAGCAGCCTGCCCATTAATTGTGTGTAAATCCTTGTCATCTGCAAACTGAGCAGTTATACATTATAATCACCTACTTTATCACTTTTTCAGATGATCTCTGGATTGTTTCAAGGACCCTGAACTTTGATCCACAGGATATATTTATTGCTTGCAGTGTGTTCTTTGGACCCTCGGCTAACAATGAAATAGAGATTTTACCTTTGAAAGGATACAGTCCATCAAATTGGCCAATGAATAGTATGTGAATTGTAAATTTGTACCGTGAAATATGAAAATAATTCAAAAAATGACAAATTTTCCTTGTGGACACTAAATGTAATCAGAAAGATTGTTCCATTATCACTAGAAGGGCTCATACCCATCAACGTTAATATAATCGGTCTGATTTTATTCCTGAAAAGACGGACGTGTGTTATGCCAGTACAGTCATGGTCAAAAGTTTTGAGAATGACACAAATATTATATTTTCACATGATCTGCTGCCCTCTGGTTTTTATGTGTGTTTGACAGATGTTTTTATCACAGACAGAAATATAATAATTGCAAACATATGAGTAGCAAATGCTTATATTGACAGAATGAGTTAATGCAGCAAGTCAATATTTGCAGTGTTGACCCTTCTTCAGGACCTCTGCAATTCTCCCTGGCATGCTCTCAATCAACTTCTGGACCAAATCCTGACTGATAGTTGTCCATTCTTGCACAATCAATGCTTTCATTTTGTCAGAATTTTTAGGTTTTTGTTTGTCCACCCGTCTCTTGATGATTGACCACAAGTTCTCAATAGGATTAAGATCTGGGGAGTTTCCAGGCCATGGACCCAAAATCTCTGTTTTGTTCCCTGAGCCATTTAGTTATCACCTTTGCTTTATGGCAAGGTGCTCCATCATGCTGTTAAAGGCATTGTTGATCGCCAAACTGCTCTTGGAGGGTTGGGAGAAGTTGCTCTTGGAGGACATTCTGGTACCATTCTTTATTCATGGCTGTGTTTTTAGGCAAGACTGTGAGAGAGCCGATTCCCTTAGCTGAGAAGCAACCCCACACATGAATGGTTTCAGGATGCTTAACAGTTGGCATGAGACAAGACTGGTGGTAGCGCTCACCTTGTCTTCTCCGAATGAGGCGTTTTCCTGATGTCCCAAACAATCGAAAAGGGGATTCATCAGAGAAAATAACTTTACCCCAGTCCTCAGCAGTCCACTGCCTGTACCTTTTGCAGAATATCAGTCTGTCCATGATGTTTTTTCTGGAGAGAAGTGGCTTCTTTGCTGCCCTCCTTGAGACCAGGCCTTGCTCCAAGAGTCTCAGCCTCACAGTGCGTGCAGATGCACTCACACCTGCCTGCTGCCATTCCTGAGCAAGCTCTGCACTGCTGGTAGCCCGATCCCGCAGCTGAAACACTTTCAAGAGACAGTCCTGGCGCTTGCTGGTCTTTCTTGGGCGCCCTGAAGCCTTTTTGGCAACAATGGAACCTCTCTCCTTGAAGTTCTTGATGATACGATAGATTGTTGACTGAAGTGCAATCTTGCTAGCTGCGATACTCTTCCCTGTTAGGCCATTTTTGTGCATTGCAATGATGACTGCACGTGTTTCTTTAGAGATAACCATGGTTAACAGAAGAGAAACAATGATGCCAAGCACCAGCCTCCTTTTAAAGTGTCCAGTGGTGTCATTCTTAGTTAATCATGACAGATTGATCTCCAGCCATGTCCTCATCAACACCCACACCTGTTAATGGAGCCATCACTGAAAAGAGGTTAGCTGGTCCTTTTAAGGCAGGGCTGCAATGATGTTGAAATGTGTTTTGGGGGATAAAGTTCATTTTCTAGCCAAATATTGATTTTGCAAGTAATTGCTGTTGAGCTGATCACTCTTTATAACATTCTGGAGTATATGCAAATTGCCATTAGAAAAAGTGAAGCAGTAGACTTTGTAAAAATTAATATTTGTGTCATTCTCAAAACTTTTGTCCATGACTGTACAATGCGATTTTTCTCACCTAGCATCTCCATGACTGCGTATGCAATACAGCTGCCTATACAAAGCTGACATTAACTCCAATACTATTACCCCACTAGCCACTGCACCAGGGCAAGTGGGAACAGCGAAGGCTAACCACAAGAATTGGCTCAGCTTATGGATACGCCATTTCTGGGGCGGCTGAGAGCTGATGTTTATAGTCTGGGAGGGGCCAATATCCATGGCCTCATCCTATTAATATCAGCCCGCAGTTCTCTGCCTAGCCTTTGTTGGTTATTAAATATAGGGAGGGGGGAGCATGTATTTTCTTGGAGGGAGTCCCCCATTTTAATAACCACTAAAGACTAAGTATACGGCTGTGAGCTGATTTTAATGGCCTGGAAAGCTCCATGTGTATAACCCCCTTCCCAGGCTATAAAGGTCTCCCAGCTATCGGCTTTCTCTCTGCTGGTTATTAAAATTTCGGGAGACCCCACGCCAATGTTTTTTCTTAGTTATTCAATTATTAACTAAATACGTGAACGCTACACATGCACTGCACTAATATATGTGAGTGACAGCTTTCTATCTACAGTTGTGTGAAAAAGTTTGTCCCATTCCTGATTTCCTGTTCTTTTGCATATTTGTCACACTTAAATGTTACAGATCACCACCAAACAAATTTAAATATTAGATAAAGATAACACAAGACCCCGGGCTGATTACTGCCACATCTCTTCTCAAACAAAAAATCACTTAAATAGGACCTGCCTGACAAAGTGAAGTAGACCAAAAGATCTTAAAAGCTAGACATTATGTTGCGATCAAAAGAAATTCTGGAAAAACAAGAAACCAAGTAATTGAGATCTATCAGTCTGGAAAAGGTTAGAAAGCCAATTTTAAAGCTTTGGGACTCCTGCAAGCCACAGATAGAGCCATTATCCACAACACTGGTGAGCCTTCCTAGGAGTGGCAGCTTCTGGAGACACGCTCCCGTTATTTAAGAGGACTCTCTTTGCCACGGAAATGCCAAACGTGTGCGCTAAATGTCATTTAGGCACACTGTGCAGCTCAGAAAGGAGGGAGGCATTTGGATTTGAGATTGCAGAATTTGTTGGATTTCTTTTGGGGGACGAGGAGCCATAGCGTTTTTCCAGAGCTTTTGTACGACCAGTAACGTGGAAGCCCCCTATATTTTCTTTAACAGGACAGACATGACTGAGGACTTGTTTTTTGTGGATTGAGTTGAAGCTTTTATTGGGAACGTTTTGCGTAATGTTTGGGATTACATTTATCCTGCGCTCTACGCTGAGCACTTTTACCGGCGTTTCCATCTAAATGTCTAAATGATGTGATTCAGATGACACGCCCGATGGGTCCATTCACTGTAAGGCAGCAGAGTTACTATGAACTCCATCTAGCCTCTGTTCAGCTGTGTCCTTATCAGAAGTGCACAAAACTGTGGCGGACCGTGCTTCTATGCACGCCTAAAAAGACGGCCGCCGCTAGATCCTATGATTGGTATCCACAGTGTCTCCATCTACCTCATTATAGGGAATTTTCCGCCGGGTGTTCCGTCTGAGTCCCGTATTTCAGATATTTACATTGAAACCCTGGCGCGACCGCTCAGCGCAGGGCTCAGGATAAATGTGAGACGAGCCTTACTGCGATCTTTGGGAGGCAGAATGAACAAATCAACAGCGGTTGATGAATTGGTTTTATTTTATTTTCTCTATCCCCCATGACCGCACCACAGAGAGAGGGGATCCGCCCTTCAGGGACAGGGAACCTACAGATAAAAGGGCGGTGCCTCTCCTTCACATCAGTTGGTTTCCTGTCCCTGGCGGGGAACCTGCAGTTTTGCGGTACCTGAAGATTACAGGATGAAGATCGAAGGCCGGCCAGTCCGGGTTCCGGCAGTGGGGAGGCCCCTCCCGTGGCTAGTGTGGTGCCTGAGGCCGCCATCGCTGGGACTGAAGGTACTTGAAGGGTGTGGAGGGATTTCACAGTGGAAGGGGGGTCGACTTCACTCACCGAGGGGAGAGAAGGACCTAGCAGGGGTCGGCTCTCTGGCGCCACCACTTGCCCTAGGTCAGTCAGGGAACCGAGGGATAGATTGCAATCACCGTGTTATGTAGCATGTGACCACAGGGAGGCGCTGAGGGATCACAGGCAGAGGTGTGTCTAGGCTTTCTAGCACCCGGGGCAAGAATTCTGTTCGGCGCCCCCCCCCTCCCCAAGCACACATGTGATTTGCACACTTAGTCATGTACTGACGAGCTGCTCTCCCTAATGCTCTCAATATTCAGTGAAAAACTGAGAGAAGCAGGAAGAGAAGCTGGTTGTCTCAGGACTAGGGTTGAGCATTCCGATACTTCCGATACCTGAAATCCAATGTAAGTCTATGGGAACAAAATATCGGAAGTAAATACTTCCGATATTTTGTTCCCATAGACTTACATTGGATTTCAGGTATCGGAACTGGGTTTCGGTATCGGAATGCTCAACCCTACTCAGGACCATAAGTATGAAAATCACATATAAGTGAAGTGTCCATGTGATGACTACTGGAACCTGCAGAGCTGAATCCTGACATTGCAGCTTCTGAATTCTCACAACGAATGCACTGCACACTTTTAGGGTTCTCCCTCACCGGTGGCAAGAGTACACAGTCATGTCAGGACAAGCATGTGATTTATATACTTCTGGCCCATTCCGACTAGACGTGCCTGGCCTCGCTCTGTTCATTTTCATCGAGTGTGGCCATACATGTCTAGTCAGCATGTGACCGCATGTATGTAAATCACCGCCACGAGAGAAATCCTAAGAGTGTGCAGTGCGCACTGTGAGAATTCTGAAATTGTCTAATTCTCATGTTTTTATTTGTTAGGAGCATTAAAGGGGTTGTCCAGGTTTGTGCTGAGTCTGCAGTCATTCTATGTGACTGCAGACTCAGCACAGACCTGGAGAACCCCTTTAATGCTCCTAACAAATAAAAACATGAGAATTAGTCAATTTCACAAATAATATTTACATCCAGGTACCTGATAGATGACGTCGTTCTACTTTTCTTCATCTTGTCCAGATCCCATGATGAGTTTTCTCATCCACAGCCGTCTCTGCAGACCTCCATCTTCTCCAGTCTTCTGCACCAACTCTCCACACGATGCCCTTAAAGACAGAAGAGTCATTATAATGCTCCTAAATAAAAATATCTGCAATATACTGTCGCCTCACACTATTCCCCTCCCTCCTCACACTGTCTCCTCTCACATCCCCCCTGTTCAGCATACTGTCTCCTCATATATTTACCCCCTCACTCTCTATACTTTCTGCTCACACATACCCCTCACTCCCCATACTGTCTGCATACATCCCATCACCCTCACTCCCCATACTGTGTCCACATACATTCACCCGTTACTCCCCATACTGTCTGCAACCATCCCCATACTGTTTCCTCATACATGCCCTCATACATACATGCTCTTCAGTACCCTCAAATCCCCCACACATATTAAATGCTCCCATCCCCACTCCAAATCCCCACACAATAAAATAACCCCCCATCCCCACTCCAAATCCCCCCACACATAAAATAACCCCCATCCCCACTCCAAATCCCTCCCACATAAAATAACCCCCCATCCCCACTCCAAATCCCCCCACACATAAAATAACCCCCATCCCCACTCCAAATCCCCCACACATAAAATAGCCCCATCCCCACTCCAAATCCCCCCACTCATAAAAGAACCCCCATCCCCACTCCAAATCCCCCCACACACATTAAGTACCCCATCCCCACTTCAAATCCCCTCCACACACATTAAGTATTACCATCCCCACTCCAAATCCCCCACACATAAAATAACCCCCCATCCCCACTCCAAATCCCCCCCACACATAAAATAACCCCCATCCCCACTCCAAATCCCTCCCACATAAAATAACCCCCATCCCCACTCCAAATCCCCCCACACATAAAATAACCCCCATCCCCACTCCAAATCCCCCACACATAAAATAGCCCCATCCCCACTCCAAATCCCCCCACTCATAAAAGAACCCCCATCCCCACTCCAAATCCCCCCACACATAAAAGAACCCCCCCATCCCCACTCTAAATTCACCCCCCATACACACACTCACACATTATGTCCCCCGTTAATCTTCGGTGGTATCTTCAGCTCCAGTGGAGCACGCTCACCACCACTCTTCACCCTTCTGGGCGCCGCTGGCGAGTGACGTCAGCAGCGTGATCACATGACCTGATCACGCTGCAGACGTCGCTCTGACCCGATGGTCAGAGCTTCAATTGTACTGGCGTCTATATAGATGTCAGTGCAATTGATCCCTGGGAGCCGGCACGCAGCAGCTTCTCTGCGCCGGCTGTCAGCTTGACAGCCGACACAGGGAACCACCGACTCCCAGGCCGGGGCGGCAGAACACAGCCGCGGTGGAGACACTGCGGACCGCCGCATTAGGCGGCCCGACTGCGCCCCCCTGGCGACTGCGCCCGGGGCACGTGCCCGGCTGCCCCTCCCTGGATACGCCCCTGATCACAGGTCCAAATCTTTGCCTACCGTATGTAATTTCTGGTGGCTAAGCTTTACAACTCCATAGCGCAGAGTGCTACAATTGGCTGCCGGGCACAGGCGTATGGGGGAAGGAACGCCGATTCGGATGATGTGCTCGGCTAAGCTCCGAGATATTGCATTCTGTTATTATAGGTCATTTTCCAGATTCAATGCCGCATAGCCTTGCTGTAACTTGTTGTACGACAGGGTATATCCATGCATTTAGTCACACAAAAGGGCCAGCTGGCTTGCAGCTGCAGACGTTTTCACACCATTGTGTCATGAGCTTCAAAAGATCTGTTCTTGGTTTTTTAATTAAAGATAAACACTGCATGGCTTTTTATAGCCTTGGGTAATGCAAGGGTGGGGGAAAATTTCAGGAGGGGAAGGAGTTGTCCTGAACTTAAAATCCAAAATGGATTCTCCCTTGTCCCTCACCGGGGGGAAGCGCAGCTGCCGCTCTGGAGAGGAGGTTGGGGCTTCTGGGTTTTCGGGGGTGCGCGCACCGGCAGCATGTGCTCCTGAAGGTGAAGAAAGATGGCCGCTGCTCCGGAAGTAAAGCGAGGCTTCCGGGTTCCCGGCCGGCGCATGCGCAACTGAGGCGCTCCCCGGTGACACGGCCGCCGGAGGGAGGGGAAGTGACGGTGCTGGGCGGCAAAATTAAGAGTGAGAATATGCAGACGCTCCCTGCTGCATGCAGTCCTGCAAATCATGGAGGACAGCGAGCAGCAGCACCAGCAACTTCAGCAGCAACTGCCAGAGCCGCAGGAGAGACATCCTTCTGCAGCCAAGCGGAGAGGACGATCTAGCAGTCACTCCACACAGTGCAGCAAAAATTTGGGCGCAAAGGAAAAGTTACCAGATCCTATCCCTCCTCCAGAACCGATACCTGCGGCTGCGTCAGATGGGTGAGTGATCTTCGTGAAAGTTCACCATTGTAATTGGGGTCCCCTTTTTCTCCCTTTTTTATTAGGGAAGGAAAAGATTGGGAAAAGCGAAGCATAGGTGTTTCCTTATGTGTGACAAAGCATTACCGGTGTCCTGGGATAAGAAGCTTTGCTGTTCTTGCAGAGGCCAAGTAATCATCGAGGAAACCGCAGACTTCGCCTCTGAGCTGAGATCCGCAATCAAATCGGCGGGCGAAAATGCCTTTAAGTCCCTCAAACAGGGGGATAAGGTCAAAAGGAGGCAATACTCTCAGTTGGATTCCTCTAGCTCCGGAGAAATAGGCTCAGATGTACCAGACTCCTACTCATCCTCGGAGGATGAAACAGGGGGACGTCACTGCTTTCCCCTAGATGAAGTAGATGCCCTGGTAAAAGCGGTAAAATCAACCATAGGGGTGATAGACCCTTGCCCTGACAAAACAGTACAGGAAATAATGTTTGGGAGGTTAGGCCAGAAAAGGCATAACATTTTTCCGATGAATGAAAACATCCAGGCCCTAATTAAGAAAGTGGGAGAAGCCCGACAGGAAAAACTTCTCGGTGCCTTCCCCTTAAAAGAAAGTACCCCTTTGAGGAGGCGGAATCCACATCATGGGATAAGGCCCCTAAGCTTTATGTCACAGTGGCCAAAGGCTCTAAAAGTTTTGCCCTGCCTTTTGAAGATATTGGAACATTAAAAGACCCCTTAGACAAGAAAGCTGACTTTTGGCAGGGGTAAACCTTAGGCCCACCATAGCAGCAACATGTACCTCCAGGTCCCTTATGATATGGGTGGATCAATTAGAGTAGCAGCTGCAGGCTGGGGTACCAGGAATAAAGTACTGGAGTTCATTCCCTTGATAAGACGTGCAGCTACTTTCTTGGCAGATTCATCAGCCGATTCGGACAGGTTAACATCTAAGTCTGCGGCTCTCTCAAACGCAGCTCATAGGGCGCTATGGTTCAAGTGCTGGCCGGGGGACTTGTAGACAAAACTCAAATTGTGCTCAATTCCTTGTGAGGGTCAATTTTTGTTTGGGAAAGCACTGGACAATATCCTTCAAAAGGCAGGGGATAAGAAGGTTTTCTGTAATCTACCCCCCCTTCCCTTAAACGGTCCTTTTGGAACAAAAAGTTCTTCCGTAGAAGGCCCCCGACTGAGCAGAATAGATGGGATGAGGGGAAAAGAAAGGACGGGGAGTTACTCTTCGGAAATTCTGCCCAAGATAAAAAGTCCTTAAAGTGATGATTTTCCCAGGGTGGGAGGAAGATTATCCCATTTCCGTCCGGCCTGGGAAAAAATCTCAAACAGCCCTGGATACTGAACCTGGTCAGGGCGGGCCTTCGGATCAACTTCCACTCCCTCCCTCCCCAGAGCTTTGCAGTAACTCCCCTGAGATCCTCTCCACAAGAACAAGAGGCCTTGGAAAGCGAGGTCAGCGACCTTGTGAGAAGATCTGTCCTTCAGGAAGTCCCACCTCAGGAAAGGGGAAAGGGATTTTACTCCCCATTTCTAGTGGCCAAGCCAGATGGGTCCTATCAGACACTTATAAACCTGCGGAAACTGAATGGCTATGTGAGAAATCAGAAATTCAAAATGGAATCAATAAAATCGACCATCAAAATACTGTTTTCAAATTGTTTTATGGCTGTCCTAGAACTCAGCGATGCCTACTATCATATCCCAATTCACAAAGAATCTCAGAGATTCCTCAGGCTAAAGGTTCCCATGGAGGGGAAATAAAGGAATTTCAATTCAGAGCCCTCCCCTTTGGACTATCAATAGCCCCCGGGTATTTACCAAATTAGTGGCAGAGATGATGGCTCATCTGAGAGAACAGGACATTTTGATAGTCCCCTGTCTGGATGATTTTTTGATAGCGAGCGACTCGGCTCAACACTGCAGAGAGCAGCTGGACAGAGTAATGAATACCCTAATAGCCCTGGGCTGGCTTCTAAAGCTAAAAAATTAAGGCTAGAGCCAAACACGGTGCAGGAATTCCTGGGGTTAACATTGGACTCTCAGAAGCGTGAGTGCCGTCTCCAAACAAGGAAAAAGGGAAAAATTACAGATCTAGTGTCAAGAGCCTCACAGAACCCCTCTATGACCTTGAGGAAGGCCATGTCGCTGCTAGGTTCCCTTTCCACCTGCTTACCGGTAGTGCAGTGGGCACAGTTACAAACCAGGGATCTACAGTGGGACATTCTAAAGAACCATGCTACATTAAAGGGTCACTTAGAGGGCCGCATGACTCTAGCTTTAGCCACTATTCATTCCCTAGATTGGTGGAGACACCAAAAACCTGTCCAAAGGGATTCCCAGGGTAACAGAAGTATCTCGGGTAATTGCCACCGATGCAAGCCCCAAGGGATGGGGGGGCTCATCTGGGCGACAGGGTCACTCAGTGGGTGTGGAGAGGCCAAGAGCTCGAGGCATCTTCGAACCAGAAAGAACTTTGGGCAGTAGGTCATGCACTGTCAGATTTCCTATGCATTCTACAGGGTCATCATGTTCGGGTGTTCTCGGACAATCAGGTGGTAGTGGCCTATCTAAATCACCAAGTGGGGACCAGATCCCGGGCCCTTATGAGCACCACTTCCCAAATCCTCTGTTTAGCAGAGAGCAATCTCCTGTCCCTTTCCGCATTACACATTCGGAGGGTAGACAAACAGACAGACTTTCTGAGCCACTATCAATTGAGACAGGGCAAATGGGTTCTGAACCAATCAATTTTCGAGCAGATTGTGAAAATATGGGGGACCCGGTCATAGACCTGTTTGGCAATGTCAGCAACAAGAAGTGGAAGCATTTTGTTCCCTAGATCCCAGGGGGAATCCTCAAGCCCTAGATGTTTTCATGATTTTGTGGACTCACAGTCTGGCATATGCCTTTCCCCCAACTATTCTCTTCCCAGCGGTCCTGCGGAAAGTCAGGGAGGATGGGTCAAGACTAATACTAATAGCCCCCTTCTGGCCAAAAAGAACTTGGTTCTTCTTGCTGAGGATGTTGTCGATCACCGATCCTTGGGTTCTGCCGGATCTCCCGGACCTTCTTTCTCAGGGACCGGTGTTCCACCCTCGATCAGCGAACCTTCATTTAACAGCGTGGAATTTGAGGGGTCGCTATTAAGAGAAAGAGGCTTTTCAGAGAACTTAGTTTCTACCCTGTTAAACAGTACAAAAGCGGTCAATACGAGAGCTTAAGGTATGACCTGTCCACTTCTAGGGTAAGAGTTCAGGATGGGGCCCCAATTACTGCGATCCTCGAGTTTTTACGAAAGGGACTAGAACGGGGCCTGGCAGTCAGTACCTTAAAAGTACAGGTAGCAGCCCTAGGAGCATTATATAATCAGGATGTAGCGGGCGACCCATGGGTAGCACGTTTTATCAAAGCCGCTGCAAGATCTAGGCCGATAGTCAGTCAGAGGTTACCATCTTGGGATTTAAATCTGGTTCTATCAGCACTAACAGGCAGGGCCGGCGTCAGCACCCAGCACACCCGGGGGCCCGTTAACGGTGCCAGTGCCGCCACTGCCCCCCCCCCCGCTTGCTCAGGGCCCCGGCAGCAGCCGGCGCAATACTCACCACCCCCCGTGCCTCCGCTGCCGCAGCTCCGGGCTCCAGTGGGCGCCTGCAGGACGCCGGCTCTTCCTTTCACAGCAGCGCCGCTGAATGACGTCATCATTCAGCGGCCGGCTGTGGCAGTGAGCGCGTGGACGCCGGACAGGTGGGATGTGTGTGTGTGTGTGTGTGTGTGTCTGTATCAGTGTGTGTGTGTATGTAGTGCGGTGCTTTGTGTGTGTGTCTGCTGTATGTGTGATGGTGGTGGGGGGAGGGCAGTGATGATTGATGATGGGCAGGCATTGATGATGATGGGAAATTAATGATATTGATGGGGAGGCAATGATTGATGATGATGGGCAGGCATTGATGATGATGGGGAATCAATGATATTGATGGGGAGGCAATGATGATTATGGGCAGGCATTGATGATTATGGGCAGGCATTGATGATTATGGGCAGGCATTGATGATGATGGGCAGGCATTGATGATGATGGGCAGGCATTGATGATGATGGGCAGGCATTGATGATGATGGGCAGGCATTGATGATGATGGGCAGCATTGATGATGATGGGCAGGCATTGATGATGATGGGCAGGCATTGATGATGATGGGCAGGCATTGATGATGATGGGCAGGCATTGATGATGATGATGATGGGCAGGCATTGATGATGATGGGCAGGCAGTGATGATGATGGGGAGGCAGTGATGATGATGGGGAGGCAATGATATTAATGGGGAGGCAATGATGATTATAGGCAGGCAGTGATGATGATGGGCAGGCAGTGATGATGGGCAGACAGTGATGATGGGGAGGCAATGATGATTATGGCAGGCATTGATGATGGGCAGGCATTGATGATGATGGGCAGGCAGTGATGGTGATGGGGAGGCAATGATGATGATGATGGGGAGGCGATGATGATGATGATGGGGAGGCGATGATGATGATGATGGGGAGGCGATGATGATGATGATGGGGAGGCGATGATGATGATGGGCAGGCAATGATGATGATGGGAGTCTTTCCACGGCGCCCTTTCCTGAGCCGTAATAGTGCAGAACGCAGCACAGCGCAGAGGAGAGCTCCATATTTTGTATGAAGCTTTATATGGGGACCAGTATCCTGTATGGAGCATTATATTGGGTCCAGTATTCTGTATGGAGCATTATATGGGGGATGGAGGGGTGACATCCTGCATGGAGTATTATATGGGTGATGAAGGGGAGACTATGTGGTGCCTATAATATTGTATGGAGGACTGTACTGTCCAGTCTGTACTGTGCGCTGTGAGGATTTGGCGGTTTTTGAGCTATTGTACAATTTACAATAGATATCAGTCATGTAATGGAAGAAGAGAAGTGTTTGGCATTGTACTATACCTATATTTCTCTGCAGTATCTGTGCATCATGAATCGTGGTCTGTGTTAAAGGGGCCCACTGAGACTCTTTCGCCCGGGGCCCATAAAAACCTGGAGCCGGCCCTGCTAACAGGTCCTCCTTTTGAGCCTCTAGATTCAACCCCTCTCAAGATCCTATCTTTCAAAACTGCTCTCCTTGTGACTTTAACATCAGCTCGGAGAGTAAGTGATATTCAGGCCTTATCTGCAAGTCCTCCCTTCGCAAAGGTACTAGATGAGAGGGTTATTTTAAAATCTGACCCAGCCTACTTACTGAAGGTAGCATCTCGTTTCCATAGGTCCCAGGAGGTAGTTCTGCCTTCCTTTTGTTCTAACCCTAGGAATTGGGAAGAAGAAAGATTCCACACCTCAGATGTCAGGAGATGTCTGGTTTAGTACCTAGAGTCCACCCAGAGGTGTAGGAAGGATCTTTGTGTGTTTTCAGGGACCTAGAAAGGGACTAAAAGCTTCCAAGAGTACCCTGGGGAGATGGATAAGAGATGCTATAGCCTTGGCCTACTCATCCAGTGGGAATGTCGTTCCGAATGGGCTGAAAGCTCATTCCACAAGAGCAATGGCAACCTCCTGGGTAGAAAAGTTGGAGGTATCGATAGAACAGATCTGTAAGGTGGCCACTTGGTCATCACCTTCCACCATTTTTAGGCACTATCGGCTGGACCTAGCCTCTTCTTCTGACTTGAGCTTCGGGAGAAGGGTTCTTCAGGCTGTGGTCCCTCCCTAAGTTACAAATCTCTGTAATTCTCTCCGTGGTGCTGTCATGGGGGATAGAGAAAAACGTAGTTACTTTCCGGTAACAGGATTTCTCAGAGCCCATGACGGCACCCGTTCATTCCCTCCCATCACGCGTGGGTGAGCACATTTTACTGTTTGCAGTGTGTTTATGTATAGGCACGGTGTTTATTTCTGATAAGCAGTGTGATAAAGCATATATTTTTTTGTTGTCATTAACCTGGTGGCCCTCCGATGCTCTGTAAACCAACTGATGCCCTTTTATCTGTAGGTTCCCTGTCCCTGAAGGATGGATCCCCTCTCTCCGTGGTGCTGTCATGGGCTCTGAGAAATCCCGTTACCGGTAAGTAACTTCTTTTTTTTTTTTACGCTGTTCCACATGCAGTATAAGAGATACTTTTTTTTTATGTTCAGCTGCTATCACACACTAAAACGCTTTTTTGCATCACCTTACTTGAGAGCTATAATTTTTTTTATATTTTAGCGCACAGTCATGTCAGTGCTTATTTTTTTGCAGGACGAGTTGACATTTTTAATATTACCATTTTCTGACACATGACATGTTTATTTTATGATTTTTTTTAAAGTAATTTTTACAATTGTCTAACTTTTTTTTCTGTTATTTCTCTGATTGCTGGTATAATGGATTGCAATACATTTTACCTGTCAGTGCTGCACAGAAGCCTTCTAGAACATCCTCTGAGCATGGGTTAACATGACCAATGTAGCTGGTCCTGTGCCCACATGATTGCTATGATGTAAATTTACATAATTTTGCAGGCACACCTTCCCAACAATGATGTAAACTTACATCAAATGTTGTGACTGAGTATTAAATTATTGACATAGGAGCTGGAATAATGACATTTTTTTATGTACAAGTAAAAATTGAAGCCATAGGAGAAATAGCAGATGTTATTTATGTCTTATTACCTTTTGTCAGTTTATTTATCATAGCACTCATTTCATACATATCATCCATAGAGAAAGATACTGCCTTAAAGGGAATGTGTACGAAGGCTTTACTACCTCATCTGAGAGCAAAGAGACACTGAATCCAGTGATGTATCACTTAGTTTTCTGGGTGCAGTAGTTCTGACAAAATCAGAGTTCTTAGATTTAGCAAAGCAGCAGAGCTGAGAAAGCTAACCCTGCCCACACCAGACTCTGTATGTACAATGTCCATAAACAGTGAGTTGCTTATCACAGGAGGGGGTGGAGTCGGACTAAAATGTACACACTGCTGTAGTCCGGACAATGATAACCATCAGGTGATGAACCTTTCATTGCAGATAAACAACACCACACAGCCTGACATGTTACACATCGTTGAATTCTGTGTTTTAACCGCTGCCTCATGCTGACCTCAGATTACATAGCAAAAACTTGCTGACCAATTCCCATTAAAGGAGTGGTGCAGTTTAAAAATCCTAATGACTTTTACCAGTTGGGGAATAATCAGTTTATAGGAGCAGGAGGAGGTGGATGTCCCGTTTATAATCATCTATTGGCCAAAGTTAATAGTAATTACTGAGAGCATCTCTCACTCTATAGTCCAGTATGACACAGACAACTATTGAATTGAATTGAAAGGGCACTGCGTAATGCTTTGTTTTTCCTGTGGTGGCGCTGAAGGGAAATGACACTCACTGCCAGGGACACATCTAACAAGTAGGGGTTGTCCAAAGATGGCCCTTTTTAAGTGTTGTTTCTTTTACAGTGGTTGTCCATGCATTACTGGTTTGTAATGCAAGTACTGAACTGACATGTTTGAGAAATATAGAGGAGCACTTTAACCCGTCCTCTCTGCCGATTATGCCTCATCTCCTTATGATGTAAGTAAAGCGACTATCCTCACGCGGTAAGAAGAGTTTTAACTTCACTACATATACGGCTACCTTCACACATCCGGAGTGCAAGTCTATGGGGATTTGTGAAACACGGACGCAAATCAGAAGGCTTCTGACGGATTTAGTCTTCGTGATAAATTTGATTTAAAAAAAGTGACCATCAACATGTCCTTTTATTTGGATTGGGGACAAATATAACTTTTCAATGAAGAAAAAAAAAGTGGATGAGAAAATCTGAAGCAACTATGATGACACCTGGAAATAAAGGTCTGCTTCTCATTGATGTGTAAAGGTAGCCTTTGTAAAATACCTGTTTGTATTATGTCCCCTAGTGATATATAATTTAACACTATTCTTGGTCTGGATTGTAACATACTGCGGTTATCGATCAGTCTACCATCCTACAAATCACACTAAATGGCATACAACCACATAACTGGCGCAGCTAGAGTATGGGACAAGAAATCGCTATATGATGTCTCTTTCGCTGGTTTCAGGTCTTCTGAAGTAGAGAAACCAACAAAAGCTCCTAGAGGGAAATTCAACCCACCTGCAGTCACTGCTAAAGTCCCCAGCAAATGTAATATTGCCGATCATACCTTGGTGTTGACTGTAGCAAGGGAGATGATCACACAGTTTTCATTGAATGAGGACCAAGCTAAAGCAATGCTGCAAATAGCACATATGATGGCTATCTCTGATGAATTCCAGGGTCCCAGCCCTGCCCCCATCACAATCATTCATGGTAAGAGGAAAATTATTTTTCTGTTCAGTCACTTTTTATTGTAAGAGAGATACAACCCGTATACGTCAATGGGAATATATCAAGAGAAGTAAACTTTTGTTTATATCAAGTTTTCATGTTTCATGTCTTCTTTCTTTTTTTGTTTTTAAATTGTCATCAGGGTTTTTTGTATTCTTGCAATTTTCATACTGGGGCTTTTTGTGGACTCCTCATTCATGAAGAGTTTTCAGCAGACTCCTTGTCAGAGGCAGGATTGCAATGACCGGTAACACCTCCCTATAAGCTAATAACACAGTATCCACCAATAATGTCACACTTGACCCTGCTCCCCTTTCCTGTACAATGACCTTTGCAAATGCTCATAATAAAAAAATATAAATTGGGTCTGGATATCACACTTGTGGTTATGTACATTTGTTATTTCCTAAATAAAATTAGTTGTAATCTTAAAAAGCCTCAGTGACCAATGTAAAAATTACAAGATTTCTATTCATTATCTTAAATACAAATTGTGATTTGTAAAAAAAAAAAAAAAAAATGCATTTAATACAAGACACAATACAATTCTAGCATAAAATTGTTTGAAATGTCACAAACTTCTTGTGCATCTTGTTATGCAAAAATTTTAGCAACAGTTTGCATTTTTACTGCAATTTTTGACAATTTTTTGAAAAGTAGCAGTGGTTAGTTGGAAAGGGCATGGGTGACCACAGCCAACAAATTAATGATGATTCAAGATGAAGAGGAATTTCACCTCTCAGCATGACAACGACTCTAGGCATACCTCCAAATCGACCAAAAAATGGCTTGGCCAGAAGATTAACTTTATGACATGGCCCAGTCAAAGCCCAGATCTCAATGCAACTGAAAATGTGTGGGCTGACCTAAACAGGGCGCTGTACATAAGATGTCCTCACAGTCTTAGGCTGTGTTTCCACCGTCAGGAAACACAGCGTATATGACGGAGCGGAAATTCCGCTCCGTCTAAGCCCCGCCCCCTTTCTGACGCGCGCTCTTTCCGGAGGTGTTCAGGACACCTCCGGAAAGAACGCAGGGCTACATAGCCCTGTGTGAAATTCCGTTGCGGCGACGCAGCGTCGCCGCAATACGCTAGGACATGCTGCGGTCTGAAAAGACACGCCGCATGTCCGTTTACGCAGGTCTGCCGCCTGCGTGTTGTTACGCATAGTGGAGACGGGATTTCTTGAAATCCCCTCCACTATGCTGTAACATCTGGACGCTGCGTGTTTGGCGCTCGCCAGCGCACAGCGCCAAACACGCAGCGTTTCCTGACCGTGGAAACTCACCCTAAGAGATTTGGAGCACTACTGCAAGAAAGTTTTAGATGTGCATGATTATTATATTTATGCAACCACATAATTTAAGTTCTGTATTTTTATTTTTCCTCCTGAAAAGATTTAAGTTTATTTTTCAATTGATTTATACTGATTTTAGTCCTGAAATGATTCTTCTTGATATTTTATTTTTTTAAAATTGCATTTTAACAGGGGCGTGAAGACTTTTTATATCCACTTTATCTATGTGATGCTATTATGAGCACTGTACGTGTTATACATTTTAAATAAATTTCTAAGTATATATTTAAAAAAAAAATGTAAATGGCAAACTAATGGGTGCAATTGCTTCACTAGCACTACAAGGTTCAAATGTATCGAAGCACTGTTTTACAAAAATGGGGTGACATTTGCGGTTTTTGGGAAGTGGGAGGGGCTTAGCAGAAGGGGGTCTGTAGGGCCTACCAGGTTTACTGTAAATTACACCACACAAGTGGTATAAATTATAGCAGAATTGTACATTTCTGGCAGTGATGCACA
The DNA here is from genome assembly GCA_033576555.1 of Oophaga sylvatica. Classification (NCBI taxonomy): domain Eukaryota; kingdom Metazoa; phylum Chordata; class Amphibia; order Anura; family Dendrobatidae; genus Oophaga; species Oophaga sylvatica. The sequence continues at coordinate 231,846,274 of JARQOD010000001.1, read as the reverse complement.
ACAGTTTAAAGATGCGCCAATTTCTTTAACCGTGCAGGCTCATGAGTCTTGTGCATCTTACTCCAGCACATCCTGGGTCAAGACTGGAGTATAAAGTCCCCTGTAGTCTTATATCAGCTTTTTCTGTTACTGAGTTCTGTAAGACACAAATGTTGTGGTGGAGGCAAGGGTGTGCAGAACTTACACAATCATGGCAGTTGTTCTCCTGTAGGCAGACTTTCCCCGTGTTCTTTTTTTTATTATCCTGGTTCCACATAATACTTTATAATTCAATTTATAACACACTGGAAAAAGTCTTAAATGTATTTAAAAATACAAATCTTTAAGAAAAAAAATACTTTTCAGATAGTCTTGGTCCCCGGTCGCTATTTATTATTTAAAAAAAAAACAAATGGTGCTTTATTGCTGTCCCCGGTCCAGTTCTGAATCTCCACTAATGTTCCCAGTGTCCGGTGGTGTCTACAGCGCCTACGTCACATCTACAGTGCAGCAGACAATCCATGACCTCAGTAGTTTTGCTTTTATAGACAGACCCCCCTCAGAGCCACTTACCTCACTGATTGGCTGCAGCACTTTTAACATGACGTCCGCTTCATAGCCAATACAGGACAATATATAATGTCAGGGTGGTCATTTGGGTGCCGCTGGTGTCAATTGTGCAACAGAGCTGTCACAATTCTGCTCATCTGTTTCTAGAACATAAAAGCAAAGTTCATGACAAGACTGCTTTTACCTGAATCAATTCTGCACGATGGACCAGTAAACCTAATCTATACATGTTTATCGTAATATAAAGCCTTATACTTTTGATATTCCAGGCGTTTTTGGAGCTGGAAAAAGTTACTTGCTGGCCGTGGTGGTTTTGTTCTTAGTCCATCTTTTTGAAACCTACAATCCCCCTGAAGAACACGACTCAGTCCATTGGAAATTGCTCATCTCCTCATCCACAAATGTAGCAGTTGATCGCGTTCTTCTGGGGTATGTAACATTTGTGAACTGTACCACGCATACACTTATTGTTTAGGCAGATCCTCCCTTTTGACAAAACATTTCTTTAATGGTAATAGTTGATGCCTGAGTCTGATTATGGTTAGCTGGTGTTCAATTCAGTAAGGGTAAAATACACATCATGGCCAGATATCATGGATGCATAACTGTTATCAGCAAAACCACAAACCTCCAATCATTTCCCACAGAGCCACTGTAAATGTGTTAAGAATGCAAAGCATAAAACATCCAGTGTTCCCAGTCCTGTGGGATAAACTATGGTGTGGCAACTGGCATCAACGTGTGTCCGATTCTGATCCACCTTACCATGTTCTTATGCTGTCCCATCTAAAAAAAAAAAAAAAAAAAAAAAAAACCCGAAACCTCTCCAGCAGGTATATAAGCGGACAACTGTGACTATTACCATCTCGTGTGGTTTTCCGATTCCTGCCTCTGGAGTTTGCTCGCTGGGTAGGCTGGAGTGTCAGAAATGTTGTGGAATATATTGGGGACAACAAAAAAGAATACGTTCCAGCTTCAGGATGAGTTAAAAAGATTTTTGTTTATTTAGTAAATGCTAAAATAGCATGGCACTAGGCATAGTAACACTGAGAAAAAGCGTGTTCACTATATAAAAAAATCCTACTTGGCTTATATAATAGATACGTTCCACCTTGTCTTATGTTTTTTATAGATTACTAAGTCTCGGGTTTGACCAGTTTATTAGAGTTGGAAGTATAAGAAAAATTGCAAAACCCATCCTACCGCACAGGTGAGCTGTAGCCTTTGAGCAATGCTATTAATGGTTGCCATAATATTTGCCAATTTAAAGAGACTGTCCACTACCTTTACCAACCCCTTTTTAAATAAGGTGCTCTTAATTGTAAAATAAATTTAAAAAATCAATATAACCACCTCTATCACCAGTGCTAGTTTAGGAGTTTTCGTGGCATTATTATGCCATGTGAGCCTTTTTTTTTTTTTTTTTTTTTAAGGGAGACTACTCTATTTAAAAGAGGTATTCAGGTAGTGGACAACACCCTTTAATATCTAGAAAGTAAAATATAGCAAAAACATATCTATATACTGTAAAAATACCGCAATGATAGTTGTGTTTTTTTTATAACTATTCAACAAGATTGAGTTTCTTTCTAGTCTAATCACCTTCCAATACGTTTTCCTATGAATCTACTCCATTTCCTTCTTGATTGAGCAGTATAGAGAATTATACGTACACCATGGATAAAGAGGTTTTTCCACTCAAAATGTATTTTTAGAAAGTGATATGGATGTATATTTTGCTGCTATTGATTTTGCATTTCCTCAATGTGAAGCTTACACGCTGGGTCTGAGAATGAAAGTGAACAACTTAAAGAACTCCTGGCACTATTAAGGAAAGACTTAACCCCTGGAGAAAAGGCATACGTTCGAAAAAGCATTGATCTGCATAAACTGGGCACTAATAAGTCCATGCTGAGACAGGTATGTGTTACTGTTACTCCCTGAGCGCGTTTGGTATCCATTACAAATTGCATTTATTCTTGACATGCTTTTCATATACCGGTAAGCGTAATTGTATCTGCAATGTGTTTAATCGTCCTGCATTTCGCCAGGTTCGTGTGGTTGGTGTAACTTGTGCAGCGTGTCCCTTCACTTGCTTGAGTAATCTAAAGTTCCCAATTGTGATTCTTGATGAATGCAGTCAGATTACGGAGCCGTCATCTTTGCTTCCAATCTCCAGGTAACATACACGTGGCCATAGTTTAGTTATGACAATCTATCAGAGACATTATCTCAGTGGCAATCAGGGCACTGGGAAATAATTTTCATTTGTGGCCCCTATCACTCTTACACTAGAACCTTGTGAGTTAATTTCATATACTTGCAGCCCTGATTTACAGAAGTTAGGGAAATTTACATTGTGTAGGAATTGCCTCGTGATATAATTTCCTTATATTCATCTTGAAAGGCTATGAACAATTTTTTTTTTTTTTTTTTACACATTAGCAGTTATCTTTAGTTAAGAATATTGGACTGTTTCACTCTGCAATCCTCATTTTGTAATATTGATTCCATTATTCATTTTCAAACTTCGGATATGCAGCTCAAATTTTTTTTTTATTTATGTTGTTGAAATGTCTATCTCAGTAATAAAGGCTGAATGTGAAGGCTGTGTAAATCCAGCTTCTATCCTGCCATCATTTCCCCTAAATATTTTTTTTCTGCCCTGAGAATGTAAATACCTTCTCCCATTTCCTAAAAGTATACAACCTCCTTGCTCTTGTGTCTAACACTGAAAGGGAGGGGAAAGCAGACAGAACCATTAAGAGTAGGAGCTCTGCCAGATTTGTACAATTTTTGCAGATTACCTTAATCAGCTGTATAAAGAATTTACATTTACTCAGCAGTAGAAAAATGTTAATAAAAATGAATTGGAAAGTTGCTTAAAATTTGCATTTAGATATCAAATAAACAGTTAAAAAAATAGCACTGCAGCATGGACTGTTGTGCCATACAGAATTGTCATATAACGTATAGGAGCAAAGCTTCAACATCAACTCCGATTGAGACCCCTGTACTGTACATGCCTAGAACTCAAAACTGTTCATGAAGGAATATTCTCAATGATAATCCTTACAGATGAGCTTTAGAAATCCTTATAAATAGTTTGTTCACCTATATCTACTGCCAGTCACTAGAATGAGGAAGCCCAACTTAAGATTTCCGTGTCTCCAGCAGGCAGAGACTGTAAAGCTGAGCTCAGCTGATTGTCAGCTATAGGTGTTATGTTAGCAACATACATGTATAGTATCTTTGTGTTTGATTTAGCTTTTCCTTGTATATGCAGGTTTCAGTGTGAAAAGCTGATCATGGTTGGCGACCCAAAGCAGCTTTCTCCCACCCTGCAAGGCTCTGAGGCTGCCCATGAATATGGGCTGGAACAAACTCTCTTTAATCGTCTTTGCCTAATGGTACGTTTCCTGCGACTGCTCTATTCACTAGCATTTGTCTGTTACTCTGCTTTGTTGTTTATATAGAAACTCATTTGGGGATCGTTGGCTATATTTTATTGTGAGACACGCTAAATGTCCAGGTCATTGATGTGATTTAATTTGACTAACCACTATTGACGTAATAGTATTGTCATGCGGCACACTATTAAGACGCACTAATCCTATGAACACTACCCCTGTACCCCCACCGTTGTCACAAAATGTATGGAATAACAAAGACAAACATGTAAACTGAATAGATTTTCTTTTAATAATTTTTATTACATAGAAGTTATATCACCATAAGGCTAAGTTCTCAAGAGAGTATAAAAGTGTCCAATTTTCATCCAGATAGACATTTTTTACATCCATTTTTATATCCGTATGGCATCCATTTTTATTCATCAGCAGTCAATAAAGTTTGCACGACCAAATACAGTTTCCTATTTAAGAATTACAATGCATCTTTAAAACAATTAGATGCCATACATGTGATCCGTATTGGACCCGATTTTTTATTTATTTATTTTTTTGTGCACCCGTAGACTTGAATAGGCGAGTCTCATCGGAAATACAGAAGAGAACAGTGCACGCTATGATTTTTTTTCACGTGGATATTCGGTCCATGTGGAGAAAAACTGTAGTCTGAACAGCTCTATTGAATAACATTGGTCCGAGTGTTGTCTGTGCTAGTGTATGGGATGGGAACAAGATGGGAGTAACGTTGTTACAGTCTGCACCAGACAGTGAGTAGGGTAAGAGAGAGTTAAGGCCAGAGAGGGAGGGACTATGCAGCAGGATCAGAAAGGACTTGCTGGTAGTTATTCAGAAAGGGCCCAGAGTGAAGACCTAAGGTCTAGTGTGAACAGTGCTGCATGCAGTGGAGCAGATAGTAAGAGCCTATAAGAGAAGAGAAGCGAGTAGCAGTCCGGAATCTGGACAGAGTGAGAGAATATCGGGGCCTGGGACAGGCAAGCAAGAGGAGAACAAGCTGTTGCGTAACACCTTGACCCGTGTGGTCCCCTCAGAGGAAAACTGAAGCTCCCAAGATAGTGTTCTTGGCTGTACAAAGAGTAGAGGAAGTAAGTGAGGAAAATAGAGTGATTCATGTCGCTTGTGGTTAAATAGGCATTTATCTTCAAGGATGTTTATCTGCTGTATATAGTTTTTATATAAAGTTATTCTTCAGTAAAACGAAGTTTAATTTTAAATGGTGGTCTCTTTTCATGACCTAGTTAACATCTTGTCCTGGCAAACCAGCGTCATCGGTTACAGGTGTACCCACTACACAACCAATTCATATCCAGTGGAAGCAAAAAAAAAATAAAGTTTATACTGCATACCTGCCAGAAGAGATCTTAAAAAACAGTAAAATATTACAATTTGAGATTTCTCAGTGGTTGATATCATTTAATGGCGAATTGAAAAAATGGAAACAAATTGCAGCTTTCCAGACTACTCGGGTCTCTTCAGCAGGCAAAGACTAATACAAAATTCTATGTCTGCTGAAGAGACCTGAGTAGTCTGGAAAGCTGCAATTTGTTACCATCTTTTCAGTTAGCCATTAAAAGGTATCGACCACTGAGGACTCTCAATTCTAAATATTGTTCTATCTACTGTCTAACACTGTACAAAGTATCTTTCTTGTAATAAACAATAACTTTTCTTAGAGTTAAAAATAACATTTATTTGTTAAATCCGGATTCCCCCATCAGGGCATAAATGGACAGAATCTTTTCATATGGGAATTACTTCATGAAAAAAGGTTTACATTTCTTCACATAAGGCAGGCAGTAGTAGACATGGCATAGTGCAGCACCTGTAAGGCCAGGTTCACATAGCGTTAATGCAGTCCGTTCAACGCATAGCGTTGACGGACTGCATTAACACTACTGTCATTTTGTGATCGCATTATGCGATCACGCTAGCGCAGCGTCTTCATCTGAGCGAGCAGTGACGGACCCCCGAACGCTGCAGACCGCGTCCGAGGGTCCGTCACAGAATGACGGCACATCGCTAACGCATGCCGATTTCGGCATACATTAGGATGCGCTACTGCTATTGCGGGCAATGGCAGCGTTAACGCATCCGTTACATAGCGTTAGTGCCGCTATGTGACGGATGCCGTCAGCGCATTGCCCGCAACGCAATGTGAACCCAGCCTAATTCAGGTGAACTAGATAACTCCTGATCTCCCTGGGTCCAGCTACTGAGTATGGAAAATTATATAGCGCCTTTTACAATAAATGGAATATACAGTCATGGCCAAAAGTTTTGAGAATGACACAAATTATTATTATTTTCACATGATCTGCTGCCCTCTGGTTTTATGTGTGTTTGACGATGTTTTTATCACAGACAGAATATATAATTTGCAAACATAGAGTAACAAAAGCTTATATTGACAGTTAGAATGAGTTAATGCAGCAAGTCAATATTTGCAGTGTTGACCCTTCTTCTTCAGGACCTCTGCAATTCTCCTGGCATGCTCTCAATCAACTTTCTGGACCAAATCCTGACTGTAGCAGTCCTTCTTGCACAATCAATGCTTTCATTTTGTCAGAATTTTTAGGTTTTTGTTTGTCCACCGTCTCTGATGATTGACCACAAGTTCTCAATGGATTAAAGATCTGGGGAGTTTACAGGCCAAAGGACCCAAAATCTCTATGTTTTGTTCCCTGAGCCATTTAGTTATCACCTTTGCTTTATGGCAAGGTGCTCCATCATGCTGGAAAAGGCATTGTTGATCACCAAACTGCTCTTGGAGGGTTGGGAGAAGTTGCTCTTAGAGGACATTCTGGTACCATTTTTTATTCATGGCTGTATTTTTAGGCAAGACTGTGAGAGAGCCGATTCCCTTGGCTGAGAAGCAACCCCACACATGAATGGTTTCAGGATGCTTAACAGTTGGCATGAGACAAGACTGGTGGTAGCGCTCACCTTGTCTTCTCCGAATGAGGCGTTTTCCTGATGTACCAAACAATCGAAAAGGGGATTCATCAGAGAAAATAACTTTACCCCAGTCCTCAGCAGTCCACTGCCTGTACCTTTTGCAGAATATCAGTCTGTCCATGATGTTTTTTCTGGAGAGAAGTGGCTTCTTTGCTGCCCTCCTTGAGACCAGGCCTTGCTCCAAGAGTCTCCGCCTCACAGTGCGTGCAGATGCACTCACACCTGCCTGCTGCCATTCCTGAGCAAGCTCTGCATTGCTGGTAGCCCGATCCCGCAGCTGAAACACTTTTAAGAGACGTCCTGGCGCTTGCTGGTCTTCTTGGCGCCTGAAGCTTTTGGCAACAATGAACCTCTCTCCTTGAAGTTCTTGATGATGCGATAGATCTTGACTGAGGTGCAATCTTCTACTGCGATACTCTTCCTGTTAGGCCATTTTTGTGCATTGCAATGATGACTGCACATGTTTCTTTAGAGATAACCATGGTTAACAGAAGAGAACAATGATGCCAAGCACCAGCCTCCTTTTAAGTGTCCAGTGGTGTCATCTTACTTAATCATGACAGATTGACTCAGCCTGTTCTCATCAACACCCACACCTGTGTTATGGAGCAATCACTGAAAAGAGGTTAGCTGGTCCTTTTAGGCAGGGCTGCAATGATGTTGAAATGTTTTGGGGATAAAGTTCATTTTCTAGCCAAATATTGACTTTGCAAGTAATTGCTGTTAAGCTGATCACTCTTTATAACATCTGGAGTATATGCAAATTGCATTAGAAAGTGAAGCAGTAGACTTTGTAAAATTAATATTTGTGTCATTCTCAAAACTTTGGCCATGACTGTATGTAAATGTATATGTTGTGCATCATATGTTATCATTATTTTTTTAATGTAGTAACCTATAGGTGATACATACCACTTAGAGGCATCTGATAAATATCTAAGATTTCCTTGGGGAGGTGCCTCTGATAGACAATGCAGGACACAATGTGATTGGGCATTAGTTTTAGCAAAGTGGTACCTGTTCCTCACCTTTTTAGGAAATAATTGGGTTAGTTGTTTAAAGGGGTTATTCAGGGTTATAAAAACATGGCCGCTTACTTCTGACGACATCACCAGACCTATCCACAGGTTGTGTGGTGCTTAGCTCATCTTCATTGTAGCATAAGGGACTGCATACAGACGGCGCACTCCCCCAATAGTAGCCTAGTCCTTTAGCCCTTGTGAAAAAACCGCAGTATGTACAGTATTATTCTTGTCCGTCTTATGGATGAGAACAGTTCATGCAATCGCAGGCAGCTGCCAGACTGGTCCGTGATGCTTGCAGAGCTGCATATGGACCTAACAGGCTCGATTATTACAACAGTTGCAAGAACCCATCATTACGTGAAGGGACTCAAGTTATAGTAGCAGACACAGCCTATGGACAGGTGTGACAATGATTTTGAAAAGAAGCAGCCAGGTTTTTCTTTTGTTGGAAAACACCTTTGAGATAGGTGCACACAACGTCTTTTTCAGACAGATTCCATACGAAAAAGCTGTAAAAAAACACCAATATAGTAAACATATGGACAGCAGTGTCAAAACAACTCGCTGTGCATATGTTCTGTTTTTTTGTACCTTCTTTTAACCTCTTCAGGCTTAAAAAGCCGTGAAGCGACTAAAAGAGGTGCTCTGACCATTCTTCATTCAGCTTTCACTTGCCGCCAGTATCCTATATACAATATTAAAAAAAAATTTTGCCTGTAAAGCTGCTGCGAAAGACACAAAAAGCTAAAAAGACACTTTAGGAAAAACACTACCAGCAGTTTTCTGAAGCATCTTCTGCATCATTTACTGGGCTAATCAAAATAACGGCGGAGAAGACCCTGGTGGACCTATTTAGGCTGGCACAAGATCGGTCTTCCTACAGATCATTGATCCATCAAGTCGCCATTGCTCGAGATCGAGCCAAAGGCGATTAAATAATAAATTACTGTAGCTGCAGCAGGTTTACTTGTCCTCTAATCCCCTGCTGATAAAACAGTGATTTAATTAAAACTACAGTAAGCAGCCCAGTAAGTGGCACATTGCTGGAATCAGGGTCTCTCTCTCTACATTACACTCTCAAATTAGGTGGCAAAAACCTGGTACTAATTCCCTATAACTGTTTTATATACGGTACAGATTTTCATTGCATTTTATACCTTCTTTATGTTGTAATGAGAATCCTTTTGAAAAACTTTAATAATTAAAAGCATTAGTTTTTCAAGTTTTATTTCATCTTGGTGGAGATTTTAGTTGTTGCAGTAATTTGAAGTGATTTAACAAAACAAAAAATCTGTCATATTTTCCAATATTCATCTTAGAATGAATGGAAATATTGTAGTTCTGTATAATTACCAATCACTTGGCTGTCTTGATCTCCAGGGCCATGAAGCCATTATGCTGAGGACACAGTATCGCTGTCATCCCTCTATTAGTGCTGTAGCTAATGATCTATTTTATGGAGGGAATCTTCTCAATGGAATATCAGCTGAAGACCGGAAGCCCCTGTTGGACTGGTTACCCACACTGTGCTTTTATAATGCAAATGGCTCAGAGCAGGTATGCATAAAGGGAATCATATATTTGGATGTTGCTGTTATGTGTGTACAGTAACAAAAATATATTTACTAATATACTGGTATTAAGAACTATTCTTATCATATCAGAGCCAGTCCTGAGTCCTGGCAGCTTCACTTCCAACTTTGTTTCGACATTGAAGAAAGCGTCCTCTTCCTGTGTGTGGAGGGGGTTGGCTGACGGTCTCCATTCAGTAGCCTCTGTCACAGCTGATGTGAAGATGGAGAAGGGGGCTGGCTTAGCTATTGAAATGGGCCTTCATACACATCACAGACGTGGGGCTGCACAAAGGTGTCACAAGGGTCCCTAATGCCCCCCCTAAAGGACTCGAATTTCTAGGAAAGGTCAGGTTTGAACTTCCGCCTTGTAGGATCTGGGCATGCAGAGTGGGATCCCACAACACTCTGATCTTGCATGTTATCGCACTTTACACAAACCCAGCGCTGCCCCCTTCCTTACGACGAGGTTCCCGAAACTGTAACGTCATTAGAGCAGTTACTGTTTGGTGACTGCTTAGTAAAGTATGTGGCAGCGCTGGGTTAGTGCAAACAACAAAAACCCTTTATACATTAATGAGCTCGCTCTTTTACAGTGATGAGGGTTGTGGGACCCTACTCTGCATGCCAGGATCCCACAACCTGGAGGTTCAAGCCTGAATTTTACTGGAAAGTCGGGGTTCATTAGGGACCCCGTGACCACTAATGGGTGATATTTAGAAAAATCTGCATAATTCGGACACCGATTATGATACATTGAGGTATCTATGAATCTAAATTGAATAAGACATTTCATTCAACGTTTCATTAAAGGGGTTTATTTGAAATATATCCTCAAGTAATAGGATAGCAGGTGGACCCCATCGATCTCAAGAATGGAGCTCTGGATCCTCAGAACAGGGCTGATTGCAGAGTTCCGTCTTAAGTGATGCTGATGTGAGCACGTCTATTGGACTGATCTGTGTACAGCACTCGGCCATTTATGGCAGTCCCATAGACCATGAACGGAGCAGAGTTGGAGTATTCACACCTCCACTGTATTTACAGTTCTTTGGCTTTAGCTGGGGTTCCCAGCTGTTGGACCCCAGCAAATAATATATTATACTCTATCCTTTAGATAGGGATAACTTTCAATTCTGAGAATAACTCTCTTCTCTTTTTTTATTCTAAAGGCTTGCTAAATGTAAAAAATGACCTTACTTATACCCTGTCACTACAGTGCTGACACTTGACTACTGCAGACAATCAATCAATGGGCTCCGCATTCTTGATTGGCTGCAGTGATCAAATACTATAGTTGTGACATCACAGCACTAGAACTGCGTGTGGGGTAAGTAAGGCTGATCTTCTTATTTTTGCACAAAACAAGCCTTTGGTCAAAAAAAAAAAAAAAATGTGGAAAACCCCTTTAACGAAATGAGATGATTATCAAGTCCATTATCTTTTTCAGCTATTAACCACTCAGATTCTCAATGTCTCGTGATTAGTTTGGAATATGCTTTCTTAACTTTAATCAGCTTAATAAAGTTATCATGAGGTTATCACAGATCAAATTAAATATGAGTCCATATATTACACTCCTTAATAAGCTGGTAAAAGTTCTTACATAGAAAACACATGTTGGCATATAATTGCATGTATATAAATACAGTTTGTACATCTTGATGTTGCTCAGAATGATCGATCTGGACTCTTAGCGTACAGGAGTAACAATTGTGTTTGCAGGTGGAGGGGAATACCAGCTTCTATAATGTGGAGGAAGCCATCTTTACAGTGAAGCTTATTCAGTCACTGATTGCAAGTGGCATACATGGATGCATGATTGGAGTAATTACGCTCTACAAATCTCAGATGAATAAGGTTTCTTTAACCCTTTCTAATTGTTCATGTGCAAATTTTTGGGGGCCTTGAAACGTTCTGCATGGGAGTCTCATCCTTCTAAAACAATGGCCCACTTTGGCCAATCGTTAAGCCAACAGCCATTTTGTCTGGCTTTCCTATACGCATAAGCAGACACTTGGCCATTCGATTCTGGATTCTCTTTTCTACAGGAGAACAAATGAATCAGCAATCTGAAATCAAATATGCTAGATGATATCTTGCTCGACAATAAATTGTGCAGGGCTGCCATACACATTAGTGTTGGCCGACCCAGTCAATATTGTTTGGTTTGGCTATCTATGTCAGAGGTTATGACTGGCGTATATTTCTTACTCTGGCTCCTGGGTATCTGATTTTTGCGGCTAGAACTAACATCCATTATAGTTTATGGTCATGTTCAAGTTTTTTTGGGCAGTGAGCACTCTGCAAAAAAAAAAAAAACGAAGACATGTCTATTTTTAATTAATTCTAGGATCAGACTCCCCAAGGCAAGTCTATGGGCCCTTGAACAATCGGACAGTAGTAGGCTGCTTTGTTAGTTGCATTCCAGCACTGCCCGATTTTCATGTTTGTTTGATAGGAGAAATTTGAGAAACAATCCCAGATGTAAAAATGATAAACAATGAAACTGTGATGCTAAAAACTGACACCAATGAAAATCTGATATTTTTTCGCGTACAAGAAAAATCACTGATGTCTGAATGAGCCCTAAACTGCTTCTGACTCTTAATGAATTTATGGCATCTTACTGTAGCTGGCTTTTTATACTCCAGTCTTGATCCAAAGTCTTTCTTTATGAATCCCCCCCCCTTTAGCTTAGTTCACATCACAATTTTGGCATGAACTGTGTGCAAGGGTGCCTATGCACTTGTCAGGTGTACATCAGAGAGTGCGCCTGACATATTCTTCTGACGTGTACAAATCTAGTTGTAGATTAGTCTGTGGTAGCCTGTGTTCACTGCCTGTTGATTGGTAGCCTGTGTTCACTGCCTGTTGATTGGTAGCCTGTGTTCACTGCCTGTTGATTGGTAGCCTGTGTTCACTGCCTGTTTATTGGTAGCCGGTGTTCACTGCCTGTTGATTGGTAGCCGGTGTTCACTGCATGTTAATTGGTAGCCTGTGTTCACTGCCTGTTGATTGGTAGCTGGTGTTCATTGCCTGTTGATTGGTAGCCGGTGTTCACTGCCTGTTGATTGGTAGCCGGTGTTCACTGCCTGTTGATTGGTAGCTGGTGTTCACTGCCTGTTGATTGGTAGCTGGTGTTCACTGCCTGTTGATTGGTAGCTGGTGTGCACTGCCTGTTGATTGGTAGCTGGTGTTCACTGCCTGTTGATTGGTAGCTGGTGTTCACTGGCTGTTGATTGGTAGCCGGTGTTCACTGCCTGTTGATTGGTAGCCGGTGTTCACTGCCTGTTGATTGGTAGCCTGTTTATCAGGAGACCAATGCTCCAAGGAATGCTCGGTCTTGACAATCGTGCAGTGTACATGCACCCCTAGTATGATACATGCTTAAAGAAAATATTTGTAGTTTTTTTTTTAATCTACAAGCAGTTTTTTGAATTTTTTGCATTAAAGTGATTGTCCTTATTACATTTAACTTGGTATAAATTGTTAAGAGAAAAAAGTCTGTAGTTCCTCATATTTGTGTTATACCTATAGACAGACTAGCTACACATCTGCTGGCTTTTATCTGTAATATTAAATCAGTAATAATGGCTGCAAATAAAACCAGCAGTTTACTTCTTTGGTCATAAAGTGAGCATCACTCCTAAGGTAGGGTAACAACTTAATATTGCCTGTTGTATAGTATATCTTCTTGTTATGTAATAGAGGATGATTATTTCCCGTATACAGATTTGCTGCATGCTTAGCGCTGCTGCTGCTGTGTTTGACCCCTTGAATATGAAAACAGTTCAGGTGTCCACAGTGGATGCCTTCCAAGGAGCTGAAAAGGAAATCATCATCCTGTCTTGTGTCCGGACGAAGCAGGTTGGGTTTATAGACTCGGAGAAGAGGATGAATGTTGCGCTGACGAGGGGAAAGCGACATTTATTAATTGTTGGTAGGCTCTCCTGCTTGAGAAAGAACAAGCTATGGGAGCAGGTCATCCATCACTGTGAAAGTAAGTAAGAAAATGCTTTTTGGTCAAGCCAGTGTGTAACTATACATCTGACATTAGACTATAAAAATGCTTAGGTGTCTGCTTACCCAGAACTGTGTAATCTAGGACTGGTGGGGTCCATTACTGGTTACTCCACAATGATGGGAGCTACACTCGTGTAAATCTCCAAGCTGTTAGCTGAAGGTGCTATTCCTCTAAATGAAAGGGAAAAGTCACATTTAAAATCCTTCTACTGTCCTCATACTTATGGAAAAATGCAGATTGCACCCCCATATGAATATATTGTGAGAAGTAAATATTATTTAAAATTTGTTTCCGTGGCATAGGACCCAATTCATCATTACAGTTCTGCCAGTTTTTTTGGAGTGAATACTTCCCATTTAGTGGCTTTTGATTTGCCACAAATTCTTTAAATGATTTGTGCCTTTTTTCAAGTTGTTTTTTTTGTGGTTTAGCTTGTTTCCCAACTTTTATATCAATGGGACTTTTTTAGATGTTTTTAGACTGATACATGCAATATATGAATCACGTGCCCTATTTTGATGAATTCAGAAAAAGACACAAGTAAAAAAAACAAACAAAAGCAATTAAAAAAAAAAAGCCTGCAAATGATGAATCAGGCCCTAAATGCATTATTCAAAAATTTGCAAATTGGGTACTATTCCAACATATCAATCGGCAATATCCATATACTGTATAGAAAAAAAAAAGATGAAAATGGATTGCAAGTGCTGTGCTCTTGCCTAGGAGACCAACCACTTCGGAAAGACTGTTAAACTGGCCAGTAACCTAGGCAACGAGCAGTAAACAGTAACATTAAAATACCTGCACTCTTTAGAACAACTACACTGTGTAAGATTATCGTTCCTAAGAATGCTCTTTTTTCATTAATCTTGCAGGCTAGAAAAGCTGCCGATCACCCAATAAATAAGCAAAATGTTTATTGGGTGAAATGATTTTTTTATGCTGCACAAAAAAGATTCATTCTCTGCAGCACGTACTTTTATATAAATAGGATTCATGTGGCTGAGAAGTGAACAACGGCAGGCAATTTGCACTGTATAATTTTTTACAGATTCCTCAATGTACATCTGAAGTCCGGTCTACCTGTATAAATAGACAGGCTAATAAGTGACGTCTGACCAGTAAACAAGTGACTGATCAGTGATCGATTAGTGCCACTGGTTATTTTGTGTAAATGGACCGTAAATTGCAAAATTGCTTGTCTTTTCAAGCACTTTGCAATTATTCCCATTTTTGATGTTTAGAATAATATAGTAGTAGTTATATAGACTGAATTTGTTATTTGATTAGGCTGAATTCAGCCATCCGTCTCCTCCTTAGGCCAGTTTCACGTGTCCGACATGCGTGGTCTGTACTTAGTAATTTTCTTTCACAATGACTATAAAGATTTTCAGATTTTTAAAGTGATTGTCTATTGTTGGATAGCCCTTATTGATGGCCCCAGAGCGCTGCATAAAATAATAAACTATATATATATATATATATATACACACACAGTCAGAGCAGAGTATACATTATGTATCAGCGCCGACTGAATTTGATACTTGCAGGCAATCAGTGGTCGCTGCAGTGATCGTACATATTGTTTATTCAGAGACGGTTGAAGAGAAGGTATGTTTCAGGAGGTAAATATATTATAATATAATATATATATATATATATATATATATATATATATATATATATATATATATATTTATGCAAGCCCTCTGGGGACATTCTTAAGATGTGGTCAATTCATGGACAACCCCTTTAAGCTGAGACTGGGTTATATGTTACATGATATATGGTGTAATTAAAATATGAAAAATACATTAATATATTGCTTTTTTTCAGTGCATAAAGATGGTTTAAAACATGTGAGTCAGTGGGATGAAAGACTAAATGCTATACTTACACTTTATAAAAAAAATAAAGAGGAGGAGGCGGCGGCGGCATCAAGTACACAGAGAAAAGATATCAAAACCAAGGCTGGGAAGGTAAGCAAAGCTAAAGATGGCCCTCAGAATTGATAGTATAGTGTTAACACCACATATTCGTACCACTCAGTGATTGACAGCTATCTCTGCATGAGCAGTTACACAGGGAAGACTGTCAATCAGTGAGTAGGACCGCCCACTGGACTATGTATACAAGCACCTGGGGTTTCAAAGGATCATACAAGTTCTACTCAGACCTTTCCTACAAAATGTATATGAATCTGAACTTCTCATCCTGCTGTGTAACATCCTGCCTGCAGATTAGATAACATTTTCACATGACAGGTTGCTATTAAGACATTTTGCTAGATTTATTTTTTTGCTCAGTGAAGAGATTTCTGAATATTTACAGAGAGCCTATAGCTGTAGGAAGAGAAACTAGATTGCTTGTTTGATGCAAGAAAGCCTATATGTACAGCTATAGTGGTAATCTATAGGTCAGCTGAGCATATAAAGTTATATTATACAATGACCATGTGTATATGATGCTCAGATGCTGCACTGTTTTATTAACGGGGTTGTCCGGTTTCAAATATTATTAACCCATAGCTCAGTGACTTATAAAATAACAAACTGCGCTTTTCCTCACCCACCCTAGGTCCAGCACTGCCAACTACTTTAGTCTTTTATTGATGGGCTGCAGCCAAACATAGGGCTCTGCCACACTGCCAATGTAGATAGTACGCGCTGCCGATCTCAAGGATTGGCTGCTGTGCTATTGACGTGATGTTAACGCTGCAGCCAATCATTAAAGACCAGACCAATGGCAATAGGCAGAGGTGGACCTGGGGTTGGTGAGTAAAAGATTGTTTTGTTATTTTTTGGATCACTGAGCCTGTGGGCTAATCTTTGAGACCGGACAACTCCTTTAAGATAAATAAGTGTTTAGCAGCCAAAGTAAAGAAAAGTCTCATACCAATTATGCTGAGTAAACTGATAGTAATGTTATTTCCGCAGTACTACCAAATCGCCATGTATACTATTTACACCATAAATTAAGAACTGTACGTCTTGGAAAAGAATGTATTATGTGACAAAATAGAATTGTAAGGTCTACGATAAATAAAGGAAATAAGGAATATTTAATTTACCTAGTCTGCATTACATTTCATTTCTCAACGAAGGCCACATTCATACGTCCGTATTGTTCTATCTATGATGTTTACGGATGGTCTATAAAGGGTACGTGTTTTATGGAACTGTTCCCATGTCTGTGATTTTTTGCGGAATGTATGTCAGTGCAAAAATCACGTCATTAGTATAAATTCCATGTGCAATCTGTGATTAACATTGTAATGTATAAGAGGAGCTTTGTAATTTAATCCATACATGAAAATCGCTGATGAAACACTGATTGGGGAAAAAAAATATACACGCACCAAACACTGATGAAACTTGGATCCAAAACATTGATGACATTCAAGCTATTTTTTTGCATACATTCAACAGCAGATGTCTGAATGAGGCCTAATCAGTAGTGTGAGCCGGAAGGATAATTTATCAGAAGCCTTCATCTTGGCTACACTGGGAGAACTGCTGCTGTGTATAACTTGCTGAACACCAGCCACAATATACATAGTAATATTAATAATGAGCTATTTCTAATTTTTACAACAAAATTTAAAAAACATTTTTTAGGGACTACATCACACTTGAAGTGACTTTGGGGGCCTATATGACAGAAAATACCGAAAAGTGACACCATTCTAAAAACTACACTCATCAAAGTCCTCAAAACCACATTCAAAAAGTTTATTAACCCTTCAGGTTCTTCACAGGATTTAAAGTAATGTTGAAGGAAAAAACATTTTACTTATTTTTCACAAAAAATTTACTTTAGCCCCAATTTTTTTTATTTTCACAAGGGTAACAGGGAAAATTGCACAACAAATTTTGGGTTTCATTTTCTCCTGAGTATGCAGATACCCCATATGTGATGGAAAACTACTGTCTGGGCGGATGGCAGGGCTCAAAAGGAAAGGAGCACCGTTTTACTTTTTGAATGCCAAAATGATTGGAATCGAG
Organism: Oophaga sylvatica; assembly: GCA_033576555.1. Taxonomy (NCBI): domain Eukaryota; kingdom Metazoa; phylum Chordata; class Amphibia; order Anura; family Dendrobatidae; genus Oophaga; species Oophaga sylvatica. The sequence continues at coordinate 231,828,715 of JARQOD010000001.1, read as the reverse complement.
AGCGGAAAACGTGTTGAGTTTGGCGAGCATAGCCTTACCAGTGGTAACCCCACCACAAGTGATCCCATTTTGGAAACTAGACCCTTCAAGGAATTTATCTAGATGTGTGGTGAGAACTTTGAAACCACAGGTGCTTCACAGGAGTTTATAAGTAAAGCCGTAAAAAATTATAAAATCACATTTTTCACAGAAAAATGTTTTTTTTATCCCTTATTTTATTTTCACAAGGGTAACAGGAAAATGGACACAATATTTGTTGTGCAATTTCTCCTGAGTACATGATACCCCATATGTGGGGAAAACTACTGTTTGGGGTGGGACGAAAAGGGATCAGAAATAAGAGGTCACATTTGGAGAGCCTGATGTGCCCTTAAACAGTGGTAACGTCCCACAAGTCACTCCTTTTTTGGAAATTAGACCACTCAAGGTATTTATTTTGATGTAGTGAGCACTAGCACGCACAGGTGCTTCACAGATTTTTAACGTTGAACATGGAAAAATGTGTTTTTCCCACAAAAATGTTTTTTAGCCCAGGTTTTTTTTTTTCATTTTCACAAGGATAGCAGGAGAAAATGGACCCCAAATTGATTGTGCAATTTCTCCTGAGTACATAGATACCCCATATGTGGGGGAAAACCACTGTTTGGGTGCACGACAGGGCTCAGAAAATAAGAGGTCACATTTGGAGAGCCCCTGATGTGCCTAAACAGTGGAAACGTCCCACAAGTCACTCCTTTTTTGGAAATTAGACCACTCAAGGTATTTATTTTGACATGTAGTGAGCACCTAGCACGCACAGGTGCTTCACAGAATTTTACAACGTTGAACATGGAAAAATGTGTTTTTCCCACAAAAATGTTTTTAGCCCCAGGTTTTTTTTTTCATTTTCACAAGGATAGCAGGAGAAAATGGACCCCAAAATTGATTGTGCATTTCTCCTGAGTGCACCAATACCCCATATGTGTTCAAAAACTGCTTTTGAGGCACAGTGCAAAGATCAGAAGGGAAGAAGCACCATAATGGAATTCAGATTTTGCTGGAATGGCAGAAACCCACCCATAAGTGACCTCATTTTACAAACTACATTCCCAATGAATTCATCTAGGGGTACAATGAGCATGTTGACACCACATGTGCCTCACATGAAATTTTTTACCATTGGGCGGTAAAGAAAGAATAATGACAGTTTTACCACAAAAATGTTGTTTTATCCCCAACTTTTAAGTTTTTCTAAGGTCTAGTAGGAAAAAATGGACCTCAGTTTGTTGTGCAATTACATCTGAGTGCGCCAATACCGTACATGTAATTGGGAAATACTTTTCAGAAGGAGCGCCATATTATAGTGCAGATTTTACTATTATGGTTTGCGGGTGCCATGACCCACTGGGAGAGCCCCTGAGGTCCTAGAATAGAACCCTCCATAAGTGACTCCATTTTACAAACTGCACCTCTCAATGAATTCATCTAGGGGTGCAGTGATCATATTGACATCACAGGACAGGTATATCACAGAATTTTATACCATTGGACAGTGAAGAAAAAATAATTGCATTTTTATTTCCGTTTTAGCCCCAGATTTTACATTTTCACACTGGAAATGGGTAAAAATGGCACCAAAATTTGTCTCCAGAATTTCTGCTGAATGTAGAAATACACCAGATGTGGCTCTACAGTACTGCATAGCCATATGGCAAAACTTAGGTGGCACATAGTGCTGTTTACCTCCTGGAATGCAGATTTTCCTCGAATAATTTGCAGACTCCATATGCAGAGCCAGAAAGTGGGAATTTATCTACAGGTGTACTGACTATTTTGACTGCATGAGTGTTTTCTAGAAACAAGCAGCAGTGAATGTTACTTAGTGAAAATTGCAAACTGCTGTTGTAGTGAGCAGTAGGTTGTTGTACGTTATTATGCCCAGCTTATGCTTCTGGAGACACACTCCTGTAAATTAGGCGGGCTCTCATCGCTACATAAATGCCAAATATGTGAACGCTAAATGTGGTTTAGGCACCTGGGGCTCAGAAGAAAGAGGGGTATTAGAATTTAGAAGCGCAGAATTTTCAGAATTTTTTTGTAGAGTGCAAAGAGCCAGTTCGCCTTTCCAGAGCCTTTGTACTACCAGTAGCGTGAAAACCCCCTACATTTTCATTGACAGATGATGAGCTTGATAGGGGACATTCTTTTTTTCTTTTTTGTGGAATGATTTTGATTTGAAGCTTTTGTTGGAAACATTTTACATAATATTTGGGATCACATTTATCCTGCTCTCTACGCTGAGCACTTACATTAAGGTTTCCATCTAAATCTCCAAGTGATGTAATTACGATGGTACCCCCAAGGGATCCATTTACAATAATGAGGCAGCAGTTACCCTGGATTCCATATGGCGTCTTTTTAGCGTTGTCCTCATTTTGAGAAGTGCACGTAACTTTGCCGACAGTCTGTTTATGCTTGCCTAAAAAGACAGAAACTGGCAGATCATAGGACAGACACTGACCACCGTGCCTCCATCTGCCTCAAAAGTAATCTTCCACTAGGTGTTCCATCTGAATCACATATTTCAGATATTTACACAGAAACCCCAGTGTATGTGCTGAGCTATTTTTTATGCTGTTCCTCTTGTGGTGTAAGTGATTAGACGACTTTACTTTTAAGTTCGGTGCACTTTCAACGATACCAGATTTATATAGTTTATGTTTTGCTGCTTTTTACACAATAAAAACTATTTATTAATCGCTCTCTAAGTCCCTTCTCCCTCTTACAGACATAGCTTCCCTTCATGACACAGATGCTGCTGCCACTTTTTATAACACCAAAATAACAGCCACACTTGATTCGGCTGCCTCCCTCACGCAGAGCAAAACTCTTACAATCAACAGGCAGCCCTTGCTGACCAGCCTGACCAAAGAACTGAGACGGGCTTCCAGGGCTGCTGAGCGGAGATGGAAGAGAACCTATTCTACCGAGCACTTAAATGCATACAAGCAGTCCCTCGCCAGCTTCAAGTCCATGCTCTCTGCCGCAAAACAAACTTCGCATCTCTCATATCCTCCCTGTCTCATAACCCTAAACAGCTCTTCAACACTTTCAATTCTCTACTCCATCCCACAGCACCTCCTCCCTCTCCTCTCATTTCTGCTGAAGACTTTGCCTCTTTCTTTAAGCAGAAGATCGATACGATCAGAGATAGCTTTGGCCCACAGCCCCCAATGCCCCTCTTAGCCACTTAGCCCTGTTCTTCCAAAACCAGCTTCTCCACCCTCCTGCCAAGATCACACCTCACCACTTGCATGCTTGACCCGCTTCCATCCCACCTCATCCCTAACCTTGTTACAGTCTTCATCCCAACTCTAACATACCTCTTCAACCTTTCACTTACAAATGGTGTCTTTCCCTCATCCTTCAAACATGCCTTAATCAGACCTATCCTCAAAAAGCCCTCCCTCGACCCATCCTCTGTCCCTATCGCCCGATATCTCTTCTCCCCTACGCCTCAAAACTACTGGAACAGCATGTATATCTTGAACTGTCCTCCCACCTCTCCTCCTGTTCCCTCTTTGACCGGTTACAATCTGGCTTCCGACTGCATCACTCAACTGAAACTGCCCTAACTGAAGTCACTAACGACCTGCTAACTGCCAAGAGCAAGCGACACTACTCTGTCCTCCTTCTCCTGGACCTGTCTTCTGCCTTCGACACCGTGGACCATTCCCTTCTGCTACAGATTCTCTCATCCCTTGGCATCACAGACTTGGCCCTATCCTGGATCTCATCATACCTAACAGACTGAACATTTAGTGTCTCCCTCTCACACACCTCCTCCTCACCTCGCCCCCTGTCTGTCGGTGTTCTTCAAGGCTCAGTCCTAGGACCCTACTCTTCTCCATCTACACCTTCGGCCTGGGACAGCTCATAGAATCCCACGGTTTGCAGTATCATCTCTATGCCGATGACACGCAGATCTACCTATCTGGACCTGACCTCACCTCCTTACTGACCAAAATCCCGCAATGTCTGTCTGCTATCTCGGCCTTCTTTGCTGCTCGCTTTCTCAAACTGAACATGGACAAAACAGAATTCATCATCTTTCCCCCATCTTACTCTACCCCTCCACCAGACCTATCCATCACTGTCAATGGCTGCTCGCTTTCCCCAGTCCAGCACGCTCGGTGCCTTGGAGTGATCCTCGACTCTGCCTTCTCTTTCAAACCATATATCCAAGCCCTTGCCTCCTCCTGCCACCTCAAACTCAATAATATTTCCTGGATCCGCGCATTTCTCAACCATGAAACCACAAAAACACTAGTGCACGCTCTTATCTCCCGCCTCGACTACTGCAACCTCCTACTCTCCGGCCTCCCCTCTAGCACTGGCACCGCCCCAGTCCATCCTACACTCTGCTGCCCGACTAATCCACCTGTCTCCCTGCTATTCCCCAGCCTCTCCCCTTATGCCAGGCCCTTCACTGGCTTCCTATTGCCCAGAGGCTCCAGTTCAAAACCCTAACCATGACATACAAAGCCATCCACAACCTATCTCCTCCATACATCTGTGACATGGTCTCCCGGTACCTAACCGCACGCAACCTTCGATCCTCTCAAGATCTCCTTCTCTACTCCCCCTCATTTCATCTTCCCACAACCGCATACAAGACTTCTCCCGTGCTTCCCCCACACTCTGGAACTCTCTGCCGCAACACATCAGACTCTCACCAACAATGGAAACCTTCAAGAAGAACCTGAAGACCCACCTGTTCCGACAAGCCTACAGCCTGCAATGATCCTCAGTCTACTGATCCACCGCCCAACCAGCTCTACCCTCTCCTAGTGTATCCTCACCATCCCTGTAGACTGTGAGCCCTCGCGGGCAGGGTCCTTTCTCCTTCTGTACTTGTATGTCCCTTGTCTTACACATGTCTATTGTACTTGTCTATATTTCCCCTTTTCACATGTAAAGTGCCATGGAATTAATGGCGCTATATAAATGAATAATAATAATATTTTTGGATCACTTTATTCTGAGCGCTATAACTTTTTTAAAATTTTTCTACTAACTGGGCTTTGTAGCAGCATGTTTTTTGCAGATTTATATCTTTTTTTTTTTTTTTTTTTTTTTGTTTGACTGCTGTTACACACTAAAAAGTGCATTTTATTTCAAAACAAGTTTTTGCATCTCCATATTTTGAGAGCTATAATTTTTCTATATTTCTGTCAACAGTCATGTAAGAGCTTGTTTTTTCAAGGACAAGTTGATGTTTTTATTGGTACCATTTTCGGGCACATAACATTTTTTGATCGCTTTCTATTCCGATTTTTATGAGGCAGAATGAACAAAAAACAGTAATCAAGATTTTTGTTTTTTATTTTTTTTTTAATGCCATTCCGTGTGTGGTAAAATTGATAAGGCAGCTTTCCTTTGGATCAGTACAATTACAGCGATACCTCATTTATATCTTTTTTTGTGTTTTGGCACTATTGCACAATAAAAACTATTTTATAGAAAAAATATTTTTTTTTGTATCTCTTTACTCTGAGAGCTGTAACTTTAGTTTTCCACCGATGGAGCTGTATTGAGGCTTGTTTTTTGCGGGATAAGGTAACTTTTTCAGAGAACATTTTTATTTACCTTTTTCGTTTTGATCGCATTTTATTCCACTTTTTGGTATGATGAAAAAGCATTGGTTTTAATTTTTTTCTTTTTACGGTGTTCACTGAAGGTATTAACTAGTGTGACAGTTTTATAGGTCGGGTCATTCCGGACATGGCGATACCAAATATGTATTTTTTTATTTTTTTTTTACTTCATTACTTAGTTCCTCTTCGGGGTTTTCACTTTTATTATTATTATTTATTTATTTTAGCAGTCTAATTGCTGTCATAAAGCATTGCAATGCTTTGTAAGGCCCCTTTCACATGTCCTGATATTTCTGGTACCGGACACACGGACTGCCGCCGGGGAAGTAGCGCTACTGTAAGCTGCTGTCCCCCAGCGGCTGATGCTGAAGCCGGCAGTCATCATTCTCCCTCCTTTGCCTGCTAGCAGAGGAGAACGATGAGCTGTATATTATACTTGCTAGCCTGGTGACACTGGGGTCGGCATGACAACATATCCCTTCCTTCCTTCTGAAGCCTACCGTGTGTCCAAACACGTGGGTTATCGACGCACTCAGAAGAAAGTGGGTAACAAACTGTGGCTTCCACTTTTTCTTGTTACCTTTTGCAGAAGCGAAGAATTTGGGGCTATAGCAACATTTCCATGAAAAAATTGAACATTCTCAATGATGACCCAATGTTACCAAATATAGTTCCTGTGGGTTCAAAATGCTCACTATACCCTCTGGATAAAATCCTTAAGGGGCTCACTTGTGGGGGGTTTGTGCTGTTTGGGCACCTTAGGGGACCTGCATATGTGACATGTCGCCGCAATCTATTTCAGCCAACTTTGTGTTCCAAAATTCAAATGGTGCTCCTTCCCTTCCGAGTCCTACCGTTTGTCCAAATCCAGGTTTTTGACTAATTGTGGATATCAGTGTTCTTAGGAGAAACTGGTAACAAATTGTGGGGTCCATGTCATTGTGCTATTCCTTGTAAATGTGAAAAAATTGGGGCCAAAGCAGCATTTTAGAAGAAAATGTGCAAATTTTTTTTTAAATTCCTCTGTAGCACCTGAAGAGGGTTAAAACATTTGCTGTGGGCAGTTTTGAAGTGTTGGAGGGGGGCGGGGGTGCGGTTTTTAAAATGGTATCACTTTTGGGGAATTTCCAATATATAGGCCTGGTCAGGAAGCTCTGTCACTAAGGGGTTAAGGTAATTGTTTGTGATACATATGATGGTATTTATCAATAAATAAAAGCCAGACAATATTCATATGCTGATAGTAATCTATTGTTGCAGTTTGAGCATTCATATTCAGAGTGGGTTTGGTATATACAGTATAACTTTTTTCCTTTAAATCTTTTCCCCAGACATAAATGAAAACCAGAAGAAGGCTCTTTAATCTTCTACTACTGGATCTATGTGAAAGTGAAGATAATCCAGTCTGCTTTGATGTTTGGCATGTTTGTTCGTATTAACACTTAGTCTCCAGCGAGTCTTGTCCAGCTTAAAACTGAAAATTTTCACATATTTTACAATTTATAAAATTGTTTTTCGTTTTTATGGTTGGTAAGATCCATATCGCATCTACGGTAATTCATTATCTTTTAAACAGTAATAACTTGCCTATTTAATGAGTCTCTGAATTGTCTTACTACGATATTTCATTAAACTGTTATTTGATTTGTTAGAATGTTTTTATGTATTCTAGACGAGGAAGCAATGTAATAAACTGTATATTTAACACTAGGTGGCGCTAGAGTATTCCTTGTGGATATAGCTGTGCGGCTAGTTTTGTGTATTTTGTAGCAATAACTGCATGGAGAATGCTATTTATATTTTCTCATGGCTTTTACCTGGAAATGTAGATCAGAAATTACAAACAATATAAATTTTAATTTTTATAACTGTGCCGGCTTTTTCCAAATTTCTGTTGTGCTTTTGTTATTACAGGGTGGGTGGGTTATTTCGATCTATCAAAAGTTCCTTCAATGTATTAACAATGTTCAATTATCTTGAAGTAAGGGGCTTAAAAATTAATAAAAATTAAATCTAGAACCATTGAATTATCTTATTTAAATTACTTCTGACATCTCCATATAGTCCCTTTAAAATCTCAATCAACAATCCATTAGAGCTCAACAGGAGGAAAACTAAATCCTCGTTTAAGTGTATTTATCCAATCTCTTTTCTCTCTTTCAAATGCTAAATCCATTTTAGCATATGCCCCTTCTTTCTCTCGCCTTTTTCTAAAGCCGAGCAGCTTCTATTACCCTTGTAAATATGAAAGTTGCTAATCATATGACATATCACGTCTCAGTTGGAGCCTGGAATAAAGCCTTGAGATGTGGGATCATTGCATCCAGACAACAGCTTCATCAGCCAGAAAGTTGTTTTTTTTTTTTTTTTTTTTTTTTCTTTCTGCCTTCAACTCTCAATCCCTTCTTTGTCTGTAGGGGAAAATGTAGGCAGCCTCCATGGCCATATGGTCCACTGTGTATTTTGTTAGTCGAAATCAGTAGAGATTCACAGTATCCTCCTTTTTTATACTGTTTCCAAATGTGCATGTGCGTTTTATTATTATTTGTGTTTTAAGCATTTGTATACTATTTACTTATTAACTCCTTAATGATGCAGCCATTATCGGCTTTTGCACGTTAATTTTTTTCTCTCTTCTTCCAAGAGCTATACCTTTTTTTTTTTTTTTTTTTTCTGTCAATGTAGCCATGTAAGGGCTTTTTTAAGAAAAAGTGGTCGTTTTGAAATAACCATTCATTTTACCACATAATGTACTGAAGAATGGGAAAAGCATTCCGAAATGGTGGTTGTAAAAAAACAATTCTGCATTTTTTTTTTTCCTTTATTCATTGTGCAGAAAAAAATGACCTGGTAAAATGATTCTTCAGTTCAGTGCAGGTTTTTTTTTCTTTTACATAACTTGCAACTGTTTGATCACTTGTTCTATTTACTGATATACTATTGTATTACAGTATATAGTGAAGAACATTGTCTCCTATGAGAAACAGCCTATGGCTGAGCTTCACAGGAGTACTAAGATAGCAACTTTGCTATGTGAACCTGTTGGCAGCCCGCGATAGTGTCATGGGGGCTGATGAGCATTTGAATGGATGATCATACCACTTAGAGTATGTTTCCACTATCAGGAAACAGTCTGGATTAGCTGCGTGTTTGACGCTGTGCGTTGGCGCAGCGTCAAACACGCAGCGTCCAGATGTTACAGCATAGTGGAGGGGATTTCAAGAAATCCCATCTCCACTATGCGTAAAAACACGCAGGCGGAAGACCTGCGTTTCCGGACATGCGGCGCGTCTTTTCAGACCGCAGCATGTCCTAGTCCCTTGCGGCGACGCTGCGTCGCCGCAAGGGAAATAACACAGGGCTATGCAGCCCTGCGTTCTTTCCGGATGTGTTCCGGAGGTGTCCGGAACACATCCGGAAAGAGCGTGCGTACAAAAGGGGGCGGGGCTTTGGGCGGTGCGGAATTTCTGCTCCGTCCAAAGCGCTGTGGTTCCGGACCGTGGAACCACAGCCTCAAAGGAAATCTGTCTGCTCTTGCACATCCGCTTCACCCATTTCTGCACACATACACACACCCAAATTGATTGCATGTGCAAGTATGTTAAAAGAACACTAGTTAATCCTTACCATAATTAAACAAAAACTCTGCACTATTGCAGAAAATGTGACTTTGGAAATGATATGTGAATGAGGGTGTATATGCTCGGGGCGGGATTGGAGCACTGCCTCTATTCTTCGCCTCAAAATTAACAAATAACATTAAAACAGGAGATATATTGGTCTCCACAGGTCGCCGTTATATAATTTAGTATTGCCGTGATTGGTTTTGCTTATATGGATTATGGTTGGATCTCTACATGTGTTTTCCTGTGGAGACCAATGTATCTCGTTTCTAAATGTTTTTAAATTTTAGTTGTTCATTTTGTGTCCAATAAAATATTTATATTTTGCAGTATCTTTGTTTCTAACTATTTTAGTGCCCGTTTAGTACCCACGTTCTCTTTCGCTTCAAAGTATTTACTTTTTTGGGTTATGGCACAATTCCCTAATTAGGTGGTGCCAGTCCTTTTCCTTTTGTAACTGGAAAGAATTGATAAGATACATCTAAGGATGCTGTAGATTCAATTCATGGAGTTCTGCTGATATCATTTTATTTGAGCTGGGAGATGAAGGTAAACCTTGTACATAATGGGTGAGGGTACAATCCTGGGTGAGCATGCACGCCAATGCACGTAATTGTCTGTTGTAATGTGTTTATGCTGTACAATGGTTGTTCTTCTGGTCCACATTGTGGTGCACATTGTAGATCTATATATATCTAAAGTTGAATGTGTGTATCACCAACCAATCACGGAGTATCTTACATTTAACTAGAGCTGTATGTATCAAGCCATCTCTCGCTCTCTGCTGACATCAAGTGGACTATTTGTGTAACCACATCTTTATTTCCAACTATAACTGATTAGAGCTTCACAAACTGTGACAACACAGTTCACTCTTCACCTAGAGGCGTGATGGGAAAATGAGAAGTGAGGTGCTGCTGCAGTATGAGGCTGTGTATAGAGAAGAGTGAGGCGCTGCAGGTGGAGGCTGTTAAACACAAACTAGAATTATGCCAGCACAAGGAATGTATAATAATCAATTATAAAATAGTTGGTTAAATAATCTGCCAGCAAAACTTGGACTGGTAAAGTGGACAGTCGCATATACAAAAGAGCAACACCAAAAAAGACACAAAATGACCATATGTCCAAAAAATATATATATTTTATTATATTAAATTATATTAAATCATACACTGGATTTGGAGTTAAAAAGTATGCTATAATATACATCATAGATAACAGCAAGGGCAAAAACATAAGGGTCATGTACATGCAAAAATCACAGTGCAAAAAAACTCACAGTGAAAAAATATGAGAAGTATAAATAGTGAACAGTATAAGGGTCAAAATACAAAGTGCAATGTGCTAGTGCTTCAAAAGGACACCCCAAGGTGTCAGTATAATCCAACAGAAAAAAAATGTGGATAAAAATACGTGGGTGGACTTTGAATGCATGTACCCAGGACATATACAGAACCATGAGAAAAATGAGAAATTATCATAAGCAAATACTCATCATCACTTACGGCTAATACTGCTCCTGGAGACCCGAATGGACGCCCTCCCCAACGCGCGTTTCGGCACGTTGCCTTCGTCAGGGGGTCAAGGCAACATGCCGAAACGCGTGGTAGGGAGGGAGTCCATTTGGGTCTCCAGGAGCAGTATTAGCCGTAAGTGATGGTGTACAACCCCTGGCAAAAATTATGGAATCACCAGCCTTGGAGGATGTTCATTCAGTTGTTTTATTTTGTTGAAAAAAAACAGATCACAGACATGGCTCAAAACTGAAGAAATTTCAAACGGCAACTTTCTGGCTTTAAGAAACACTAAAAGAAATCAAGAACAAATAATGTGGTAGTCAGTAATGGTTATTTTTTTTTAACCAAGCATAGGGGAAAAATTATGGAATCACTCAATTCTGAGGGAAAAAATTATGGAATCATGAAAAACAAGCAAAAAAAACACTCCAACACATCACTAGTATTTTGTTGCACCACCTCTGGCTTTTACAGCAGCTTGCAGTCTCTGTGGTATGGACTTAATGAGTGTAAAACAGTACTCTTCATCAATCTGGCTCCAACTTTCTCTGATTGCTGTTGCCAGATCAGCTTTGCATGTTGGAGCCTTGTCATGGACCATTTTCTCCAACTTCCACCAAAGATTTTCAATTGGATTGAGATCCGGACTATTTGCAGGCCATGACATTGACCTTATGTGTCTTTTTTCAAGGAATGTTTCACAGTTTTTGCTCCATGGCAGGATTCATTATCATCTTGAAAAATGATTTCATCATCCCCAAACATCCTTTCAATTGATGGGAAAAGAAAAGTGTCCATTAAATGCACAAGTTTATGTTGATATTTTAAAGATGTAATGACAGCCATCTCCCCAGTGCCTTTACCTGACATGCAGCCCAATATCATCAATGACTGTGGAAATTTGCATTTATAAATCTCATTGGAACGGCACCAAACAAAACTTACAGCATCATCACCTTGTGCAATGCAGATTCACGATTCATCACTGAATATGACTTTCATCCAGTCATCCACAGTCCACAATTGCTTTTCCCTAGCCCTTTGTAACCTTGTTTTTTTCTGCTTAGGTGTTAATGATGACTTTTGTTTAGCTTTTCTGTATGTAAATCCCATTTCCTTTAGGCGGTTTCTTACAGTTCGGTCACAGACATTGACTCCAGTTTCCACCCATTCGTTCCTCATTTGTTTTGCTGTGCATTTCCTGTTTTGGAGACATATTGCTTTAAGTTTCCGGTCTGGACGCTTTGAGGTCTTCCTTGGTCTACCTGTATGTTTGCCTTTAACAACCCTCCTTAGCTTGTATTTGGTCCAGATTTTAGACACAGCTGACTGTGAACAACCAACATCTTTTGCAACATTGCGTGATGATTTACATTCTTTTAAGAGTTTGATAATCCTTTACTTTGTTTCAATTGACATCTCTCGTGTTAGAGCCATGATTCATGTCAGTCCACTTGGTGCAACAGCTCTCCAAGGTGTGATCACTCCTTTTTAGATGCAGACTAATGAGCAGATCTAATTTAATGCAGGTGTTCGTTTTGGGAATGAGGTGATTCCATAATTTTTTCCCTCAGAATTGAGTGATTCCATAATTTTTCCCCTATGCTTGGTTAAAAAAAATAACCATTACTGATTACCACATTATTTGTTCTTGTGTTTTTTTTTTTTGTTTGTTTGTTTTTTTTTTAGTGTTTCTTAAGGCCAGAAAGTTGCCATTTGAAATTACTTCAGTTTTGTGCCATGTCTGTGATCTGTTTTTTTTTTCAACAAAACAAATCAACTGAATGAACATCCTCCAAGGCCGGTGATTCCATAATTTTTGCCAGGGGTTGTATTTGCCTATGATCATTTCTCATTTTTAATGGTTCTGTATATGTCCTGGGTACATGCATTTAAAGTCCACCCACGTATTTTTATCCACATTATTTTTTCTGTTGGATTATACTGACACCTTGGGGTGTCCTTTTGAAGCACTAGCACATTGCACTTTGCATTTTGATCCTTATACTGTTCACGATTTATACTTCTCATATATTTTTTCACTGTGAGGTTTTTTGCATTGTGATTTTTGCATGTACATGACTCTTATGTTTTTGCCCTTGCAGCTATCTTTGATGTATATTATAGCATACTTTTTAACTCCAAATCCTGTGTATGATTCAATATAATTTAATATAATAAAATTATATATATTTTTTGGACATATGGTCGTTTTGTGTCTTTTTGGTCTTTTTTTGGTGTTGCTCAGGTGGAGGCTGTGTATAAGGTGATGGGGACAATGAGAGATGTGAGGGGGAAAATGAGAGAAGTGAGGTGCTTCTGCAGTATGAGGCTGTGTATAGAGAAGAGTGAGGCGCTGCAGGTGGAGGCTGTGTATAAGGCGACGGGGACAATGAGAGATGTGAGGGGGAAAATGAGAGAAGTGAGGTTCTGCTTCAGTATGAGGCTGTGTATAGAGAAGATTGAGGCGCTGCAGGTGGAGGCTGTGTATAAGGTGACGAGGACAATGACAGATGTGAGGGGAAAATGAGAGAAGTGAGGTGCTGCTTCAGTATGAGGCTGTGTATATAGAAGAGTGAGGTGCTGCAGGTGGAGGCTGTGTATAAGGCGACGTGGAAAATGAGAGAAGTGAGGTGCTGCTGCAGTATGAGGCTGTGTATATACAAGAGTGAGGCGCTCAAGGTGAACGCTTGTTATAAGGCCACATTCAAACGTTCAGCATTTGGTCAGTATTTCACAGTATACAGGGGGGTCTCACAACGTGTCCTCCCCAGCACACTCCCCGTGTCCCCATATGACTCCGCTGCCCTCAGCCTGTCACAGCCCTGTCATAGCCAGCGCTCAAGCTGGGCTCACGCTGCACAGGGAAGGCTCACAATACACAGGGAGTTTCACACTGCAAGGTGACTGGGGCTCACAACTAACCACAGTTAGTTACTATGCCAGGGCAACACCGGGCTGTTCAGCTAGTATTATATATTGAGGAATCAGGTTGGGGTCTTTATTTGTATTCTATATTTTAAAATCAATAAAGATTTGATTACAAATAAAAGTTAACTGGAAAGAAAATGAAAACTAAAAAACATCACTGAAAAGACAAGGATTACTAATGGAGAAGGTTAGTACCAGGTCACTGCAGGATGTAGACCGGGCCCAATACAAATTACAACATCCCCTTACATACCTCCCATTCACAAGGGTGGTGATTGGACACAATGATTGTGTAAGGTATCATTTACATGTAGTGCATCAAACTGTTGGTCATGCCCATACTATTACATTAGGATGGCTGTCCAGTACTTCTGTACGCACATGCCTTATACTGACACCCCATTCTCCCCCAATATCACCAGACTTCTCCACATCCTGCTAAGGAACTTCTAAAAATGAAGTGTTGGTTAATATTTGGGGCAAGGTATGCAAATGCTCAATCCTCTTCAAGGATCCTCATTGTCTTGATTAACCCTACAATAAAATTTTCAGCAGCAGATGGAAGGAAGAGAGACACACTAGTCATTACTAGTGGGTAGGCGGAGCCCAGATAGGATTGACACCTCAGATTAAAAAGAGTGTTGACCGGCCCCTCCAGCTCGGGCTCCTCCTACTCCAGCTTCTCCAGTCTAAAATTTGAGGTCTCAGGATGGTCGCTGCTGAAGCAGCTCCTCAGAAGATTTTATTGTTTTTATCGGACAGAGACTTGGACTTAGGGTCTAGAGGTCTCAGGGGTCTCAGCGCTGCTAGACCCCCACCTCTCCCTTGGCGGATCTGTATTACCCTGTATGGTGGTCCCTGCAGAACCCTGCCGGCCCGGGGGGATGAGGATGGCTTCCCTGGCGGGGACGCAAACCACGCTGCAGGGGTCACTGCGTTCCCCGCCCTGGGGGGAAGCAATGGGCATAGCACCACAAATCCCTGGGGGTCCCTGTGCCGCTCAGCTGGGTGAGTACTCAACATGTTAATGTGTTTTGAGTGCTTCAGCGACTGCTGCGGCAGCCGCTGTTACATGTATACATGTCGGTGACTGGTGTTTTTTGTCCGCAGGTGGATGCCTGCAGGACATAGGAGCGGGGGAGAGAGGAGTTGCGCGCCTTTTTATTTGAATTTTCGCGCCGCTCTGAGCGCGCGCTTTACTGCTGTCTCCTTTTCCGGCTTCTCTCATGGAGCACACCGGAGGCACAGCGCGGCGGCCATTACTGAAGCAGGCTGAAAGCTTCATCGGGCCTTTCACTCCTCCCCTCCCGGCAAGACACTACACCGTGACCAGCTGGGTGAGTCGCTTCTACCGTCTGGGCAGAAGCTTAACCCCCTCACCCCCATAGCGCGGGCACCTTTCTGAAGCACAAATGAGTGGCAGACAGCGCTGTCCTGCAGCTTTTACCTCATAAGAGGGGCTCGCACACCCTTTTCATTAAAGAGGTTGTGGGGAGTCTGCGACATTAATGCCACTATACGTTCCCGCTAACGATCCCGATAACGACGCATACTAATGCGATAGTTTGTGTGATCGTTTTAATGTCGCTAGTACCTGCCAATCTGGGCGATCTCATTAACGACGCATAAGCGGTTAGCGATCTCCTTTACGAATTTGGCGGTCATTGCGATGTACAAAACACGCAATTTTTTAGCGATCTCGTTGAACGTTCTTGTTTAGTGTGGCATAGCTGTCCTGCAGCTGCTGCCTTATAAGAGGCACTTGGGGCTCGCACACCCTTTTCATTATCAAGGTTGTGGGGAGTCTGCTACTTTAACCCCTTCTTAGGTGGTTAACTCTTAATGGGGGACAGCTGGGGTAGCTCTCTCTTTTAGAGCTTTAACCCTTCAGCGTTCGTTTTTTCTTTAAGAAACACACTGTTCTAGTTACTGACAGGTTTAACCTGCCATATACTGTGCAAGGACATGTCAGATGCGGACCGTCTCCCAGATCCGCTACAGGATCAGTCTCGCGTATCTGACACGCAGACCTCGACGGCGTCATGCGCAGCGGTCGGAGGTTCCAGTGGTGTCAAAATGGAGGCCCTCGCTAGTTTTCTATTGATGGCCTGTCTGACCTTCTAGGTTATTGGGTGTCAGCTACATCCTCTCAAGGAAGTGACACAAGCCGGTGCCTTCCTTCCCGCGTATCGAAGATGTCAGATTCGGACAAGGAGGATCGGCAGGGACACTCTACCTCTTTTGGGCCGTACAGAGGCTTTTATTGGAGCCATGAGGGCGTTACAGTTATCAGAGGAGGTAACTAGATGTCCTGGTAAGTTGGCCCGGATGTTTCAGGAGTCGCATAGGTCGCGATCAGCTTTACGCTGTATCCGTGTTGTACGGAGTTGATTGATAATTGGATCCCTTCTCCTGAAGTGGATGTCCCTTTATCCCAGCTTAGCAAATCTTCCTGTTAAAGGGAAGACGAGTCTGCAGGACCCGCTGGACAGAAAAAACGGAGATGGCAGCAATATCCATCTGCGAGGCCGCGGGTCATGGATTCAGTACTAAGGATCCATGTGTGCTTGTAAAGCTTCCCTGAGCCGGTTGGACCGTTACGTACGGTGTGGCAAGATGGATCCCTTCTTTAGCTTACAAGGTGGTCAGACTTTGGATCTGACCTCACGGAGCTGTTTGCCAAGGCAAGGCAAAAGAAACAGCTTGACCAGCGCAGAGCTGTGACTTCTGCGTCTGGCAGGACTAGTGCCGGTAGTTGTCGGCGGTCCTTTCGGTCCAGGGGATGATTCGGTCAGCCCTCTGGGGTTCGGGTTGTCCCTCTTTTTTTAAAAAAAAAAAAAAAAAAAAGAATTCTCAGAAATTCTGCATTCCCTGGAAACAGAACTTCCGTTAAGACAAGCGGGAAGCTAGCAAAAAGCCCGCTATGGCGGACGGACGCCTGGGTCTCACTCGAGCGCTCTCGAGTGGGGGGGTCGTTTACTTCAATTCAAACCGACTTGGGTTTCCCGCGTGTCGGACGCCTGGGTGACACAGGTTGTGTTGGCAGGCTACTTCATAGAGTTTCTTTCTCGACCCCCAGACAGTTTTTTTGTCAATCTCGCGTTCCGTCAGAGCCCGAGTTTTTTTGCCACTCTACTGCGGGGGGTAGATTCCTTTCTGCAGAAAGGTGTGGTGGTGCCGGTTCCGCCGGAGGGCCGGGGAAGAGGGTTTTATTCTAACCTCTTTGTGGTCCCCAAAAAAAGAGGGCAAATTTTCGGACCATTCTGGATCAAAAGATTGAATCGGTATGTCCACGCCAGGAAATTCCGCATGAAGTCGCTTCGCTCCGTTTTGGCGGTCCTGTCGCAGAACGCTTTTTTGGTGTCAATCGACATTCGCGAGCTTATTTGCACTTTCCAATCGGAGGACCATTACCAGTTTGTGGTTCTCCCATTCGGGTTGGCCTCAGCGTCCAGAATTTTTACAAAAAATTCTGGCGCCTCTCATGGCAATTCTTCGAAGACAGGGGGTTTCGATTCTTCCCTACCTGGATGACCTTTTGATTGTGGCGTCCTCAAAGGAGGAGGCAGTGACTGCTCGCAATCTATCCCTTCAGCTCCTGGAAGACTTCGGGTGGCTGGTCAGTTGGGAGAAGTCGTCTCTGGACCGTCGCAGTCAATCCTGTTTTTGGGGTTGCATTTCGACACGGTACGAGCAGTGGTGTCTCTGCCTCCAGACAAGCGAGCATGTCTCCTTCGACATGTACAGGTTGTGAAGTCTTCGACAGCGATGTCCCTTCAAAGGTGTATGCGCCTTCTGGGTTTGATGGTGGTCCATGGAGGCACTTCCGTTTGCTCAGTTTCATTCCAGGGCCCTTCAAAGGCTCAGTCTGAGCCGTTGGCGATCGCAGGCTTCGCTGGATTGCAGTGTCATCATCTCCCACAGGGTACGAGAGTCTCTAGGATGGTGGTTACGTCCGGAAGCGTTATCCCTGGGGAAGTCCTTCCTCTCTCTGAGGTGGTCGGTCATAACCACCGATGCCAGCCTGACGGGCTGGGGAGGTGTCTGGAACGATCTCTGGATTCAGGGAGTATTGTCGTCGGAGGAGTCTGTCCTGCCGATCAACATCCTGGAATTGAGGGCAATTTTCCTTTGCCTCCAACACTGGAGGGTCCCTTTAAGCGGTCTGCCAGTCCGAGTGCAGACAGCCAATGCGACGGCGGTCGCCTATATCGAACATCTAGGCGGGACAAGGAGTTCCAGGCTCATGGTGGAGGTATCTCGGATCCTGGTATGGGCCGAGACCAGAGTGCCAGCCATCTCTGCGATCCACTTTCCAGGAGTTCAGAATATCACGGCAGACTTTCTCAGTCGCGAGAAGATGGATCCCAGAGAAGGGAGTCTTCATCCGGAGATTTTTTGCACTACTGTGCTCCCGTTGGGGGAACTCCCCAAGTGGATTTGATGGCATCCAGGTTCAATGCCAAGTTACCGACTTTCATGTTCAGGTACAAGGACCCGAAGGCTGTGACGGTGGATGCTCTGGTGGCTCCGTTGGACCAATTCGAGCTGATCTATGTGTTTCCGCCGATGCCCTTACTTCCTCTGGGGTTGCGTCGGATCAGACTGGAGAGAATCCCGGCTATGTTGATAGCCCCAGATTGGCCAAGGAGGACGTGGTTCTCGACACTTGTGTCGCTTCGGGCAGCGCCTCTTTTTCCACTTCCTCTTCGCCCGGACCTGTTAACCCAAGGGCCCGTTCGTCATCCAGACCTGAAGTCTCTGCGTTTGACAGCGTGGCTCTTGAGACCGAAATATTGACTGTCAAGGTTTTTCAGCCAAAGTCATTGCCACTTTGCGGGCTGCCAGAGGTCCGGCTACTACTAGGATTTATCACAAGTCTTGGGAAGACTTCTTTTTGTGGTGTTCGGGTTCTTCAAGGAACCCGAGGATTCTTTCCATTCCCAATTTGTTGGCCTTTTGCAACGGGCTGGACAAGGGTTTGGCAGTTAGCACGCTGAAGGGTCTGGTTTCTGCCCTGTCTGTCTTTCGGAAGACTATCGCCTCGCGTAGGGATGTACGTTCCTTTTTTTCGCGGAGTAACCCGTCAGTTTCCGCCGCGGAAGGCGCCTGTGTCTCCTTGGCGGCTCAACCTTGTCTTGGAGGCTCTTCAGCATGGGCCTTTTGAGCCTATGAATTCTGCTAACCTTTCTTTACTTTCTTGGAAGGTTGCCTTCCTAGTGGCGGTCACCTCTTTAAGAAGGGTTTCTGAGTTGGCGGCTCTTTCCTGCTCGCCTCCCTTCCTGGAGTTTTACCCGGATCGAGTAGTGCTTCGCACACGGGGCGACTTTCTACCTAAGGTGGTGTCGAAATTTCATGTTAACCAGGATATTGTGTTGCCCTCGCTTTGCCTGGGCCCGAGGAATGCAGAGGAACGGGCCTTGCACACATTGGATTTAGTGCGGGCCTTTAAGTTCTTTTGTCTGTTACTCAAGGTTTTCGGAAGTCAGACTCTGTTTGTGATTCCAGCAGGTCGTCGGCGTGGTTAACGAGCTCCCAAGGACTCTATAGATCGTTGGATTCGGTCGGCCATTTTGGAGGCTTACCGACTTAAAGGCGAACCTTGCCCGATTAAGATTCGGGCTCACTCCACGAGGGCTGTGGTTTCATCGTGGGCCTTTCATCAAGGGACCTCGGCAGCTCCGCTCTGCCGAGCGGCGACCTGGCGTTCCGTCCACACGTTTACAAAGTTTTATAAGGTGGACGTCAGTGCTTCCGCTGATGCGGCCTTAGGATGTAGGGTCCTGCAGGCGGCCGTAGTTTAAAGTTATAGTTAACTTGTATTTGGCGCCGGTTGCGCATTTATCTAGGTTGTTGGGATTCTGCCTCTTTTGGTTTATTTCCCACCCTTAGTTTTTGGACTTCTTTGGGACGTCCCACTAGTAATGACTAGTGTGTCTCTCTTCCTTCCATCTGCTGCTGAAAGACGGATTTTGGTAAGAACTTACCTGTAAAATCCTTTTCAGCGAAGGAAGGAAGAGAGACACCGCTCCCTCCCATGGCAGAAGTGTGTTGTTGTTTTCAGATGCGGCGTGACCCTTCTCTGATAGCGATTATCTGGGCTGAGGTCGGCGCGCTAAGGCTCTGTTCCAGCATCGCCAGCTCATCGCAGTGGTCAGGTCCAGTGAGTAGTACCTGGAACTGTGTGGTTTCTTTCTGTTGCATGCATAACCTGTATTCTTGTCTTTTCTCTGAAGTTCTTCAGAAGGGGTTATGTTGCTCCGCTGGTGATATTTGCTCTTCCTTAGCTTGTGTACGACTGGAGAAGCTGGAGTAGGAGGAGCCCGAGCTGGAGGGGCCGGTCAACGCTCTTTTTAATCTGAGGTGTCAATCCTATCTGGGCTCCACCTACCCACTAGTAATGACTAGTGTGTCTCTCTTCCTTCCTTCGCTGAAAAGGATTTTACAGGTAAGTTCTTACCAAAATCCGTCTATTAACTTCGAAAAGAGCCAGAGGTGAGATCCACATTTATGGGATATCCACATATTCCCAAAGTAGAAGTAGAGAGTGTCCCTTAATATGCTATCTAGAACAGAATGTGTAGTATATTTCTGAAAAGTTTTGTTTGCTGATCTAGGGATAGAACCAAATTTCATAATTTGTGAGATATTATATTTTTGTCATTCACGTTACACCAGATTTCCTGCTTCAGTCACACTCCAATAGATGTCAGTGTGAAAAATCATCCAACCGTCACAACATGCACTTCTGTATGGGGGAACTTGGGCAGCAGTCACTCAACAGTTGCATCAAGATGTAGCGGCCCCATTGGTGGCCACATACGAAGCTGGCTGAATGGTGTAGTGTACTATATTTCTCAATGCATGACCTTTGCGGTATACAGCCCACCAAACTGAATAACGCCAGGTCTCTATCATTGTTCACCATCATATAAAACAATCATTCCCCTTTTCCTCCATATATAGGACATTAATGTATTAAAACATCTCTGCTAGGCAACAGATGTCAATGCATTCATACATGGCCTCCATTGATTTTCAATTCTATGGTTACACATGCCATACCTCCAACTTTATTTAAATATACAGTATTTATAATGTGTAAATACATATACAGTGTGTGTGTTGTTGTGTGTGTGTGTGTGTGTATATGTATTTTTTTTTTTACAGTGAGCAAAAGGGTAACAATGCTTTGAACTTTTGAATTTCAGGCTCAATATCTCACCATCCACTTCTGCTTTGAATATGAGACTACCATCATTTTATAAACTATCATCTTGGCTATCTCATACATAAATTTGACTTGCAACTATTTTGCATATGATTAGTTATGCAGATTCTTATCATGTTACTGCATTGTTACGGTTTTGCTCCTGGCGATGGAAAAATATTTTTCTTCCTGTATACTGCAAAATACAACATGTCACGTTCCCTATTACTGTAGCTCAGTGAGTTATTAGGTTGATTCCCAAGGAAAGGTCACTGGTTCGAATAGAAAAGCGGCCAATAAGATTTCCAGAGAAAAGAGAAACTGCAAGATCCAGCTCATTGATGGCGGTTTCTCAGCCAAGAAAATTGCCAAACTGCATTATGTGAGCGCCATAACAGTTGGAAGAATACAAAATGAAGTCTGTTCTCCCATTCAAAAACCTAAAGGTGGACATCCAGGCAAAATATCGGAGTCAACAAGTCGTCTCATCCGAAACTCTGAGTTCTGGTGCAACAAACACAGCAGAGGAGGTGGCTCATATGGTCCATAATAGTGAGATCACAGACGTCCATGCAAGCACCGTGTGACGCACGTTACACAAGTTTGGAATGTTGGCCCAAAAAAATGTGAAGCTTCGACTTCAATATCGTCATAAAAAACAGCAGCTTGAGTTTGTATTAAGTACGAAACGTGGACAGTAGAAGTTTGGAAACAGATGATTTGGAGCAATGAGACAAAGGTCGATAGACTAGGCTTTAATAGGTGCAAATGGGTCTTGAAGAAACAAGGGAAAAAGGGGCTAACATTAAGAAATTGAAGGATCTGTCAAGTTCGGTTTAGGAAGCCTGATATGAGGTTGTTTCACAGTCAAAAGTATTGGGTACTTGACCAGGATGGATGGTGGTCTCAATGCTGAGCTATATGTGATTATCCTACAAGACGAGATACTTCGTACACTATAGGTATAAAAAGGACAACTTAGTTTTCCAGCATGACCATGACCCGAAGCATATGTCCAGTTTGGTGAAGAAATAGTTAATGACAAATGGAGTAGAGGTGGTGGATTGGCCCCACAGTCTCTAGACCTCAACCCAATCAAACACTTGTGGGTAGAATTGAAGAAAAAACTGTATACACACCGAAGCGAGTCGACCACTACGCACGAACTTTGGGAATGTGTAGAAGAGACCTGGGAACTGATTTCGGTCAAGACATGCTTGAATCTGATTGAGAGCATGCCCAGAAGGATTCAGGCAGTGTTGAAAGTCAAAAGTACATTTAAAAAAATCATTTAGATTTTTAGGAGCAAAACCGTAACAATGCAATGACATGACAAGAATCTGCATAACTAATCACATGCTAAATAGTTTCAAGTCTAATTTATGAATGAGATGGCCCAGATGATGATCTATAAAATGATGGTAGCCTCACGTTCGAAGCTGTAGTGGATGGTGAGATATGGAGCCTGAAAGTCAAACGTTCAAAACATTGTTACCCTTTTTTTCTCATCACTGTGTACGTATATACGTACACTTGAGAAATTGTGTGTAGTATATATATGTGTGTGTGTGTGTGTATAATATATATATATATATAATATATATATATATAATATATATATATAATATTTTTTTTTTTCCATAGTTCAGGGTCTGAAATAGTAGACATTTCTTTACATCATAATTAGTGACAGAAACCATTATACAGAAATCCGTCACCTCCAAAGTCCTTTTTCTGTTGTGCCAGCCTGAATTGCTATGATAAACTTCTCCTTACCGATTTCTAGATGTGAGCTGTAATAGTCAATCCCCTGTAAATGTCATGTTTTCCACAGACTCTGTTCTGAGCTTTGCCCTAGCAAGAGTGGTAACATAAATCCGTAGTGTGGCGTGTACAGTGCTTTGTAGACGCGTCTTTAAATGACAACTAATGTGCATTTCTTTGTAAGGAGTAGCCTAACTTGGATGGCTGCCTATAAATCCCCTCCTTCCCGTTTCATTCCTAGCTCAAACCCCAAAAGGCTTTCAGCCAAATCATTAAATTCAACAGAGGTGGTCAAGCTAGCACAGCTTTTCTGTGATGCCTTGAAAAGAAAGGCATCCTTGAAGTTTAGAAGATGCCCAAGGAAAAGTGCCTGAAAGACATGAAAAGATTGAGTTTCCATAGCTGTTGGAGCACGAGAGCAGTGTAAGCGCACAAAGGGGGATTGGAGCACTGCCACTGGCCCACTGCTCTATCTCCGCACAATTGGGTCACTGAAATGGGGAATTAATTACCATTGGTGAGTGGGCAGTCCATTCACCACTGGCTGAGTTTTATTAAACGCCAATATAAATAACAAAACAACTCTTGTGGCTGCACTATTCCTACACGCCAAAGGAAGGATTATGCCGAGGATTAACATCTTAAAGTCTATGAGACTTTCTGACTCAGGGCTCCGAGCTCGTAATCGTATTTGTCTGCTGTATCAGCGATTAGTGCTTCATTCTCCCACTTTTGCCTGGATGGCCAATGTCCCTTTTTGCAGGCAAGAGCTGCAGCACAATAGGCTGTTCTTTTCTATGCATCTTTGTAGTATAAGAGGAATATAATAAAGCGCAGTCTGACCAGTCTTCTTTATCTTAACAACGGCACTTGGAGTGTTATCCTTGATTGTTGTGCTTGGAAGGAGGGTATTGGATCTCTCTATATGACTATAGAACAAGATGAGAGGAGTAATCCATGCAAGAGTGTGTATACATAGAAAGATGAATGTCGGAGATAAAAATATATTGCTTCACGATTATCAATCAAGATGAGCTGCAATGGATCATGCATTTAAGATTTCAGATTGCATGTGATGGAAGTACAGGTCACAGCACCAAAGAGTACGATGGAAAGCTGCTTGTAGAATAGGAGGACAAAGTGCTACTTGATACATCAAGTATTCTACACATCGTATATAAAGAAAAAAAACAAAAGACTGATGAAATAATTCAGTATCAATCACTCTTATAAAATGCATGTGGCTTTTGGCGTCACATAATCCCATTAAAAGCCCCAAATATCTAATGATTTATTTGTAGCTAAAAGCATATTCTTCTTTATTCTTGAAAGGGTGTTTAGTGTACTCACCACTCATGTGGCAGAACGTAAATCAGGACTTCCCTTTGTTGTGTGTGTTTTTACAATACCCCCCTATATTCCTTTCCAGTTGACCTACTGAAAAAGAAAGACTTGTTGCTATCCCGGCATGCTACTTGTGGGGTCTTTCTCTCTTTCATAGTCACCAATGACTATAAACACACCTAAACTTCTGTGCTTATTTCCAGACCTTACAAAGTTCAGACAAACAAAGAGGTTTCTTCCAAACTTGGAGAGTCCCCCTTTCTTGCAGAAGTGTTGGTGGGATGAGCTGAAGCCATTGTGTGTGATTTCTTGATCCTTGCCTAAGTTTTGTGCCTTTCTTGATTTTCCTACAAAGGGTTGAATTGAACAATTTGACCCTCAAGGCCAGTTCATATGCTGGAAGTAGACTTTTTTTAATCATTTTTCCTGGATATTTTTCTCACTTTATTGCTTAGGTCCAATTATTATTATACAAATTAGAAAAAAAATCACAGCATTGCTGCCAACTAACCAGGGTGGCATTCTAACCACTTTCCAGAATTAAAAACAAAACTGGAATTTTGGACCCCTCTCTCCCCCACCGTCCCTGAAATCTACCCCAATACTCCCCCCACCTTCCTACTATTCCCAATCCCTGTTATGTTTTCTGTTCTTTTTTAATATAACAGTTATCATTGTCTATAATGGCCTAATTAAAATGTTGATGTTATTGAATATTCAAAAATAAAGAATATACATAAAAAACTTGTAACTTTGTAAAATATGCCAATATCCATTTACAATTCTTATTGATTAAACTATATATATATATAATATATATAATATATATATATATATATATATATATATACATATATATACATATATACATACACACACTAAGTCTTCGCATCTGTGACCGCAGTTTCAATCAATGTTATTTTAAAATTCATTTTAGTTTTCTGTTGATCTGTTTTTAATGAATTTTACCTAACCGTGGATAACTCTAAGGCCGGGATCACACATGCGAGTAAATCGTCCGACACTCGCATGTGAAATCCCAGCTCTGGCGCCAGCACTCAGGAGTGGAGCACACGGCTGCATATAACTACATGCAGCCGCTCGCTCCACTCCCGAGTGCCAGCGCCAGAGCTGGGATTTCACATGCGAATGTCGGACAATTTACTCGCATGTGTGATCCTGGCCTAAGGCTGCATTCCCATGAATAGTAGCTTTTTGGACACACCCAAAAAATGCATCTATATCATAAATAAATAATTTTAAAAAATTATGTTGGGTCCCCTTTATTTTTCATAAACGGCCCTGGTAAAGCAGACAGGTTCAGGAAGGTCCATGGTTATGTTTCCATTCCCAGCCTAAAAATACAAGCCCACAGACGTCCCCGAATTGGCGCATCCGTTATTCAACAATTCTTGCACTTTGCCTGACTTTTATTGAATGAGTATTCTTATTATTTATTTAACTTTCTTTTTATGTCTTTCAAGTTCCCATTTTTGGGCTACTTCTGATTCCCTGGATTCCGTCGGATCTTAATGGTTTTTAGTTTATTTTTGCTTTTTAATAAATTTGTGAACGAGATGTGTTTTTTAAAAATAAACTTTTTATGTGTTTTTTTTTTTTTTGTTTTGTTTTGTTTTTTTACTGGGTTAGTATAGATACCTTTCCACTGATAACGCCTGACATCAACCCCATAAACTATTACCCTGATTGCCAGACTCTTCTCGTTTGCCCTAGTCTAGTGGTGAAAATTGGTGCATCTAATATGATGCTCCATTTCTGGGGCGGCTGTGGGCTGGGAAGGGCAAAATAATAATGAACCTTTCCAGCCTGATGATATAAGCCTGCACCTATCTGCATTACCTGGGCTGGTTATCAAAAATAGGGGGGGGGGTACCACACTTCATTTTTTTAAAATTATATATTTATTAGGTAAATACAAGTATGCAAGGCACTAATCTCATGAATATCTATACTTTACAAAAACACAAGTGAGCGCAGGTGCAGAATTCATGTGGAAATTCACCTGCGTCAAAATTAGGACAAACGCTGATCGTGTGCACAATACCCTAAGGCATCTAATAAACGCATCAACCAAATGATTTCCATCAGTGATTGGCTGATGTGTACACTTTTACCATCAGTGTGGCACCTGTTTTTCTTGTTAAAAAAAAATTGTTTCCAAGTTTCTCCCAACCAGTAACCTCTTCACGATATCTGCCCTACATCCACCAGGAGCTAACCTAGGGGGCCTGCCCCATATCCGGCAGGTGATGGCTGAGTATTGCAGCCAATACTTGCGGCTAACAATCGCTTGTGGAGCAGAGCTCTGCCAGCAATTGTTAACCTGTTAGATTCCGCTGTCAAAAGATCTGCATTTAACATGCACGAGTGTGACGACACATTATTTAATCTTAATTATCCAGACATCTATTTCCAATAGGCCAGGAAACATACGCTATTATCTTGATGTTGACTTTTGAGTTTATGTGGGGTTTTTTTGATTGGTCAAGAAACAGAGACTATTGTTCGTATGAGGCTGGATATTGACTTTTGAGTTGATGTTTGTTGTAACTTAAGGTACTGCCACACTTAGCGATCTCGTTAGCGATCTCGATAACGACGCAAGCTAATGAGATCGTTGGTGTGATCTCTTTTAGGTCGCTAGTAGCTGCCAAACAGGAGATCTCATAAACGACTCATCAGCGGTCAGCGATCTCTTTAATGACTTTGGCGGTGGTTAGGATCTATTAGCATGTACTGAGCGCTTCTGATTCATAGGAATTTCCAGCATCGCTCCTGCTCTCTGCATCCTGCTAGCCTGCTTTGCAACTTCTGCGATCCTCTCTGTGACGCAAAAGAGAACTTACAGATATTGCGATCCACTCCGTGACGCTAAACACCATATGCGTCACAAACGAGGTCGTTCGCAAAAGGTGCCAAACACAGCGATATAGGCTCACTAGCGGGATACCAACGATCAAAAAACGGTCCAGAACGCTAGTGAACGATCAGCGACATCACAGCAGGGGCCACATCGTTGCTACATGCCACACACAACGAGGTCGCTAACGAGATCGCTAAATAGTGACGATTTAGTGATCTCGTTAGCGATCTCGTTTGCGATCTCGCTTAGTGTGGCATACCCTTTATTGTCTTATTATCTCTGGAGTACAGTGACATAGGGTTATTGAACAATAGATGTTTGTTAATATGTTGATTACACATAGTACCAGACTAGCTAGTTTTTTGACCTGCAAAACCGAGAAGGACAAACTATGCAGATTCATTAAATACTCAAACAATGAGAGTTAAACTATTCCCATCCCCACCCGTACCTGTGGATGATAGCCTGATCCAAAGATGTGGGTATAAAAAGGGATTTCTATCACCATGACTCCATTAGGGAATATTCTATCAGGACAACATGGCTCTAGCAAGAGAGACACTGATTTGACATTCTACAGGATGTCCGCTTAGGGGACCACGGCCCCAGCTGAAAAAATACAAATCTGCTCCATTGACCATCACTGAACCAATGGATACATTTGGGGAAGCCAGGATTTGGACCCACCGGTCACCTGAGCCCCATGGAGACGTTCGGAGAATCTAGGTTGTAACCCACCTGTCACCTGACTCCATGGAGACGTTTGGAAAATCCAGGTTGTGTGCCTCTGGTCGTCTGACCTCAATGGACTGTCAGCTTCCCAAGCTTGTCTTTACCTCCTCTCTGTGTGTGCCCACTAAAATCGGGCTGCCAGCCAGCGGAAGGGTGAGACTCTGTAATGTGCACCATCTTGTGTATGTGCTGGGACTGTTTTATATTTTATTGTCTGTTTTGTGGTTCATTAAAGTATTGCCACACTTTTACCCTCACCCTGTGTATGATGCCCACTATAAAAGGAGAACAGGTGTTCAGTGGGATGAGCCCTGGTCCATTCGGTCTCGGGCCAGCGGACAGTAGCACTGATTCCCCTCCCTCGTATCTCCACAACGCGCGTTTCCGTACTTCCACCCATCGGTGCGCCCGGGTCGCCGATGGGTTGTTATGACAGCCGGGGATCAGCTGATGGTCCCCGTGCTTTTCATTACGGAGCTCCTTTGAAAACCTGCTGAGGCAGGGCTTGAAAGGAGACTGAGATTTCTGATATATACAGCAATGCCTCAGTATCGCTGCATATTGCAAAAGTGGTCAGACCGATCGCATCTTCACACCTCCTAAGATAAGTAGAAAAAAAAGTGACAAAAAAACAAAGTTCAAATCACACCTTTATTAAAAATAAAGATATTAAAATATACATGTGGTATCACCACGTTTAGAAAAGTCTGATCCATCAAAATATATAAACAATTAATCCGATCGGTAAACAGAAAAAGTTCAAGAATGCTAAAATTACGTTTTTTTTGGTCTCTTCAGTTCCCAAAAAAATGCTTTAACAAGTGATCAAAAAGTCACATCTATCACAAAATAGTACTAATAAAAATGTTGTCTTGCCCTGCAAAACACAGCTCCATCGGACTAAAAATAAAAATGTTCTCAGTCATAACTCCCCAAATTTTGTTTGCAAACTTCTGATTTTTTTTTTTTCACCACTAAAATAATTAAAAAAGGACATGCTTAGTATCGCCATAATCGTATTCATAAGGATAATCATATTGCATAGTCATTTGAACCACAAATTGTACACCGTAAAAACAATGTCAGAATTGTTTTTTTTCACAATTTCACCGCAGTTGGAATTTTTTTCCCGTTTTCAAGTACACTATGTGGTAAAAGGAAACGTGTCATTCAAAAGTACAACTCTTAACGCAAAAAAGCAAGCCCTCATATGTCTGTGAACAGAAAAATAACAGGGGAGGAAAAAACAGAAATTGGCCGCGGGGTGAAGGGGTTATGATGGCATCCGTATGCTTGTCATCATTTTCATAGAGATATTGACTGCATTGGAGAGTTTGATCAATAAATCAAAAACAGAAGTGTCTCCATTTTTTTTGCTGACACTTGGTCCATAAGAAAACAGACGTGAACAGTCCCATAGTGTGAACAGTCCCATAGTGTATCATGAGTATGTGATTTATTTGTGAAACAGATGTGAAAGTATGTGAAAAAAATGTCTCAGACCTTTGTCTTATGGCCACAA
This sequence comes from Oophaga sylvatica, assembly GCA_033576555.1. Lineage (NCBI taxonomy): Eukaryota > Metazoa > Chordata > Amphibia > Anura > Dendrobatidae > Oophaga > Oophaga sylvatica. The sequence goes on along the minus strand of JARQOD010000001.1, from coordinate 231,799,549 downwards.
TGCCAAGCTCAAGTATGAGACTGTTAGTCAATTCACCATGTCCTTCTGTGATGACATTGAGAGGCTCTTACTTAATATCTATAAGTACAGTTTTGAAAACTCCAAATAACAAAAGGTTGTGGCTAAGAAGGGTCGTAAAAGCACCAAATGAATGAGTTCCTGATGGTTCTTCTGACGTCATGTATTTCCTATTAAATAACATTTGTGTGGAATATTAAACTACTTATTATTTTGTTCCTTAGTTAGTCCTCCTGGAAATATATATTGACAACTTTGTGCTGCCATTTTCTATGTCCTTCTTTATAAGATTGTCACAACACTTGTCAATTTATTTAGACATTTCCAAGAAGAATAAAAGAGAAACACTATAACACAGAAATCTAAATACATATGTCTCCGATTTCATACAAAATATTTACTAAAACAGACTGTTAAACTGTAAAGCGCTGCGGAATATGTTGGCGCTATATAAATAAAGATTATTCGTATTACATTTCCAGAGAGCTGATGAGCCCTTTTAATGTGCCCTTTTTACACATGCCATGCATAAGTTAAGAAAATGACGGAATCCATCAACCAGAAGGGCAGCCGTAGTTGTTGCTTCATGCAACCAGAATTTTATCAAATTGTGTTCATGCCGGTAATTTGGATTGCGATTTAAGAAAAAAAGCCCATATAGATGGCGCAGTGGGGTTGATCCTGATCGATTCGCTTTAGTGGTAGGAATATCTGTGCTGCTGCACTATCACTTTTAGGCAGGAGATGGCAGATATTCAGAGACATACACAATGCGTCAGCACACTGCGACTAGAATACATGAACTCCAATGATGCTAGAACACATTAAAAATGTAAAGTTACTTAGTTATCGTTTTTTGATGGAACAGTGCAAAAGCCATCCAGTCATGCCACGGTGACATTTTAATTTGGATGGTCCCTAAACCCTAAATTTCTTGCCTTTCTGTGCCAAAAAAAACTTTGTGAATGTTTCCATTTCACTCCCCATTCACATGAGGCTGTTTGGTGCATAGAGAGAAGTCATTTAGTGTTTAGGGACCATCCATATTAAAAGGTCACCTTGATGTGGTTGGATGGCTTTCGCTAATTACCTTTACGGTTTAACGTTTTGCAGCAATATTGAAGTTCATGTATTCATTAGTTACAGTATGCTGATGCATCTTGTATGTACATGTTTGTATATAGGCTACATAGTGTATTTGTTCACCTGTGCATCGATTTAATACTAAAGGGGTGCGGGCGCTATTTTTTTTTTATTTTGTGAAAGTATCATTCAAAGAGTGTCATATGATAATGAAAACAAATGAAATCTGACGTTTTAAAATACCGCTATTAAATCACACATTTTAACCTACACACAATTTCTATCTATATAATAGAGTAGCAATAGTAGTAAAATAAATGAGAATAGTAAGATGAATGTGAATTCTCTTTTTATCTCCGTCTTGGCCATACTAGCATACACTGAATATATTAACGCAGCTCACGTAGCCTGCAGATGTTTTATGTTTTTACACGCCCCGCACCAGCAGGATATTATGCTGTACTGATCATCCCACTGTGAGATACAGAAGTATTCAAAGTGACATGCAATTTCACTACACATGCAAGACAGTGAAATGTTAATGTCAGTGACCAGGCTTGTCAACACAAGACATTTTAATCAAAGCAAGTAGGCACTTCAGAAAGCTGCAGTTGAGAGTATGAAAAGGCCAGTACTGGGGATGATGTGAGGACTTTGGACACCACTAACCTGCTATAATCAGTTCTTCTTGCTGTTATACGGAATTACTACAGCTTAGGCTGTATCCCTGTACCTACAGTATATACTACATATACATGGAGGGATACAATTCGCATAGCTATGGGAGCTAAAGACTTTTATATGGAAACCAGAGTTAAAGGGAATCTGTCACCCCATTTTGGCTATATCAGATAAAGATATGCCTGAATAGTGCGTCCCATAAGTAACCTATCGGTATCTATCATATATCCTGACACCCCCGTTTTCATGCCCAAATACCTTTGTAAAGTTGGTTTTCTGTATGCTAATCTGGGCGGTTCGGTTTGGGGGGGGTGTTTTTTGCTTCCTCCCCCCCCCTCCGCTCCTCGGCTTCTCTTGCGTAGGTCTTTCTGTGCATAGCACAGACGGCGAAAATAGTGACCGAAAATAGTTGCGCATGCGCTGTAATGATTTTATGCTTTGCCCACTGTTGGGCAAAGCACACTGCGAAGGCGCGGGGGGATTTTAAAACGCGCCATCGCGGGAACACTACGCCGTCTGTGCTATGCACGGACGGACCTACGCAAGAGAAGCCGAGGAGCGGTGGGGGGAGGAAGCAAAAAACACCGCCCTCCGGACCGCCCAGATTAGCATACAGAAAACCGAACTTTATAAAGGTATTTGGGCATGAAAACGGGGTGTCAGGATATATGATAGATACCGATAGGTTACTTATGGGACGCACTATTCAGGCATATCTTTATCTGATATAGCCAAAATGGGGTGACAGATTCCCTTTAAAAACCATATCCCCCACAAAAATAGTTCCTAATAAAGGATGCACTGCAATTTCTAAGTCAAATCACAAAGAGAGACACATAGCGTACTTTAGAAAAATATCAATGGACACAAAATAATTACTCCTAAATTAACAAAAAATAGAGCAAAAACATGGGCATACTATAAATAGAGCTCAGTACAAGCTGCAAGTTGTGTGGAGGCACAATACAACATCCATAGAACTTGATACACAGTAGCTTTGTTTCACTGCATGAAATATATATCTCTATTATCTCCAATGTCAAATAACTTGGCACTCAAATAGCAAATGATAGGACAAAAATTGTGTTGTTGCTGTGGTTTCCTTTATTTGCATCCGAACCAGATTAAAGTGATGTACATAAATAATATTTGAACGTTTTTGGCCATATAACATCAGCCTTCATCAGAATATATGTACAGAACTGAAATATATCAAGCAAACAGACATACAAATGTCAGTAAATATACGATGCAAAGATTGAGAACAAAAACAACCAAACTGAATACAGAATATAATAAGTTTGGACATGTAAAAC
>JARQOD010000001.1:231610275-231796351 GCA_033576555.1 Oophaga sylvatica | reverse complement strand
ATGTGCGAGTGTGAACCTGCTCCCTGCCTCTTCGTTTAAAGGGTTTGGCAGGGGGTCAAAATGGTTTTGGGGTGGCATTTCTTTGGGGGGCCCAAACCCAGCCCTCCATGTGCTCGCCAGAGGTAGCCTGACTAAAAATTTGGGTCCCGGGAGAAAATTTCCTCGCCCCCTTGTGAGACCATTTTTGCTGGTCCCGGTTTGGGCCCCCTGGGTTCCTTCTAATGCAGGACAAGGGCAAGCCCTCATGTGGCTGGGGGTGTGTCAGCATTTCCCTGAAAGGGGATGAAGGATTAAAGTATGGACGGGCCCCCCCCCGACCCCTTTAGACCTGGGGTTCCAAGGGGCCACTTTCGGGGGACACCCTGTCTCGCTCCACCCACCAACATCACGTTGCACCACAGACTGTCCGGGAAAGTTGACAAAAGTTTTAGTCCCGGTCTGGGAGGAGATCCCTCAGGAGACCATCCCCCGCCTCATCAGGAGCATGCCCAGGCGTTGTAGGGAGGTCATACAGGCAAAGTGGGGGCCCAAAACACAAAACTGGCACATTTTCACTTGTTTCCCTTTAATTTTGTTTTGTTTTTTATTTTATTTGAAAATTGTTTTCTCTTTTATTTTTGGGGGGTTTTCGCCCAAAACCAGGCCTCCTTGGTTCAAAAATTTTTATTTTTCCCTTGGGTGATTTTTTTTTGTGAAATTTGGGGTTTACGGACATTCAACTTTGTACAGGGGCAAAGTTTTTCAAAAGAGAAAATTTTATTCATTTGATTTTAGGTGTTTTTAAATTTTAGTGTTCCCTTTTATTTTTTTGAGCGTGAAAAAAAAGGCATATTATTCATGTAAAATTTGCAGTGATTTGTCCCTGAAATATGTAAACAGGCGCCCGAATGATGGGGTTTTGCATGCGGGAAAAAAGTTTTAAAAAAAACTTAAAGTTAAAAATGGTAATTAGGGCCCAAGGCGTTCCTGTATGGGAAACAAAAAGTGTTTGAGCTCCTGCCTCCTATGAGGTTCTTTTTAAAAACCTTGGCAGTCCCCAAAGGTTCTTTAATTTAGAAATTTTCTTCAGCCGGGGATGCCCGGCCCGACAAATCAATTTCCCCTTTGGAGGGGCCCAAACAAAAAAAGCCTTTAAACCCTATGTTTTAAAACCCCCCAACGCAATTTTTAAAAACTTGGACAAGTGTTTTCTTTTTTGCAAACTTGTTTCCAGTTAATTTTGGGGGAAACTCCCAAAAGGCCCAAAAAGTTGTGCTTCTATTTAGTTTTTTAAAACAATTTTTAAAAAGTTTCTTTTAAAAAGGGGGTTGGTTTGATCTTATTAAGTGTGTTCTCTCACTTGCACTGGGATGCTCACAAGATCAAAATATTACTACTCTGGTTCAGGACAGTTTTAGACAAAGTGGGGCCCTACGCAAAAGTCTAAAGTGGGGCACAAATACTAGCATATTGCACCATCACACAAACATTTCGGTTGTATTTATATGCGCTGAGTTCAGGCCGTTATGAGAGAGATCAACAATATTGAAGTCAATTGATGCTTGTTTCCCAGCCTCTTTACACCAACTGAGGAAGAATGATGGGCACAGAACGATCAGTAGTAGATCAATCTTTCCCCATATAGTATCATGTTATCAGCAGCATGTCTGCAGTTTTCACCGGGTGATTTTCTGCCGAGAACAATGTTTTTTGTTCCGGCATAAACAATCCAATCAGTCGATAATTAGTATAATACACCTCATAGTCCTCCACATAGTATAATGCACACCCCATAGTCTTCCATATAGTATAATACACTCCCCATAGTCTTCCATATAGTATAATATGCTCCCCATAGTCCTCCATATAGCATAATACACTCCACATAGTCCTCCATGTAGTATAATGCACTCCCCATAGTACTCCATATAGCATAATATGCTCCCCATAGTCATTGAGAACAATAATTTTTGTTCCGACATAAACAATCCAATCACTCGATGAATAGGCAGCATTTTGCTTGTTTAGTACAATAAACACTCCATAGTCCTGCATATAGCAAAATGCATTCCCCTTAGTCCTCCGTAAAGCAAAATAAACACCCCGTAGCCCTCCATATAGCTAAATGCACACCCCATAGTCTTCCATATAATACAATGCCCACCCCATAGTCTTCCATATAGTACAATGCAGTCCCCCCCAAGAGTATAATGCAGCCTCCCACAAGAGTAAAATGCAGCCCCTAAACAGGAGTATCTTGCAAATCCCACAGTAGTATAATGCAGCACCATAGGAGCATAACGCAGCACTCTAGCAGTATAATGCAGCCCCCGCATTGAAGTATAATGCAGCCCCATAGTCATCTAGTATCATGACCACCACGTACTCACTGATTTAAAAAATAAGTAAATACAATAATTACCTCTCCTCATTCTCCCACTCTGCAGCGTGTCTCCTCACCTCAGCAGCTCCACTAACAGGCACAGTGTGGTGCGCGTTAAAGTGACGCTCTCTCCTCCATTATTGCTTTCAACTGTATTGGCATCTATGTGCTAGCACCAGGCCCCCCTGACTCATGGGCCCCAAAGCGGCAGTGTGGTCTGCCGCTATTAGAGGCACGCCAGTGGCTGGGGGCCCCTAGAGTAGTGGGGCCCCTAGGTAGATGCCTAGTCTACCTGCCCCTAACGCCGGCCCTGCTCTCGCTATACAGTCTGCTCAGGGTTCTTAAAGGGAACCTGTCAGCAGGAGAATCAGAGCACCACATGAAGACCCCCCACAGGTTGCCCCGCATATCATTAACTCAAAACTGAAAATAAAGATTAAACAACAACCACGAGATGGATTTCATCACCCCAGGCATCATTTTATTCAGTATAATGGCGCCGACCTGACATTGTGTGCAAGTTACCGAGCACAATCCTGCCAACAGGTTCCCTTTATTTTAGTCATAAATTTGCTTTGTCCACTATTAATATGAAGAGAAGGTTCTACAATTTACATTTATATAAACCAACTTGTGTTACAGAAGCCCTCCCATGAAGTGTTTTTTACTAAATCTGTGTATATGTGTATGTTGTAGTGTCTGTAAATAATACTTACCTACAACCGCCTTCTCCGGTATCCACCGTTCTGCTCCTCTTCTCAGTGATGTCACGCTCTTCAGACGCTCCAGGTCACGTTATCTGAGCCAGGAGTCTCTTATAATGTGAGCCTATGCAGGCTCATTCTGATGCTCCATAGACTTACCGTGTGAAAGCCATTTCCAGGTCCTGCAGAGCGCAGCGTGACCCAGAAAGTCTGAAGAGCGGTGACGTCACTGAGAATGGGAACAGGTATCATGGAGAAGGCACTAGAGAGTAAGTATATTAACACACACTACACAGCATACACATACAGTATACACAGATTTAGTGAAAAAAGCCTCAAGGGAGGGCTTCTTTAGGCCTGGGTCACACCTGCCAGAAACTCGCACGAGTCTCGCACCTCAATACCCGACACTGCCGCCAGCACTCGGACCAGAGCGTTCAGCTGCATAGAAATACATGCAGCCGCACACTCCGGTCCCAAGTGCCGGCGGAAGTGCCGGGTATTGAGGTGCGAGACTCGTGCGAGTTTCTCGCAGGTGTGACCCCGGCCTTTAAGTACTTTTTCTTGTATTTTTCTTCAAAGTCAAATGAGGAAGGACATGATTATTCCCAGAATCTGCTCTTTGCTCAAGTGCCAGGGTCAGGTGATTAGTGGTTGGGACATCATCTCTTCTAGTCTGGTGAAGACCAGTCTGGTTGGAGCAGCAGCACCAGAGCAGCCAATGGTTTCCAGGGATAAGCATGTCTTTATATTTCTTTTATCGGCATGCCTGATGCTGATGAATGGATATTAGCTCAATATAACATCTGTAAATGTTGGCTCTCAGAAACCAAAGCCCTCCATGTACCTTAGACTAAATTTACACATCTGTGTGAGTGTTACGTCCAAGAAACCCAACCAATTTTTTAACTACGTGTCATCCTAGTTGTTTCACTTTTTTCTCATCTCTTTTTATTTCACTGAAGCAGGCAGACTGTCTGAACCTTTTTTTATTCATTGATTCCTAACAATATATCAGTTGAAAACAGATGAAACTAGTAGGAAGAACACTAAAATACAAAGTATGTCTTCCTAGTTTCAACTTTGTCTCATGGATCCTTGAAGACTTTAATAGCTGAGTTTGATCTGAAATTCTGACGAGAATAGGACATGCTCTGAGTTTCCTGGACTGAAGACATCTCTGGCGGGAGTTTATCTTATGGAGAACAAAAGAGTCGTTAGTCCGAAATTGGACAAGCCAGATCCTTACCCTAAAAATCATCTGTCGGCAGCCTCCATACACATTAGACTGTTGGACGAATTCATTGATATCGCTGGATTTGTCTAATGTGTAAAGAGTACATTTTTCTCTGAAATCCTCTGGGCCTTTGTCGTACAAGCTGTACTATGCTGTGCTGGGTGAAATTTATTTTGCCGGGAAATTTCAGGATAGGGTGCATTCAATGTCTGGAATTCGTACTGGATCCTTCACAAACAGTGCAAATGAGTGTTCTGGCCAGACACGTCTGCTCTGACACTCATTTGAATAAATCTGCCACCCTGTGTTACTGTAACGTCACCAAAAGGGCAAAGGATTATATGCAAAACATGCGTTTTCTACGTAGAAAAGTGAAGTTTGTCATGTTGGAATGGACATAAGAAATCCAAAGCCTCCAAACTCTCTCAAAGCTGGTGCAAGTGTCTTTAAAAATGCTGGTTATAGATACGTTCACACATTTGCTGTGGTTTTTCCATGCATTTAAGTGTCAAAGTGAATGAGATTTTGGAAATCTCAAGCACATGTTGCTTTTATTTTTCCTTGCAGAATTGAAGCGGTTTCAGATGTGTAGCATGTTAATTATTTCACCATGGAGTGGAGTCATGATTTACTAAGGCCAGAATGGTATTGCTAATGTCTTTTTACTGCCCCCAGTAATATACTTACCAGCCAACGACTTCTGCTCTTCCTGGTGTTGCTTTGGTCCAACGCCTCCATCTTTTGACCTCAGCTCTTGACTGACCGGAAGTCAGGGCTAACGGTCACAACAAGTTCTCAATGTAAGACTATGAGAGCCTTGTTCTGGCTCTCATAGGCATATACTTGGAAGTGACCTCCAGCTCACCCAGCAATCACTGGAACTAGCATCAGGTCCCAGCAGGTCACAACTAGCAGAAGACAACCGGAGTGGCACAGATAACAGATGAAGATGGCGGAAGGTGAGTAGGTTGCTAGAGGCAGAGAACTTACATTAGTGGTATCACTCCAGTAGTGAAATAAAAAAAAACACCAAAGGAGTGCTTTAATGTTAAAATCCAGTGTGAAAGTTGGCAATCTTTGTCTCCCAGAGTCTCAAAAGAGTAGATTCCAAGTATCAGAGAAGTTTCTGTATTTGGAAAAAAAAGCATGGTTTCTCCACCATTGGAAAGCCGGAGAATGTGGGATTTGTTCCATACAGTTCTTGAAGGGCAAGTGGGGAGAGGCCAATTTGTATTTTTTTTAGTAAGAAAGTGAATATCTATATACAAGACTTCAACATTTGCAATAATCAGAGACAATAGCCTTTGATACTTGACAAATTAGCCAATAATACTAACCGCCAAGAGCAAGCGACACTACTCTGTCCTCCTCCTGGACCTGTCTCCTGCCTTCGACACTGTAGACCATTCCCTCCTGCTACAGATTCTCTCATCTCTTGGCATCACAGATTTGGCCCTATCCTGGACCTTGTCATATCTAACAGACTGAACATTCAGTGTCTCCCTCTCCCACACCACCTCCTCACCTCGCCCCCTGTCTGTCGGTGTTCCTCAAGGGTCAGTTCTAGCACCCCTACTCTTCTCCATCTACACTTTCGGCGTGGGACAGCTCATAGAATCCCACGGTTTGCAGTATAATCTCTACGCCGATGACATGCAGATCTACCTATCTGGATCAGACCTCACCTCCTTACTGACCAAAAACCCACAATGTCTGTCTGCTATTTCAGCTTTCTTCTCTGCTTGCTTTCTAAAACACATGGACAAAACAGAATTCATCATCTTTCCCCATCTCACTCCACCCCTCCAACAGACCTATCCATCAATGTCAATGGCTGCTCACTTTCCCCAGTCCCGCATGCTCGGTGCCTCGGGGTGATCCTCGACTCTGCCCTCTTTTTCAAGCCACATATCCAAGCCCTTGCCTCCTCCTGCAGTCTCAAACTCAAAAATATTTCCCGGATCCATGCATTCCTTGACCATGAAACCACAAAAACCACTAGTGCACGCTGTTGTGAATACCTTGGAGGTGACTTTTGAGCTGGGGCTCCCTCCGGTGGTTGCTGAGGGTAATGAACTAATTACTGAATGGCCTTCAGCTGGCTCTGAATGGTATAATATAAGTGACCTGAGTTCCCAGCAGCCTTGCTGGTAATCAATTGTTCCTCTTGCTCTTGCTTGGACCACAGCTTGCTTCCCTGCTCTCATTCAGATAAGTGTTTTGCTTTTTTTTTCCTCTGTTGGATTTTCACTGCTGGTTTGCTGCTTTGCAGAGGACTGCAGCCCGGTCCCCTTTTGGGGTCTTGCGCTGCAATTGTGCTCATTTTGTGTTTGCAGTTTTGCTCTGTTCCTTTGTCACTTTTTATTTGCTGTGTTGCTGTGTGTTACACCAGAGATCTGATTTAGGTGGTAGAGATCGTGTGATCTCAGGTTTTTTGTTAATCAGAAGTGTTGGTATTTTTGTCAGTGATTTTTTGGATTGCAGTCAGAATTCTTTCCTATACTTTTCTTTCTAGACAGATTGGGCCCCAGCGTTTGCTCATTCTATTTGTTGATGTTTCTCTGCCGTTTCAGGTGGAGGTTGATGCCTCTGAGATTGGGGCAGGTGCCGTTTTGTCCCAAAGGGATCCAGAGACCTCTAAGAGTAACCCTTGTGCCTTTTTCTCTCCAAAATTTTCTCCAACTGAACGTAATTATGACGTGGGTAATCGGGAGTTATTGTCCATGAAGTGGGCCTTTGAAGAGTGGAGACATTGGCTGGAAGGAGCCAAACATCAGGTTGTGGTCCTCACGGACCATAAGAACCTGGTTTATCTCGAGTCAGCCAAGCGACTTAATCCTAGACAGGCCAGGTGGGCCTTGTTTTTCACACGTTTTAATTTTGTGGTTTCTTTTCTTCCGGGCACTAAGAATGTTAAGGTGGATGCCATCTCGAGGAGTTTCTTTGCGGATTCTCCTGAGTTATCTGATCCTGCTGTTATTTTGAAAGCGGGTGTAGTTCTTTCCGCCATCTCGCCCAATTTGAGACTGGCTCTGGAGGGGTGTCAGGAGGATAAACCTGAGCGCTGCCCTGTTGGGAAATTGTTTGTCCCAGACCAGTGGAAGAAGAGCGTGATGTCTGAGATTCATTGTTCCGCGTTGGCTGGTCATCCCGAGATTTTTGGTACCAGAGACTTGGTGAGTCGGTCCTTCTGGTGGCCTACTTTGTATTGTGATGTCAGGTACTTTGTGCAGTCCTGTGGGACTTGCTCTCGTTCCAAGCCTTGCTCTTGTTCTAGTGGTTTGCTAATGCCATTACCTGTACCCAAGAGGCCATGGATCCATATTTCTATGGATTTTATTTCCGACCTTCTGTCTCTCAGAGAATGACCGTTATCTGGGTAATCTGTGATAGGTTTTCCAAGATGATACATCTTGTGCCATTACCTAAGTTGCCTTCCTCCTCCGAATTGGTGCCTTTGTTCTTTCAGCACGTGGTTCGGTTACATGGCATTCGGAGAATATTGTGTCTGACAGAGGAATCCAGTTTGTTTCCAGATTTTGGAGGACATTTTGTTCTAAACTTGGTGTTCAGTTATCTTTCTCCTCTGCATTTCACCCTCAGACCAATGGACAAACCGAGAGGACAAACCAGACCTTGAAGACTTATTTGAGATGTTTTGTGTCTGCTAGAGTTGAGCGATACTTTCCGATATCCAAAAGTATCGGAATCGGAATGGTATCGCCGATACCATTAAAATATCGGCGATACCGATACCGGAAATCCAATGTAAGTCTATGGGAACAAAATATCGTAACTAAAAAAACCCCATTCTTTCCTTGTAAACACTAAATATACACACATAGAATACATATATATATATATATACATGTCATTGTGACATATATATATACATATATTTATAGTTTATACACTTCTACATAGTAAAATATCCTCTGATTCAATTGCCGGGTAAAGTCGGCTTTTGTGAAAAGACAGAAGCACCCGACATGAAATGACACTTGGTTTACATAGAGTTAACCATGTCTTTTCATGTAGTTTGATATCTGATTTGCACAAACAATTACATGAGTGGCTGTGTGCAAAATTTCACACCTGTAGGGGTTAATTAAAGGTGTAAATTCGTTGTAAAAAAAACGGACTTTTTTGCTACGAATTTACACCTTAGAATCATAGAATCATAGAATGGTAGAGTTGGAAGGGACCTCCTGGTTCATCTGGTCCAACCCCCTGCTCAAAGCAGGATTCTCTAAATCATCCCAGACAGATGTCTATCCAGCCTCTGTTTGAAGACTTCCATTGAAGGAGAACTCACCACCTCTTGTGGCAGCCTGTTCCACTCATTGATCACCCTAACTGTCAAAAAGTTTTTTCTAATATCTAATCTGTGTCTCCCCCATTCAGTTTCATCCCATTGCTTCTAGTCTTTCCTTGCGCAAATGAGAATAAAGATGATCCTTCTACAATGTGACAGCCCTTGAGATATTTGTAGACAGTTATTAAGTCTCCTCTCAGTCTTCTTTTTTGCAAGCTAAACATTCCCAAATCCTGCAACCGTTCCTCATAGGACATGGTTTGCAGACCGGTCACCATTCTGGTGGCTCTTCTCTGAACTTGCTCCAGTTTGTTGATGTCTTTTTTAAAATGTGGTGCCCAAAACTGGACACAGTATTCCAGATGAGGTCTGACCAAAGAGGAGTAGAGGGCAATAATGACCTCATGTGATCTAGACTGTATGCTTCTGTTGATACATCCTAGAATTGCATTTGCCTTTTTTGCTGCTGCATCACACTGTTGACTCATGTTAAGTCTGTGATCAATTAGTATACCCAAGTCTTTTTCACATGTGCTGTTACTTAGCCCTATTCCTCCCATTTTGTATATGCTTTTTTCATTTTTATTTGCCCAGATGTAGTACTTTAGCATTTTTCCCTGTTAAAATCCATTCTGTTAGTTGCTGCCCACTGCTCCAGTTTATGTATATCTTTTTGAATCCTCTCTCTCTCTTCTCTAGTATTAGCTACCCCTCCTAGCTTTGTGTCATCAGCAAATTTGATCAGTTTACCCTCAATTCCTTCATCTAAATCATTGATAAAGATGTTGAACAATACAGGGCCCAAAACAGAGCCTTGTGGTACCCCACTTGAGACATTCTTCCAACTGGATGTGCAGCCATTTACAACCACTCTTTGGGTCCGATCACTAAGCCAGTTATGAATCCACCTAACAGTTGCCTTGTCCATTCCATACTTAGTCATTTTTTCAATAAGGATTGTGTGAGATACTTTGTCAAATGCTTTGCTGAAGTCAAGATATACTATATCTACAGCATTTCCCTGATCCACCCAGTCAGTGATTCTGTCATAGAAGGAAATTAAGTTAGTCTGACATGACTTATTAGTTACAAACCCATGCTGACTCTGTTTAATCACTTCATTCTTATCCAGGTACTTGCATACATGTTCTTTAATAATCTGTTCAAAGATCTTTCCTGGTATAGAAGTCAGACTCACCGGCCTGTAGTTCCCTGGGTCCACCTTCTTCCCCTTTTTGAAGATAAGAACAACATTTGCTCTTCTCCAGTCTTCTGGGACTTCTCCTGTTCTCCAAGAATTTTCAAAGATTATGGACAGTGGTTCAAGAATTTCTTCTGCTATCTCCTTCAGTACCCTGGGGTGTAATTCATCTGGACCTGGAGACTTGAATTCATTTAGGTTAGCTAAGTGTTTCCTCACTGTCTTTCTGTTTATAGATATCCTGGATTCTTCTATTCCTTTAATAGGACAGTGAAGATCAGTTGATGTTACATTTCCTTTCTGAGAGAAAACAGATGCAAAATAGGAATTTAAAAGTTCAGCCTTCTCAACATCCTGACTTACCATTTCATCATTTTCATCCTGTAAAAATCCTATAGCATCTTTGACTTTTCTTTTACTTTTGACGTATCCCCAAAATCCTTTTTTGTTGCTTTTGACGTCACTTGCAAGCCTTAATTCATTGTCAGCTTTAGATAATCTGATTTGTGCCCTGCAGGTTCTGCAGACGGCATTATATTCTTCTTTAGATATGCCTCCCTCTTTCCATTTGATAAACATTTCTTTCTTCCTTTTTAGCATGTGTTTAAGTTCTATGTTCATCCATCCTGGTTTCCTTAAATGCTTCCCATTCTTCCCTCTTTTCGGAATTGTTAACGATTGTGCTTTGAGAATCTCATTTTTCAAGATTTTCCATCCTTCCTGGACATTTTTGTCCTTAAGGATATCCAGCCATTGGATCCCTCCAATTCTCTTTCTGAGTTCCTTAAAATCTGTCTTTCTGAAATCTAACCTTGACGTCTGAGTCTTCACAGTCTTCCTCCTCTTGTTATCCAAAATTCTAAAATAGCATGGTCACTACCTCCTAGGGTCCCAGCCACTCTTACCTCCTCCACCATTTCCTCCCTGTTTATGAGGATTAGATCCAAGGTAGCAGATCCCCTTGTTTTCTCCATTACCTTTTGGAAGATAAAGTTGTCAGCAAGAGAGGATAAGAATTTCCTGGACCTGTTAGTTTTGCCTGAGGAGATTCCCAACAAATGTCTGGATAGTTGAAATCTCCCATGACCACTATGTCATATTTTTTGGAGAACTTGGCCATTTGATGCATAAAGAGTTCATCCATATCTTCAGCTTGCACAGGCGGCCTGTAGTAAATGCCTACAATGGTGTCCTTTCCATTGTTCTGTCCTTGTATTCTTTAATTAACCCCTACAGGTGTGAAATTTTGCACACTTAAGGGTATGCCACACTAAACAATATCGCTAACGGGATCGCTAAAAAACGTCACTATTTAGCGATCCCGTTAGCGATGTTGTTCAGTGCGGCAGCTTCCAGCGACGAGCTTCCTGCTGTGATCTCGCTCGTCGCTGGAATCGTTCCGGACCCTATTTTCTCGTCGGCGCTCCCGCTGGGTAAGTATCTTATCGCTGTGTGGCACCTTTTCTTAGCGATTTAGCGGTACTTTTGTACCGCTAAAGTCGTTAAGAAGATCGCTAACGGCGATAGCGTCGTTAACTATATCGCTAAATGCGGCAGCATTTAGCGATATAGAAACAATCCCGCTAGCGATCTCATTAGTATGCAACGCTAACGAGATCGCTAGCGGGATAGCTTAGTGTGGCAGTACCTTTACACTCATGTAATTGTTTGTGCAAATCAGATATCAAACTACATGAAAAGACATGGTTAACTCTATGTAAACCAAGTGTCATTTCATGTCGGGTTCTGCATTTTCACAAAAGCCGGCAATTGAATTAGCGGCTATTATACTATGTAGAAGTGTATGAACTATAAATATATATATATATGTGTCACAAACTCAATGACATGTATATATATATATGAGGTGTAAAATTGCTGAAAAAAAATGCGTGGCTCCCGCCCTATTTTCGCAACCAGACAGACAAAGCCAGTGAGTGGGGGCAGATAATAATAGCCCAGAGAGGGACCATTATTTTTGCCCCCCCCCGGCTACTAACATCTGCCCCCAGACACCCCAGAAAGGGCAAATCTCTAATTAGATTTGCCCTTTCTGGCACTTTGCCCGTCTATTCCCATTGCCCTGTAGCGGTGGCGAATGGGTTAATAAGGGGTTAAAATGACCTTACAATTGAAAGGTCACTTTAAGCCAGGTTAATAATTGAGAGCTGTCAATTAGACAACTATCAATTATTAATCCTATTGTATGAAAGAAAAATCAAACACACACACTTTAATAAAAAAGAAGTTTAATGAAATAATCACACAGTTTTTGACCATATTTTATTTACCTGCTAAAACCATTTCCTGTAATAAAAATAAAATAATAAAGCAAAATTATTCTTACCAATCCGATGCACAGTCAGGTCCCACGGTGTAATCCTTCAGAAAGGGTTAATGTTTACTGCAGGGACCGCAGCTAATGCTGCAGCCTCATAGTAAACCCCCAAATGAATGAGCTCCTCTCCTGGCTGACAGGAGAGGAAGTGGAAAGCTTAATTGATTGCTTTCCACTTTCACTTCAGGTCAGCCAGGGACACAATCAGTGACGTCAGAGGGAACTGATTAACAAAAATAGGGTTCCCTTCGAAAAAAAAATGGCGTGGGGTCCCCCCTATTTTTGTTAACCAGCCAGATGAAGCAGACCGCTGAGGCCTGGATTTTCAGGCTGTTAAGGAGCCAAGATCCATGGACCTTGCCAGCCTGATAATACCAGGCCACAGCAGTCTGCATATCTTGGCTGATTAACAAAAATAGGGGATCCCCTCGAAAAAAATTGGCGTGGGGTCCCCCCTATTTTTGTTAACCAGCCAGATGAAGCAGACCGCTGAGGCCTGGTTTTTCAGGCTGGTAAGGATCCAATATCCATGGACCTTGCCAGCCTGATAATACCAGGCCACAGCAGTCTGCTTAGCTTGGCTGGTTAACAAAAATAGGGGATCCCCTCGAAAAAAAAACGGCATAGGGGTCCCCCTATTTTTGTTAACCAGCCAAGTAAAATGCAGACTGCTGCGGCCTGGTATTAAAAGACTGTCAAGGCCCATGGATTTTGGCCCTCAACAGCCTGATAATACCAGGCTACAGCAGCCCCACATTTGGCACATCAAAAGATGTGCCAATTGTGGCACTTTACCCGGCTCTTCCCACTTGCCCTGTAGCGGTGGCAAGCGGGGTAATAAGGGGTTAATGTCACCGTTGATTGCACGGTGACAATAAGCCCGGTTAATAATGGAGAGGCGTCAATAAGACACCGATCCATTATTAATCCCAAAGTTTTTAAATGTGTAAAAAAAAGACACAGCAAGAAAAAAGTCTTTTAATGAAATAAAAGAGACAACACAGTTTTCATTTTTTTTATTACTCTCTCATTCCTGCGACGCCATCGATCTCCTGTAAAAAAATAAAAAAAACACAACCAACAGTATACCACCTGTCCGACGCAGTCCATAGTAACGACAGTCTCACGACGATCCAGCTCTGCTACATCGCAATGACAGGCAGAGCCTGACATCCCGGCGCAGCACAGCTGCTTACCAGCTTCCCCGGCGGTGACGTCATCGGACTGCTTTACGGCCGCGATTACCCAGCAGTAACTGCAGTTATCGCGAGAAACTGCATGTGACCGCCGGGGAGAAGAGGATGGCGGCCATTAAGCAGTCCGTGATGTGACCGCCGGAGATCTTCTGCCGGGTAAGTGCCGCTGACTCCTGACAGACCCGACCGACGGACACTGACAGTGACAGTGACATTCCGATTCCGGTATCCGATATGACGAAAATATCGGTACTCGGAATCGGAATTCCGATACAGCCAATATCGGCCGATACCCGATATTTGCAGTATCGGAATGCTCAACCCTAGTGTCTGCTGATCAAGATGACTGGGTCTCTTTTTTGCCTTTGGCTGAGTTTGCTCTTAATAATAGGGCTAGCTCTGCCACCTTGATGTCTCCATTTTTCTGCAATTCTGGGTTTCACCCTCGATTTTCTTCGGGACAGGCGGAGGCTTCTGTCTGTCCAGAGGTTGACTCTATTGTGCAGCGTATACAGCAGATTTGGGACCAGGTAGTGGAGAGGTTGTCTCTCTCTCAAGAGAAGACCCAGCGGTTTGCCAACTGGCATAGGACTGATGGTCCTCGTTTTAAAGTGGGGGACTTGGTTTGGTTGTCCTCAAGAAATATCCCTATTAGGGTTGCATCTCCAAAATTTAAGCCAAGGTTCATTGGACCTTATAAGATCATGGAAATTATTAATCCGGTTTCCTTCCGTTTGCTTCTTCCAGGGACATTTAAGATCCATAACGTGTTCCACAAGGAAGAGGTTTGTCGAGCCAGTGGTTCCTATGGCTGCGCCTCCTGATCCTGTTTTGGTTGAGGGCAATTTGGAGTATGTGGTTGAGAAAATATTGGATTCTCGTTTTGCTAGACGGAAACTCCAGTATTTGGTTAAGTGGAGAGTTTATGGTCAGGAGAACAATTCTTGGGTGTTTGCTTCGGACATCCATGCTGGGAGACTTATCCGTGCCTATCATCGAGCTCATCCTGATCGGCCTGGTTGCGCAGGTGAGGGTTCGGTGACCCCTCATCAAGGGGGGGTACTGTTGTGAATACCTTGGAGGTGACTTCTGACCTGGGGCTCCCTCCGGTGGTTGCTGAGGGTAATGAACTAATTACTGAATGGCCTTCAGCTGGCTCTGATTGGTATGATATAAGTGACCTGAGTTCCCAGCAGCCTTGCCGGTAATCAATTGTTCCTCCTGCTCTTGCTTGGACCACAGCTTGCTTCCCTGCTCTCATTCAGATAAGTGTTTTGCTTTTTTTTTTCGTCTGTTGGATTTTCACTGCTGGTTTGCTGCTTGCAGTGGACTGCAGCCTGGTCCCCTTTTGGGGTCTTGCGCTGCAATTGTGCTCATTTTGTGTTTGCAGTTTTGCTCTGTTCCTTTGTCACTTTTTATTTGCTGTGTTGCTGTGTGTTACACCAGAGATCTGATTTAGGTGGTAGAGATTGTGTGATCTCAGGTTTTTTGTTAATCAGAAGTGTTGGTATTTTTGTCAGGGTTTTTTTTGGGTTGCAGTCAGAATTCTTTCCTATACTTTTCTTTCTAGACAGATTGGGCCCCAGGTTTTCTCATTCTATTTTCTGTCTGTGTCCGTGTTTTCTTCTTGTCTAACCGCCATTACATGTTCGGGGGCTTCCTATTTCTTTGGGGATTCTGCTCTGGGGCAGATAGCTTTCATCTTTCTGCCTTTAGGTGTAGTTATCTCTCCGGCTGTGACGAGGCGTCTAGGATCACCGTAGGTACGCTCCACGTCTATTTCTAGCGTGGCGGTTAGTTTAGGTTACTGCAATCCAATAGTTTCCAGCCTCTCTGGTGTTTTGCTACTTTGGCTATTTTTTGCAGTTTCTCCTCAGCTACCGAAACATAACAGCACGCCCTTATCATCTCCCGCCTCGACTACTGCAACCTCCTACTCTTTGGCCTCCCCTCTAGCACTCTGACACCACTCCAATCCATCCTACACTCTGCTGCCCGACATCTGTCTCCCTGTTATTCCTCAGCCTCTCCTCTATGCCAAGGCCTCCACTAGCTTCTTATCGTCCAGAGGCTCCAGTTCAAAACCCTAACTATGACATACAAAGCCATCCACAACCTGTCTCCTCCATACATTTGTGACATGGTCTCCTGGTACTTCTCTACATGCAACCTTCGTTCCTCTCAAGATCTCCTTCTCTACTCCCCTCTTATCTCTTCTTCCCACAACCGCATACAAGACTTCTCCCGTGCTTCCCCCATACTCTGGAACGCTCTACCCCAACACATCAGACTCTGTCCTACCATGGAAACCTTCAAAAAGAACCTGAAGACCCACCTCTTCCGACAACCTACAACCTGCAGTGATCCTCAGTCTATTGAACCGCTGCACGACCAGCTCTACCCTCTCCTAGTGTATCCTCACCCATCCCCTGTAGATTGTGAGCCCTTGCAGGCAGGGTCCTCTCTCATTCTGTACTTGTGTGTGCCTGTTTTTCTCATGTCTATTGTACTTGTCTATATTTGCCCCTTTTCACATGTAAAGCTCCATGGAATAAATGATGCTATAAAAAATGTATAATATCAACAATATAATAGTATTTGAGACATTTCAGAACATGTTGCATTGGGTTTTTGTTTTGTTATTTTGTTTTTTTTTTCAGCAGGTTTCTTTAATATAATCTAATACAGTTTTTCTATTTGCTTAAGGGGAACCTGTCATCTGATCCATGCTGCCTAAACCGCATACAGTTTCAGAAAAAATATACTTTAGAGATCTGACCTGGGACCATAGCGTGAAAGAGACTAGTCCCATGCCACCCATGGCTAGCTTTTCCAGCACTGCTAGAGGTGACTAACAGGTCTTTCCCTCATATGTACTTAGAGAGAAACCTGTCAATCACCTCTAAGGGCCCCGTCACACATAGCGACACACCAGCGATTCTGACAACGATATGCACTTGTCAGGATTGCTGGTGTGTCGCTACATGATTGCTGGTGAGCTGCCAAACAGGCAGATCTCAGCAGCGATCAGGACAGCGACACTTCAGGTAACGTCGCTTAGTTACCCGCTGTGTAAGTTGGTTACCAGCTCCCCTGCAGCAGTGCACTGGTAACCAAGGTACACATCGGGTTTCCAGGCGCTGCGCGGCACCTGGAAACCCGATGTGTACCTTGGTTACTAGCTGATCGCTGGTCTCCTGCGTGATGCGGCCAGCAGGAGACCAACGATCAAAAAAATGTCCAGGACATTCAGCGACGATCAGCGGTACCCAGCAGGGGGGCTGATCGTCGCTGAATGTCACACATAGCGATATCGCTGGGGAGATCGCTGTTGCGTCACAAAACTAGTGATTCAGCGGTGATCTCGCTAGCGAGATCGCTGTGTGTGACGAGGGCTTAACAATGCTGGGATTAGTCAACCATGGGGGCTGAACTGGACTAGTCTCATCTCTGACTATGGACCCTGGCCGAATCTCCAAAGTATATTCTTCCTGAAATTCCGTAGTGTTTTAGAGAAAACTACGCCTGGTGGCCATCGAGAAGCCAGGCTGTGATTCATATGGTTTGACCAGCATTTCCTATAATATAAATGTTTGTTTTAAAAAATGCATCAACAAAATGTGTAATTTCAATACTTACCCTAAATTTTATAAAATGCACCAATTCATGCACGGAGCAAGGTGCAGAACTTGATCAGCAAATGAGACATTAAAGTATTAACAGCCAGCATTGCTGGAGGAGCTGGTCTCTCCCTCATCTCCAGTCCTTTGTGATCTGCTTCTCCATAGCATTCCCCCATGACATGTAAACAGGGAGTATTCAGTGTGGCTTTAGGAAATGAGAAGGCGCTCAGTCACGAGAGCCCTTGTCTTGGCACACGAGTGCTCAGTGTGTAGCCTATGGTCCAGCATCCAGCCTGATATAGACTCCCCAGAGACAAGCTCTCAGGCCTGTTAATTATTCAAGAGCAACTTTGTCTGTCTCCAGATACACAAAAAAACAATATACTCTAGTAGGCGTCTGTTTCCTGGACAAAAAATGTTTGCTAGTAATGGAAATTCTCCTTATGAAGAATTAGTTTGATTGTTATTCTTAACCAATGCATTCAATCTCTGCATGGACTGGGCTGGAGGGGTCGTCTACCTGTCTTATACAGTATACCATTCCTCCTACTGGAAGGTCTTCTCATAGGAACCAAGCTGTATGTCTTGTTAACCATATGGGCTGCGTGCATTTATTACATGACCTCAGAAGTGACTGGTTGAAAGAAAACATCCTCATCTTTTCTAAAACAAATCTTGTTTTGTACCTGGTCCAGGGCATGAAAAACCTTAAAATAGTGGGGTAAGTATTGACAGTGTACAATGGGTAGACCTAGATCCATTTTTAAAATCAAACAAGGTGAAATCAAAGCTTAAGCAAAAACATCATGTATTATTTTACTAACGAAAGAAAAAAAACTAACATGTTCTAAAAAACTGCATAGACAAATATTTTGGCTAATGCACCACTGACCTCTGTATAATGATAAGCTATGGACATCAGAGTGTGATGTTAAGACAAATATTTAGTAGTCATTAGTAAATGTGCATAGTCAGCGTCATCTTATGCCTGCAGGTTACACACAGGACGTGGTTTTTATTTGTCTGTCTGCTTTTAAGTATTTAATATTTGCATGATGATCAATGAATAATATGTTTTCATGATTCTGAAATATATGGCTATTTAAATAAAAGTGTAATCATTTAGTACACAAGGTGGAAAAAAACCTACACAACTGTTCTGTTCTGTATTTGTACTCTTAAGCCATACACATTAGATGGCTGTCAGCCTGAACGATGCTTTCGCCGATTGTTCGGCCGTCAGCCATCTTGGCCATCTCTCCCATCTGGCTAAACGGTACTTGGACACATCCGTTCTTCGCCAGTCCTTACATTGGCTGCCCATTCATTATAGGATCCAATTCAAAGTACTGGTTCTCACCCACAAAGCTCTCCACAGTGCAGCACCCCCCTACATCTCCTCCCTCATTTCTATCCATCGGCCTAACCGACTGCTGCGCTCTGCAAATGACTTTCGACTAACCTCTGCACTAATCCGTACCTCCCACTCCCGACTCCAAGACTTCTCCCGTGCTGCGCCAATCCTCTGGAATGCTCTACCCCAAGAAATTAGGACTATCCACAATTTGCATGGTTTCAGGCGCTCCCTCACAACTCATTTGTTCAGAGCGGCCTATCACGTTCACTAATCAAAGTCATTCTATGTGTAAGTGTGTGTGTGTAGCCCATTCACTATCTCCATCCATCCCTCACTCCCTCAAGATGGCTGGACCATCATTGTAAATGCACCATTGTATATACACACCTGTACTTTGTATCTCCCCCACCTAATTGTAGATTGTAAGCTCTCACGAGCAGGGTCATCTTATTTTGCTTTGATTATTGTATTGTTAATGTTGCTACTTATGACTTGTGTTTTGAAACTGTTAAACTGTAAAGCGCTGCGGAATATGTTGGCGCTATATAAATAAAGATTATTATTATTATTATTATGATTATTGGCCAAGCGCTCCTCTGTTCTCTGTGAGAAAGCTGCCCACATCTTATCTCCAAGAGAACAAAGCAATTGTATAATCTGACATGCCCCATCAACATCTCCCCCAACAAAATGTTGTCCGGTGCCCCCGCACATGCTAGACTGCTCAAGGAGGACTATTTGAATTTCTTCCCGAGATATCCATATGTCCCAGAAGTATGCAACTGACCACCTATACAGCTGTTTATGTTTCCTATTGGCTGCCATTTAAAAAAAAGGTACAGTATATGCGATGCATTTTTTTTATATAGAGTTGTACTGAAAGTGTAGCCAGCAGTGCTTGTTAATATAGTACAGATGTCTACATAGTACCTGGCAAGTGTATGACAAAAGGACATCCTCTGGCTACTAAAGCCTTTAATACCGTTGACTTATAAGTTGAAAAATGTTCCTGGCATATATGAAGAATATGCTCCACAACTTTAACTTCACCCTATTAATGTCCACACAATGTTCACAGACTTTATAACACCCAATCAATAAAGCTCATATATGCAGAGGCTCCATGTAACATTTTCTATGACCATGAAAAATTACTGGAAGGGAGACAAAAGGAGCTAGGGGGCAAGATTTAAACCTTAAAACAAACACTTGGTGACAAAGGCACTGTTATAGGGTGATGGTATCATGGTTGTGTCCACAGGCTTTGTTGCACCATTCAAATAAAACTAGAGCCTGCTTCTTTTATTCACTTTCTCTTTTTCTCTAGATGTTTAAGCCACCAGCACCTGGAAATCATTCTGAGGTGCAAAATCCACTTTCCCCAAGTGAATGCATTAATTTAATAAAATCCTCAGACCATGAATCTTCTAAACATGGTGGGATCTTCTGACCGTGAAGCTCAGCTAGGAAAACACTGACTAATAAAATAAAATGTGTGAAAACAGAATTAGTGAAATTAGGTTAGGCTAATAAATCGTGAGCAGCTCTTCTTATTCTCCCTACCAGCCCTGGGGTAAAGTGCTAGCTCGCCTGATCTATTGTTTCCTATCCAAGCAGGGGGTTTATTGTGTGATAAATAATTCCTTTAAAAAAGTGAGTATTTGCATAATCAGGTCTTTGAAGTGTCCAGCATTTGGAGGATTGGTCCCCAGATTTGCAATGGGCCTTGAGCAACAAAAAGACTCCAATCTTTCACTGCACTGACAGTGTGTGGCAGCTTGTCATAAACAGCTTCACCCTTCGTCTTTTTTCCCGATCCCTTTAATGACTAAACTTTAGGAATGTCACAAAATAGAGGTTGTGTTTTTTTCTACAAGTCAGGCGTGATGGATCTGATTGTGCTCCTTCCCAACATCCTTCAAGAGCCTATTCGGAGGACTACCCAGCATGTATGGTAGTAGTAGTAAACAGCAGCTTCCACCATAATATCCACCTACAGGCTAACTAACCAATTGATCTGATCTCCTAGAGAAAAGAGGACAGCAAACAGTAGGTTCTTTATCATTACACAAGGCTGGAGAATCCCGAAGCAAGTGTGCATCATTCCCTTGATAAACAGTTATCATATTTCATTCATAATATTCTATATATTAAATATTTATTACACTAATTTTTCCTTCTTTTTTAAGAATTAATAATGTTATTATTTTTCTTGTTTACAAAGATCATTTTAGTGGGGGGCCTTGGATTTTGTAAGTTTCCCACCACTGTCCCTAACAAGTGGGTCCTGGTGCTGCGTGAGACTTATCACGTACAAGTATTTGCACAGAAATATTTAAAAAATGTACCTCCAGTCATAAAGAAAAACAAATTTCAGTCCAAGATCCAGCAATATAATATATTTTCCAAATCACCTTTATTAGGCTGTAGCCCATGGCGTCTGCTAGATTTCCAACTTTAGCGCTGTACAATCACTACCATTCTCCAGAGCCAGTGTCCTCTTTATTAAAAACGAAATTAGTAATAATGCAGTTTTCACTCTGCTACTTCCTGACATTTTACTTAGGGCAGAGTCAGACAGCCTTAGGGCCTGTGCACTCGTTGCGGATTTGCCTGCGGATTTTTCCGCACAGAATCCGCACCTCTTGGCAGAAAACGCAGGTGCGGTTTTGACGCGGTTTTTGTGCGGATTTGCCCTGCGGTTTTACACCTATAATGGAATAAAAAACCGCAGCAGTGTAAAACCGCAGCGGAATCCGCACAAAGAATTGACATGCTGCGGTTTTAAAACCGCACCAAATCCGCGTGGAAAATTCCGCATCATGTGCAGAACCGCAGGGCAAAAAAAACGCTGCGGAACCGCAGGCAAATCCGCAACGTGTGCACAGGCCCTTATAACTCGTGCGAGATTCGCATAGCATTGCACGGACTGGCCTGGCACCTCTCCTGACCTAAGCAAGACAGCATGATGGATTACTAAGCAGCTGTCAAGCTCAGGTCAGGAGAGCCGACAGCCAGGACGAGTTTTATGATGCGATTCTCGCACGGGAAATACGGCAGTCTGTCTCTACCCCTACAGATGTTTTCTTATCATGAGGGGCAGGATTACAATGTCAGGTAACACCTCTATACATGGCCGATAACACAGGATCAACCAATCACAATAGGCACAATGTCACAGCTGACCCTGCTCCCCCTTTCCCATAAAATGACATTTGCATATGCTTATTAGATGTTTCAATACACATGATAGGGTTTGAGTCTGTTCCTTGTGGCTATCGTACATGTGAATTTCCTGAAACAACAGTTGCCAGTGTGAAAATTACAAGATTTCTATATTTTGTTTTAAATATTGTGATATGGAAAATAAATTGTCCAAAAAAAAGAACATTTTTTTCTGATGACCCATTCCTTTACCTCATTACTATGTGCACACGTAAGAGAATTGCCGCGGAAATTTCCCACACCTCCCTGCCGCGGGAAATCCGCATTTTATAGGTATGTGTATTCCCGCCAGAAACTAACTGTGATGTTCCGCTAGAATTTTCTGTGTAAATATTCAGATTTGTTATGTGGTATAACAGCACCATCTAGTGGTCGTTTTATAGAATGTCTTTGGTTGTTGATATTGAGGTTTTTTTGACATATCTACCACACCGTAGTTCATGAGTCATAGCTTTCATGACTCATCAGCCAGCCCCAGCAGCCATGTTTTTTGCTCAGTATACAGCTAAGACAGTTCATTCCTGAGTACCTCCTGACATCAGAATCCAATAGTGATCTCTTACATCCAGATCTGTAGCTGCACAATCGGTAGGTCCTAAACACATTCACCATGAACTTGGCAGCCGTATAAATATTGGGATGTTTACATCATGCTGTTATGAAAATGTGAGAGTTGTAGTCCATGCTTTTCCGACTGGTCAGTAAGCATGGGATATTCCGCATGTTATATGTAACTACATGTTATGCATATAGTGTGTTCCCTCACCACTGTATATTGTGTATATATTGTATGCTTGCCACATGTTTGTGAGCACATAGTAAAATACTGTTATTTGTTCCACAGTTTTTTACCATATTCGATTCCTGCAATAAACTTGGTAACAGACATCACGTGTCTATCAAATCACTGTTGGGATCAAGGTTATGCTGTCTGCAAGGATTATGTACACATACACATAAGACGGGCAGAACAGTAAAAAACGATTAACCCTCGCAGGCTGGATAGAAGAACTGCGGATTCTCACATACTGATCGCAGTAAAACTGCCCGCTACAAGCTGGATAGAAGATACCGCAGCTCGCACATAGTGATCGTCGTGAAACCAAGCTTCTGTCAAGCCTGAAAGAAAGGGCGCGAATCCTGTCAGAGCGTCACCATGTCAGCCGCAGAAGGTAGATCATTCACCACAAGATCTGCAATCTCAGCCAGCTGCAAAAGCTCAAAGAAGTCAGTGAGCAGCTCTACCATCGCCATAGCCCGCGCAAAAGCAGAAGCTGCCAAAGTGCGAGCATCGTTTGCTGAACAAGAAAGGCAATTGGAAGCAGAGGAAGCACAAATGAAGGCACACATGGAAGCAGAGGAAGCACGCATGAAAGGAGCTCTGGCCGAACAACAGGCACACATGGAAGCAGAGGAAGCACGCATGAAAGCAGCTCTGGCCGAACAACAGGCACACATGGAAGCAGAGGAAGCACGCATGAAAGCAGCTCTGGCCGAACAACAAGCACACATGAAAAAACTAGCATTGGAGAGGGAAGCCGCAGTTGCACTGGCAGAGGCTGAAGTTTTGGAGGAGGCAGCAAGTATCGCAAGTAATAGACGCAGCAGTATTCTTGGATCAGAGCTCAGTCAACAGGACAAAGCACAACACACTTCAAAATACGTACTGCAGTATGCTAAGTCAGATGACGGTCTGTATTACGGTCCAGGAGCTGAGTCAACCCCTGCTTACAAACTCCAGCCTAATCCTGTCACACAACAAGCAGCCTCAGCCTTCCAAATGCCATACATCAAGCAAGACAGTAACTTTATATATCATCGGTCCCCAATGCAACCTGCATTCCAACCGACAGACAACTGCAGAGCAGCTCCAGCCTTCAAGAAGGAACAATTAGATGGTAGTTATTACAACAAAGACAAGTTTAAAGACTACTCTAACCCACATGGACCTCTGCACCTCAGCTCGTTTCCAGATTCATCAAACAGAAATCAAGGTATGTCAGATGTTCTCAAATTCCTTGCTCGACGTGAGTTGATAACCCAAGGACTCTCCAAGTTTAACGACAAACCTGAAGGCTATAGAGCATGGCGATCCTCATTCAGAAATACAATCAAAGATCTGGATCTGTCTGCAAACGAGGATGTTGACCTTTTAGTCAAGTGGATAGGAAATGAATCCACAGAGCATGCAAAACGGATTAGGGACATCAATTTAGACTATCCCGACAGAGGACTAAACCTGATATGGGAGAGACTGGAGGAGTGTTACGGCTCACCAGAAGTGATAGAAAACGCACTCTTCAAAAGAATTGAGGATTTCCCCAAGATGCAAGGCAAAGGTTTCCAAAAACTGAGAGAATTGAGCGATCTGTTGACAGAACTTCAAGTTGCCAAAGCTCAAGGAGACTTACAAGGCCTAGCATTCTTGGACACAGCACGCGGTGTAAATCCCATAGTACGCAAACTTCCGCAAGGCCTGATAGATAAGTGGATCGGTCAAGGCTCCAAATACAAGGAACGATACAACGTCCCATTTCCTCCATTCTCATTCTTTGTGGACTTTGTACACCAACAAGCAAAGATTAGAAATGACCCCAGCTTTGACTTCTCAATGTTTGACACCACGTACCCCAAATCAGGTAAACCTGTCTCAATGCGTAACCTGAGAGATACACCAGTGGCAGTACACAAAACCAGTGTATCTCTTCAAGACACTTCACGCAAAACTTATAGTACTGCAGAGACTGATAAGACCTCATCTAAAGACCCGTGCAAAGAATGCCCTCTGCATAAGAAACCACATTCGTTGTTGAAATGCAGAGGATTCAGAGAAAAACAGCTCAAAGATCGCAAAACTTTCCTCAAAGAAAACCACATTTGCTACAGGTGCTGCGCAGCAACTTCACATCTTGCAAAAGACTGTACAACAAACATTAAATGCTCAGAATGTGACAGTGAAGAGCATAACACAGCTTTACACCCAGGACCAGCTCCATGGACTCTCACACCCTCAGACCAAGTGGCAGAGCACGGCGAGGAGCAGAGAGACCCTACACCTCCTGAAGTGACACCTCAGTGCACCCAAGTCTGTGGAGAAGGACTTAGCAACAAATCTTGCTCCAAGATCTGTCTTGCCACAGTTTACCCCATTGGTCACAAAGAGAAAGCTGTAAAGTTGTATGCCATCCTTGATGATCAGAGCAACAGGTCTCTTGCTAATTCAACTTTCTTTGATATCTTCGACATTAAGGGAAACAGCTCGGCATATTCACTTAAGACTTGCACAGGTGTGAGTGAAGAAAAAGGGAGAAGAGCTACTGGTTACCAAATTGAATCCTTAAATGGTGAAACATCCTGCCTCTGCCTACGCTGATAGAATGCAATCAGATCCCAAACAACAGAGAAGAGATTCCTACACCTGCAGCAGCATCACATCATGGACATCTGAAAAATATAGCGCACCTAATTCCTGAAGTCGACCCAGACGCTCCAATAGTACTTCTGCTTGGAAGAGACATCATAAGAGTCCACAAGGTGAGGAAACAGATAAACGGTCCTCACAGTTCTGCTTATGCTCAGAAGCTCGACCTAGGGTGGGTCATTATAGGCGATGTCTGCCTAGGAAGCGTTCACAAGCCAACCACTGTGAATTCTCTCTTCACAAATACATTGGAAAATGGACGTCCATCCCTCTTTCAGCCTTGTCCTAACAGATTCCTTGTAAGAGAGAAGCCTACAAGTGTGTTATACCCGGACTGTGCAGAAGATGAAGATCATCTGGGGTGTACAGTGTTCCAGAGGACAAAGGAAGACAACGACCCTACCAAAGACATCATAGAATACCGCATGAAGGTACATGTTTTTGGCAATAGTCCATCTCCTGCTGTCGCTATTTATGGACTGCGACTCTCTGCCCAAGAAGGTGAAGAAAACTATGGGCAAGACGTTAAGAAGTTTGTTGAAAGAGACTTCTATGTGGATGATGGCCTAAAGTCACTTCCTTCACCAGAGGCTGCAATCAGCCTACTCAAGAGGACTCAACGTATGCTTTCCTGTTCAAACCTCAGACTGCATAAAATAGCTTCAAACAGCAAAGATGTTATGGCAGCCTTCCCAGTTCAAGATCATGCCAGCGATCTGAAAGACCTAGACTTTGCAACGGACCCCATACCCATGCAACGCAGCTTAGGGCTCAGCTGGGATCTCAAGTCTGACACCTTTACCTTCCAGGTTGACCAAGAGCAAAAGCCCTTCACACGACGTGGTGTCTTATCCACCATCAACAGCCTATATGATCCACTTGGATTTGCAGCACCAGTCACCATCCAAGGTAAGACTCTCCTCAGAGATTTAACTGCAGACACATGTGATTGGGACTCTCCACTTTCCCAGAGAAAGAAGCTCTATGGGTAACCTGGAGAGACTCTCTAAAGACATTGTCTAATCTACACATTCACAGACCATATGCTCACATCTCTGCTGCAGATGTTCAGACTAAGCAGTTGTGTATATTTTGTGACGCTTCAGTAAAGGCGATTGCTGCAGTCGCTTACCTTAAAACAACAGATATCAAAGGTCAAGTCCAGATTTGCTTCGTGATGGGAAAGGCAAAATTGGCACCATGTCCTGAGCTTACCATACCAAGACTGGAACTTTGTGCTGCTGTTCTAGCAACAGAGCTAGCTGAGCTCATTGTGACAGAGATAGATTTAAAGCTTGAAGATACGGTGTTCCATACAGACAGTAAAGTAGTGCTGGGTTACATTCACAATAAGACTAGAAGATTCTATGTCTACGTACATAACAGAGTTCAAAGAATCAGGAGGTCAACACGACCTACCCAGTGGCGTTATGTATCAACTGATCACAACCTAGCAGACCACGCAACAAGAGCTGTTCCTGCAGCCCATCTTAAAGACACTCAGTCAAATAGAAATGACTGGCCTTTGGGACTGATAACCAAAGTGTTTCCAAGTGAAGATGGAAAAGTTAGGAAAGTGGAGGTCAAGATCCGCAGGCAACACGAACCTAAACTTTTCCTCAGACCAGTCACTGAACTGATTTTGTTGCTCTCTCCAGAGGTACCTTAAAGTGGTATCTTTAAGATACCAGGCGAGGAGTGTGATGTTCCGCTAGAATTTTCTGTGTAAATATTCAGATTTGTTATGTGGTATAACAGCACCATCTAGTGGTCGTTTTATAGAATGTCTTTGGTTGTTGATATTGAGGTTTTTTGACATATCTACCACACCGTAGTTCATGAGTCATAGCTTTCATGACTCATCAGCCAGCCCCAGCAGCCATGTTTTTTTGCTCAGTATACAGCTAAGACAGTTCATTCCTGAGTACCTCCTGACATCAGAATCCAATAGTGATCTCTTACATCCAGATCTGTAGCTGCACAATCGGTAGGTCCTAAACACATTCACCATGAACTTGGCAGCCATATAAATATTGGGATGTTTACATCATGCTGTTATGAAAATGTGAGAGTTGTAGTCCATGCTTTTCCGACTGGTCAGTAAGCATGGGATATACCGCATGTTATATGTAACTACATGTTATGCATATAGTGTGTTCCCTCACCACTGTATATTGTGTATATATTGTATGCTTGCCACATGTTTGTGAGCACATAGTAAAATACTGTTATTTGTTCCACAGTTTTTTACCATATTCGATTCCTGCAATAAACTTGGTAACAGACATCACGTGTCTATCAAATCACTGTTGGGATCAAGGTTATGCTGTCTGCAAGGATTATGTACACATACACATAAGACGGGCAGAACACTAACGTTTTGCAAGCATAATTAGCTTGCAGAATGCTAGCGTTTTCCTAGCGATCTGTAGCATCGCTTGGAAAACTAATTGACAGGTTGGTCACACGAGTCACACATAGTGTTTGACAAGTGTGACAAACTTTTTACTATTGATGCTGCCTATGCCGCATCAACAGTAAAAAGATCTAATGTTAAAAATAATAATAAAAATAAAAAATCGTGATATTCTCACCTTCCGGCGGCCCCCGCAGCCTTCCTGGTCCTTGCGATGCAGCCGGCAAGTTCCGTTCCCAGTGATGCCTGGCGGCGACAATGACCCCAGATGACGTAGCATCACGTGAGACCGCTACGTCATCTCGGGTCATTGTTCGCTAAGGACGCCTGGGAACGGGATTGGCCGGGAGCGTCGCTGAGAGGCGGGAAAGCTGCGG
Source organism: Oophaga sylvatica (assembly GCA_033576555.1). Lineage (NCBI taxonomy): Eukaryota > Metazoa > Chordata > Amphibia > Anura > Dendrobatidae > Oophaga > Oophaga sylvatica. Next base: position 231,768,579 of record JARQOD010000001.1, on the reverse strand, counting down.
GGGCCGCCAGAACGTGAGAATATCTCTATTTTTTATTTTAATTATTGTTTTAGTATGGCTATGGTACCCAGGACCTGGAGGAGAGTCTCCTCTCCTCCAGACCCTGGGTACCATCCGCACATGAACAGCTCACTTTGCGCATGGTGGGCATAGCCACATGCGGAAAGTAAGTGGTTCAATGCATTCCTATGGCTGCGGAATCGCAGCGATTCCGGAAAAAGAATGAACATGCTGCGTTTTTTTCGACTATGCGTTTTTTTCGCGGAAAAAAAAAAAACCGCAGCATGTGCACAAAAATTGCGGAATGCATTCTACTAATAGGATGCTTAATGCATGCGTTTTTTTCAGCATTTTTGCAGCAGAAAACCGCTGCAAAAACGCTAAAAAACGCGAAAAATCCTCAACGTGTGCACATAGCCTAAGGGTGCAGATAATTTTGTATTCGCGCTTTAATATTTTTCTCTAAAAAAAAAATCAAAACTTTTTATTTACATATATGTATGAGGGTTTGTTTTATTTGTAGGACGAGTTATAATTTTAAAAGAAACCATTCATTTAACCATATAACGTACAGGAAAATGGTGGGAAATAATCCAAGTATGGTGAAATGGTTAAAAAAAACATTCTGCCATTATTTTTTGTGCTCCATTTCTAATGCGTTAATTGTGCAGTAAAAATTACCTGGAAACATAATTATTCAGGTCAAAATGATTATAGTGATACCAAATGTACAGGTTTGTTTTTTGTTTTTATTTTCATGACTTAAAAACATTCTGAACTTTGTAAAAACAAATTTGGTTTGTGTTGCCATTTTTTGGAACTCATAGCTTTTTTATTTTTCCATCAATGAAGGTGTGAGAAGGCTTGTGCTTTGCACAATCTGGCATTTTAATTAATACCATTTGGGGTAAATTTTATCAATTCTTCTTTGTTGGAGATGCAATGAAAAAAAAAAACGGCAATTTTGTAATTTCAGTTTTTCTTTACGACATTTACCATGTGGTTTAAACAGTTTTATATTTTAATAGATTGGATATTTAAAGTTGCAGCAGTAAAAATATAGGTTTATACACTGTATATATTTTTTTACATCACTCAGGGACATTGTTCTCTCCTGGTTCTCCTCCTACCTCTCTGACCGCTCCTTCACTGTATCTTTTGCCAGCTCTTACTCCTTTCCTCGTCCCCTTACTATCAGGGATTCCTCAGGGCTCAGTCCTAGGCCAACTTCTCTTCTCTTTATATACTGCCCCTATTGGACAAACAATCAATAGATTTGGGTTCCAGTATCATCTCTATGCTGACGACACCCAATTATACATCTCTTCCCCAAGTGTCAGACTGAAGAAAATTGGGCCCACCAGAGGATTTCATTGAACCTAACTTCTCCCCCACTCAAGAGCCTCATAGAAGCTGCAAGGTTTGCACTATGAACACTCCTGAAGAAGAAGCTAGGGCCCACCGGATGATTCTCTGGTTTTCTGATGGGCCAGTCCAACCCTGTCTTTCCCTGACATCACACCCACCCTAATACAAAATACCAAGGATTGTTTGTCCGCTGTCTCTAACATCATGTTCTCCCTCTATTTGAAACTGAATCTCTCCAAAACTTAACTTCTTGTGTTTCCTCCTTCTACTAACCTTACTCTACCTGACATTGAAATTACCTTGGAGTGTTCAACCATAACTACCAAGCAGCACACCCGCTGTCTTGAGGTTATATTTGACACACAACTTTCAATTACTACCTATATTCGATCACTCACTAGCTCATGTCACCTCCATCTTAAAAACATCTCCAAAATCCATCCTTTTCTCACCATCAAACTGCTAAAACTCTTACTGCCACAACTTTCTTATAATTGGACTCCTTCTTACTAAACTCTCTCCTCTCCAATCCATCCTGAATGCAGCAGCTAGGGTCATATTTCTGTCCTGCTGCTTCACCTAAGCCTCCACCTTGTGCCAGCCATTACACAGGTTACCCATTTGCTACAGAATACAATATAAACTCATATCTCCCACCCACTTTTTGAGGTCGCAAGGGAAGGAGCGCCGTTTGACTGTTTCAATGCAGAATTGGCTGGACGCCATGTCGCGTTTAGAGAGCCCCTGATGTGCCTAAACAGTGGAAACCCCCAACAAGTGACCCCATTTTGGAAACTAGACCCCTTAAGGAACTTATCTAGATGTGTAGTGAGCACTTTGAACCTCCAAGTGCTTCACAGAAGTTTATAACGTAGAGCCGTGAAAATAAAAAATCATATTTTTTCCACAAAAACGATCTTTTCACCCCAATTTTTATTTTCCCAAGGGTAACAAGACCCCAAAAGTTTTTGTGCAATTTGTCCAGAGCATGCTGATACCCCATATGTGGGGTAAACCACTGTTTTGGTGCATGGCAGAGCTTGGAAGGGAAGGAGCGCCGTTTGACTTTTTCAACGCAGAATTGGCTGGACGTCATGTCGCGTTTGTAGAGGTCCTGATGTGTCTAAACAGTGTAAATCCCCCACAAGTGACCCATTTTGAAACTAGACCCCCTAAGGAACTTATCTAGATGTGTGGTGAGCACTTTGAACCCCCAAGTGCTTCACAGAAGTTTATAACACCCGGGCGTGAAAATAAAAATCATATTTTTCCACAAACCTGATCGTTTAGCCCCAATTTTTTATTTTCCCAAGGGTACAGGAGAAATTAGACACAAAAGTTGTTGTCCAATTTGTCCTGAGTACGCTAATACCCCATATGTGGGGACCGCTGTTTGGCGCACTGCAGAGCTTGGAAGGGAAGGAGCGCTGTTTGACTTTTTCAAACCAAATTGGCAGGAATTGAGATTGGACGCCATGTCGCGTTGGAGAGCCCCTGATGCGCCTAAACAGTGGAAACCCCCCACAAATGACACATTTTGGAAACTAGACCCCTTAAGGAACTTATCTAGATCTGTGTGAGCACTTTAAACCCCAAGTGCTTCACAGAATTTTATAACATAGAGCCGTGAAAAAAAAAATCATTTTTTTCCTCAAAATTATTTTAAGCCCACTATTTTTTTTATTTTCCCAAGGGTAACAGGAGAAATTGGACCCCAAAAGTTGTTGTGCAATTTTTCCTGAGTACGCTGATACCCCATATGTGGGGTGGAACCACTGTTTGGGCGCATGGGAGAGCTTGGAAGGGAAGGAGTGCCATTTTGTAATGCAGACTTTGATGGAATGTTCTGCGGGCGTCATGTTGTATTTGCAGAGCCCTTGATGTGCCTAAACAGTAGAAACCCCCTGCAAGTGACACCATTTTGGAAACTAGACCCCTTAAGGAACTTATCTAGATGTGTAGTGAGCACTTTGAACCTCCAAGTGCTTCACAGAAGTTTATAACGTAGAGCCGTGAAAATAAAAAATCATATTTTTTCCACAAAAACGATCTTTTCACCCCAATTTTTATTTTCCCAAGGGTAAAAAGACCCCAAAAGTTTTTGTGCAATTTGTCCAGAGCATGCTGATACCTCATATGTGGGGGTAAACCACTGTTTTGGTGCATGGCAGAGCTTGGAAGCGAAGGAGCGCCGTTTGACTTTTTCAACGCAGAATTGGCTGGACGTCATGTCGCGTTTGTAGAGGTCCTGATGTGTCTAAACAGTGTAAATCCCCCACAAGTGACCCCATTTTGGAAACTAGACCCCCTAAGGAACTTATCTAGATGTGTGGTGAGCACTTTGAACCCCCAAGTGCTTCACAGAAGTTTATAACACCCGGGCGTGAAAATAAAAAATCATATTTTTTCCACAAACCTGATCGTTTAGCCCCCAATTTTTTATTTTCCCAAGGGTAACAGGAGAAATTAGACCACAAAAGTTGTTGTCCAATTTGTCCTGAGTACGCTAATACCCCATATGGGGGGGGACCGCTGTTTGGGCGCACGGCAGAGCTTGGAAGGGAAGGAGCGCTGTTTGACTTTTTCAAACCAAAATTGGCAGAAATTGAGATTGGACGCCATGTCGCGTTTGGAGAGCCCCTGATGCGCCTAAACAGTGGAAACCCCCCACAAATGACACCATTTTGGAAACTAGACCCCTTAAGGAACTTATCTAGATCGTGGTGAGCACTTTAAACCCCCAAGTGCTTCACAGAAGTTTATAACGTAGAGCCGTGAAAATAAAAAATCATTTTTTTCCTCAAAAATTATTCTTAAGCCCACTATTTTTTTATTTTCCCAAGGGTAACAGGAGAAATTATAACCCCAAAATTGGTGTGCAATTTGTCCTGAGTACGCTGATACCCCATATGTTGGGGTAAACCACTGTTTGGGCGCACGGCAGGGCTCGGAAGGGAGGGAGCGCCATTTGACTTTTTGAACGCCACGTCGTGTTTGGAGACCCCCTGATGTGCCTAAATAGTGGAAACCCCTCAATTCTAGCTCCAAACCTAACCCCAACACACCCCTAACCCTAATCCCAACCCTAACCCTAATCCCAACCCTAATTCCAACCCTAATTGTAACCCTAACCCTAATTCCAACCCTAACCCTAATTATAACCGTTAAGCCTAAGGCTATGTTCATATTGCGTTTTACCAGCCCGTTCAACACATAGCATTGATGGGCTGGTAACGGTTTAGCATAACGCGATCACGTTATGCTATACCCGCTAACACAGAGGAATCAGCAGATCATTCATTTGCGCTAGTGGTGACGGAGCCCAGACGCTGCAGGCCGCATATGAGGCTTCGTCACTGAATGATGGCACGTCGCGAATGCATGCCGCTTTACGGCATGCGTCGCGATGCGCCCTCAAATGAGGGTGAATGGCAGCGTTAACGGACTGCGCTACACCGCGTTATACCATGGTGTAACACAGTCCGTCTAACGGACTGCCATAACGCAGTATGAACCCAGCCTAACCCTAACCCTAATTCCAACCCTAACCCTAATTATAACCCTAACCCTAATGGAAAAATTAAAATAAAATTTCTGTATTTTATTATATGTCCCTAACTAAAGGGGTGATAAAGGGGGGTTTATGTACTGTTTTTTTTTTATTTTGATCACTGTGATAGTTTATCACAGTGATCAAAATGTACTTTTCCTGAATGAATGAATCTGCCATTTTTTTTTACTGGATGAAGAGGCCAGGAGGATCGGAGGACAGGGGGACATGGGGAACACCTGGAGATACCGGGGGGAATCGGGGACCTAGGGACCCTATTTCTCTCCCCTCTGATGTGCGATCACATCAGAGGGGAGAGAAAATACATGCATGATCGAGGCTTTTTTTTTCTTTTGCGATCGCTGTTATATGGTTAATAACGGCGATCGCAAAAGAGTGGGGACTGCGGGGGACCCTTATTATGTTCTCTGGGGTCTCGGCTACCCCAGGCAGCCGAGACCCCAGAGAAAATCGCCCAACCCCCCCGGCACCTCGCGGCGGGCGCACTACGCATGCGCCTGCCATTTTCTCGCCATTGGAGCATGGCGGCGGCACCGGGGGACACAGGAGGGTCCTAAGACCACCAGGGGCCACAATGGGGGGATCGGGGACCCTATTTCTCTCTCCTCTGATGTCCGATCACATCAGAGGAGAGAGAAATTAAATGGCACATCAGATTTTTTTTTTTGTTGCGATCGCCGTTATAGGGTTAATAACGGCGATCGAAACACCGCGGTCGGTAGAAACCGACCCGATTCATGTTCTCTGGGGTCTCGGCTACCCCTGGTAGCCGAGACCCCGGAGAAAATCTGACTGTGGGGGGCGCTATACACTTTTTCCACAGCTGTGGTTTAAGTACCCTTAATGACCGCCGTTAAAAGGCGTATCGGCGGTCGTTAAGGGGTTAAACAAGCCTATCACCTCAACTCACTAACCTAACACTGCCCTGTTCCCTTCTTCTAAACATTATTCAGAGTGTGCTCATTCATATTCATCTGTCTCCACACCCTCCATGCACATAACTGCACTTGATAATTGCACTTAAACACACTGGCTGATGACCAGATAATGCAGCTTTATATGAAAATCCCTATTTATTACAATTGCTGGATCTGAAATAACAAGCACTTTTCACCTATTGTGTCCCCCTTATTTCCTTATAGACTGTAAGCTTGTGGGCAGGGCCCCCACTCCTAATGTGACTGTTTAAACTGTCTTACCTTGTATTGAATTCATTGTCTGTATATGTCCCCACTTAATTGTAAAGTGCTGCGGAATATGTTGGCGGCATATAAAATAAAATTATTATTATTCCCATTTCCAATATCCTATCCCAATATGTACAGTAGTAGGTGTAATAATAATAATATTAGCAAATAGCTCTAATTAGAATTGTAGTATAGTTCTTATGATTTGCTGTCGCTTACACATGAAGGGCATTGCAGTAGCTTAGGTATCCATGGTTACAATCATTCATATAGTGACAGTTACTTAGCTGTTCATGGTCATATTCGAGGTACAGAGGCAAAGGCAGAGATGTAGTCAGACAATCCAAGGTGGGGCAAGCAGTACAAGTTCAGGATACATAGCTGGGGTCAAAAGTGGAGAGATCAGATGGAACAGGTGGACAAGCCAGGTCAGTAACAGAAGACAATACAGGTATTGTAGAAGGAAGGAGGGCACCACCCACAAAAAAGGATCTCCTGTGTTATGCCAATACTATACCAGAAACACAAGGAGAAAAGAGGCATACAATACACCAGGGATCACTTGAAGATATATCAAATTATTGATCTTTATTAATATATTGAACACTGTGCAGTTAAAAACATTAAAAACACACAACAATCAAAATGCTCATAATAGTGCTATCTTTTTGTTGATATATGCAATATTTTTATCCTTGAAGTTCATTTATTGTCCCTAATCCTTATTGGTGGCTTGAGTCATCATGGGTTTTTTTCTTCTTTCTAACGTTTGCATATAAATATGGATTCAGTATATTTATTCCTCCTCTCCTTGGTGTGGAAGCATGAGTATGGTGTATAATTTGAGGCTTATTAATTAAGAGCTAATAGCCAAGTTCTTTGAAGTATTCTGTCCATTATTAATGGGTTTCTAGTATAGGAACAGCAGATGAATTTCATTCTATCTGCTATTGACCATGGTCTGGGGTTGATTATTAGGAGACAGTATTATTAATTTGTATATTTCATTTAGATAGGTATTCGTCTTTTTATCAATAGGGTATGTTGTTGGGTTTCATGGCAACATCCTGATACGTAGACTGTAGCTTAATTCTTTCACCATCATGATATTGGGACGCGGATTTGGGGCACGGGAGAACGATATAGCGTGCAGGCGCAATATAGCGGTGTTCCCTGTTACTATGACTATTACAAGTCACTTCCGGCTTCCGGTTCCTTGCGATGCCTGCATCCTGGTAGTTACATGTAAGTAACAAGATGTTTTATACTTCATCTATGCGATGCATAATCAGAATAAGGGGCTGATTATGGCCACTACGATAAGTACATGTCATTTTTAGACATGTTTGTCTGGCGTCATCTGTATTATAGGACATCTTGGTTGGTGGTACGCGGGTTTGGTTACTATGCCAACCCTGCGTCACTCCCGCGACATGTGATTTCAGGTACTTCCTTGTTACATGCCAACTCGGTTCCCTCAGCTGTTAATAATCCTACTGATTGATATGGTATTTATATGTCATACTGTGGCACTGCAATTACGGCCCCTGAAGAAGCCAGCCTGACTGGCGACAAGCATTGGTATGTTCTATTTCCCTGCCTTCTTTGTCCATCTTTCAGTCCGGCTGATCGTCTCCTTATTTCAGAGACGTCATACCTCCAGCTTTGCGCATCCTTAAGCACAGGTGGTATTATACTACAGGATGGGGACTGTTTTCCCACAGTCATTGTGTCTGCGGTGTGGGCTGCCTGCACTTTGGAAGTGAGTGATCACATTGCACTTTATATGGTCTTCATCTGCACACAGTTAGTGTGATGAGGGTTCTACCTTTGTCTGTATATTAAGCCAAGGTTTTGCAGCCATATGTATATTATTATTTAGCGTTCATTGCCAGGTGATTTAGTGGTTATATGCACTCAAAGTTTTTCGATAACATTTGATATTGTGGTTGATGTGCTGCAAATTGAGTTATTCTCTCTATATTAAGATGTACATGTAGTGATATATATCACCTTTAATAAAAAAAGAAGGGTTTTGGGCAGGGTTTGCAGGTCTATTATGAGCATTTTGATTGTTGTGTGTTTTTAGGCCGGGGTCACACTGGCGAAAAAATCGGACAACTGCAATGCGATGAAATCTCGCATTGCAGTCAAACCAATGTTAATCTATGGAGCAGCTCCCAGTATCAGATTTTTTTGTGGTCCGTTTTAAACGTGCGAGTGCAATCGCAGCATGCTGCGATTGTCACCGATTGTGGGTCGACTATCGCCAATGCAAGTCTATGGGTGCGATGAAAAATCGGATTACAAACGAACCGCACGTGTGACTTGCAATTAAATCGCACCGGTGTCCTTTAGAAAAGCCGGCAATTCATCCCCGGCTATACTGTAAAATCACACTGACAGCTTTAATAAAGAATAGAATCAATACATATACACACATAGAATACATATATATATATATGTATATATATATATATATGTCATTGTGACATATATATATATATATATATACATATATTTATAGTTCATACACTTCTACATACTGTAATAGCCGCTAATTCAATTGCCGGCTTTTGTGAAATCACAGAAGCCGACATGAAATGATACATTGTTTACACAGTTAACCATGTCATTTCATGTATTTTGATATATGGTTTTCACTAACAATTGCATGAGTGTATGTGTGTGAAATTTCACACATGTAGGGGTTAATTAAAGGTGTAAATTAGTTGAAAAAAATGCGTGGGCTCCCGCTGTATTTTCTCCACCAGACAGACAAAGCAAGCAAGTGGGGGCAATAATAATAGCCCAGGGAGGGTGCATTTATTTTGTGCCCCCCCTGGCTACTAACATCTGCCCCAGACACCCCAGAAAAGGCAAATCTATAATTAGATGCGCCCTTTCTGGCACTTTGCCCGTCTATTCCCATTGCCCTGTAGCGGTGGCGAATGGGTTAATAAGGGGTTAAAGCCACCTTGCAATTGAAAGGTGACTTTAAGCCAGGTTAATAATTGAGAGCTGTCAATTAGACAACTATCAATTATTAATCCTATTGTATGAAAGAAAAATCAAACACACACTTTAATAAAAAATCATTTTAATGAAATAAGCAAACAGTTTTTGACCATCTTTTATTTTCCTACTAAAACCATTTCCTGTAATAAAAATAAAATAAAAAAGCAAAATGATTCTTACCTATCCGATGCAGTCAGGTCCCACGCTGTAATCCATCAGAAAGGGTTAACCCCTACATGTCTGCAATTTTGCACACATACACTCATGTAATTGTAAGTTAAAACCATATATCAAACTACATGAAATGACATGGTTAACTGTATGTAAATCATGTGTCATTTCATGTCGGGTCTGTAGTTTCACAAAAGCCGGCAATTGAATTAGTGGCTATTACAGTATGTAGAAGTGTATGAACTATAAATATATGTATATATATATGTCACAATGACATGTATATATATTTATGTGTTCTATGTGTATATATCTATTCTTTCTTTTGTGATTTAAATACTATTCATTTGGATCCATTATATGTCAGTTTTGCAAGCCTGCGAGAAAATCTTGCAAGTCGGATGTAAATCGGATGTTACAACTACGGTTAGATGCAACTAAATCGCATCTTTCCAGGAAAATCGGATGCCAGACGGATGACTGTTCATGACATTTTGCTGTGATAATCGACCAACTAAAACGGTCCGATTTTTTGTCGGTGTGTGTGACTCCAGCCTTAATGTTTTTAACTGCACAGTGTTCAGTATGTTAATAAAGATCAATAATTTGATATATCTTCATGTGATCCCTGGGGTATTGTATGCCTCTTTACTCATCGTGTTTCTAGAATACAATACAGGAACACACCTTGACTAGAAGCTAGAACAGACTACTGAAAAGAACCAACGTTCAGGCAAAGAGTGGAGGGATGAGCTGCCTATTACAGTGTATACCCCCTGTTTGCAGCTCATAGGCCAGAAAATCTAATCTCTGCAGGACGCAGCAGGGTTAGGCCTCTTTCACATTTCCGGCGGGCGCCTGGCGGCGCCCCCGGCATTTTGCCGCAGCGCCGCATCTGAAAATCTGATGCGCCGCATGCGGCTTTTTTCGCATTGACATGCATTAGCGCCGGATGGCGCCGCATGTCAATGCGTTGCATGCGGTTTTGTCCGGATGCGGCGCAAATGTACATTGCGGCGTCCGGAAAAAACGCTGCATGTAACGTTTTTTGTTTTTGCCGCATGGTTTCTTATCTCTCCAAGCATCAGAAACCATCCGGCAAAAAAACGCATTTTGGCCGCCGGAAGTGTGAAAGGTTTTCACATGCGGCGCTGCGGCAAAATGCCGGGGGCGCCGCCAGGCGCCCGCCGGAAATGTGAAAGAGACCATAAATTCCTGCCGAGACTGGATGCACTTCCTATAGCCAGATGGAGACGGCAGAAAGATGTAGCAGTGCTGAGGAATGCTGCAAGAGACAACTTAGGAAGACTGCCTGACATGAGGGAAGCAGAGTGGCAACCACATTCAATAGGACAGTGCTGAGAGGGCGTGCAAGTTACTGATGTGACATAAATCTTGTCAAAGTAATCTGTTTTTTTCTCTTCCTGTACTGGTCACTTATTCTCAAAATTCTAAATTCATAGGTAAAATCTGTATTTAGTGAAGACAGATTTTCCCATTATTGAGATAGGAGATGACAATTACTACTAATAAGATTCTATGCAGTGGGGAGGGGATAGGAGAAATGAGGCTTTCTGCCTCTAGCTTTCTTCCATCCTCCTCCTCCTTATGCTTTACATAGATGAAAATTGCTACTGATAAGTTTCTGAGTATTGTAATAATAATAATAATCTTTTTTTTTTATATAGCGCTAACATATTCCGCAGCGCTTTACAGTTTGCACACATTATCGTCGCTGTCCCCGATGGAGCTCACAATCTAGATTCCCTATCAGTATGTGTTTGGAATGTGATAGGAAACCGGAGAACCCAGATGAAACACACGCAAACACGGGGAGAACATACAAACTCCTTGCAGTGTAACAATGTAACAATCTGTCTTCACTTTATCCGTGAATTGAGAAGTTTGAAAATTTAAGATCAGTCCTAGCAGAGAAAGAAGCAAATTTCTCTGATAATGTATATTACAAAGTTCTTCAAGAGGAGAAGTATATCCATGACCCTCACCACATAAATCTTCATCCAAGATTTCTGTATATTTACATAAGGAAATATACGGGAGACAAATGTGCAGTAGCAGCTAACAACTGTTTCGCGTCCTCAGATGCTTTCTCGAAACATTTTTTTTCTCATGGTTCACTATATTACAAAGTTGCTTACTTTCATGTGTGCTATTGATTTATGAAACAAAAATGAAATCAACTGCTACTTTTTAATGATAAAAATGGTAAATGATTTGAACATTTGATGATTTAAACATTTTGAATAGAAATTTTAAATATAAATTGTTACATTTATGACCTGACTCTACTACAAATCTTATACATATACACAAGTTACAGTATAATGTATTTATGTAAGGTTCCCAAATCTAATCTCCACAGAATAGCATAAAATATATGACAGTGTAAGGAAGCAGTTAGGCATATCCATACAGTCTTGTCTTGGGCGATAACATGTAAAAATAAAAATAAGTTCTAATAGTGACTTTCCAGATATGCAACCTAATATATGAAAAATATTCCCATGAAAGTGGCCCTTATGTATGTCTCATATACAGAATTGTGAGCCCGTTGTAACTGATGACAATATATTAACGGTGCAGAATATCTTGATGCTATACAAGCAAGATCGGATAAAGGTCAATGCTTTATGGTTTTATAATGTAGAACAGGTTACAAATCACAGTATTAGGTCACCCATGTAGTCTAACTATTCCAGTCACAACTTATTTTTGCATACTAAAGATAAGTGAAAAAAATAAATTAGTCACTGTGATCAGAAAATCTAAGTATTGTAATTTAAAAACATCATTACTAAAGAATAAATAGAAGAAGTTTGCAAGAAAACTCCAGCGACATTCATTAGGTTGGATGCAATGATGCCCATTCTTGAAACTCTGACTTTGAAGAAGGGGCTTAATCTACTTACCAAAGCTTTGTATTTTTTTTCTTTTTAACAAAGCCGTGGTACTTGTTTATTAAGATTGGTCTTATACCTTAACAATTTACCACTGCTTTTTCCTCTTCAGGTTCACAGTTATTAAGCAGTGAGACTAGTGCCCCTCTTAAAGTGGCAGCACCACCTGCTTTGTGAAAAGGAAAGAAAGAACCAAAATAGAAGATGTGTTGGACGGCTTTTTCTGGTGATTAAAAACAAGAGGTCTGTCATTTCTTGGGGAGCGTGCACTAAATAAAGGGTGTTTTTTTATTTGAAAGATCAAAGTTTTGTCTTGATTATACCTTTCAGTATAGCTTTTTGTATTGGTCAATAGCATTAGTTGTTGTAGAGCTGTGAAAAGTACTGTAGTTCTACATAAGCACCCAGGGTAGTCACTCTTTAATCGCTCTTCACGCTGAGTACATCTCGCAATCTAGATCGACAGCTTACACCACTCTCACATTCCAGCAGAGCACCATCACCATGTATACACATGTGGTCAATATTGGTTTAATGACAGAAAAACCCTCAATGGTGACAGAAGTAACTTGAATCTGACAAAAGTAATAATAAATCAAAAATCTCTGAAAATCAACAAATGAAAGTCAGACATTGCTTTTCAACCATGCTTCCACAGAATTTAAAAAAAATAAAACTCATGAAATAGGCCTGGACAGAAATGATGGTACCCCCGAAAATAATGTGACAAAAGGGACATGTTAAATGATAGTGTGTCCACTAATTAACATCACAGGTGTCTACAATCTTGGAATCTGTGAGTGGGCCTGTATAGAGGGCTACAGATACTCACTGTGCTGTTTGGTGACATAATGTGTGTTTCACACTCAACATGGACCAGATGAAGCAAAGGAAAGAGTTGTCTCAGGAGATTACAAAGAAAGTTATAGACAAACATGTTAAAGGAAAAAGTTATAAGACCATCTCCAAGCAGCTTGATGTTTTGTGACTACACTTGCACATATTATTCAGAAATTTAAGCTCCATGGGACTGTAGCCAACCTCCCTGGATGTGCCCACAGGAGGAAAATTGATGACAAATCAAAGAGATGGATAATACGAATGGTAACAAAAGAGCCTAGAAAAACTTCTAAACAGATTAAAGGTGAACTTCAAGCTCAAGGAACATGAGTGTCAGCTTGCTCCATCCATCATTGTATGAGCCAAAGTAGACTTCATGAACTTCATGGGAGACGACCAAGGAGGACACCATTGTTGAAAAAAAATCATAAAAAAAGCCAGACTGGAATTTGCCAAACTACATGTTGACAAGCCACAAAGCTTCTGGGAGAATGTCTTATAGACAGAAGAGACAAAAATTGAAATTTTTGGCAAGGCACATCAGCTCTATGTTCACAGATGGAAAAATGAAGCATATCAGGAATGAACACTGTCCCTACTGTGAAACATGGAGGAGGCTCTGTTATGTTCTTTGGCTGCTTTGCTGCATCTGGCACAGGGTGTCTAGAATCTGTGCAGGGTACAATGAAATCTCAAGATTATCAAGGGATTTTAGAGAGAAATGTGCTGCCCAGTGTCAGAAAGCTTGGTCTCAGTCGCTGGTCATGGGTCTTGCAACAGGATAATGAACCAAAACACACAGTTAAAAACACCCAAGAATGGCTAAGAGGAAAACATTGGACTATTATGAAGTGGCCTTCTATGAGCCCTGACCTAAATCCTATTGAGCATCTTTGGAAAGAGCTGAAACATGCTGTCTGGAAAAGGCAACCTTCAAACACGAGACACCTGGAGCAGTTTGCTCTTGAGAAGTGGGCCAAAATACCTGTCGAGAGGTGCAGAAGTTTCATTGACAGTTACAGGAATTGTTTGATTGCAGTGATTGCCTCAAAAGGTTGTGCAACCAATAAAAAAATTAAGGGTACCATCATTTCTATTCAGGCCTATTTAATGAGTTTTATTTTTTTAACAATTCTGTGGAAGCATGGTTGAAAAACAATGTATGACTTTAATTTGCTCATTTTCATCGATTTTTTGTTTATTATTACTTTTGTCACATTCATGTTATTTCTGTGACCATTGTGGGTTTTTCTGTCATTAAACGAGGGGTACCAACAATTTTGACCACGTGTGCATATACTGATTTTGACATGTAGCTAACATATGTCCAACATTTAACACAAGAAGTGTTTAGAACATAGAAAAGCCATATTTATTTTCTAGTGCTCATAGTAAGTAATATGTGTATTATTACTGTGATACTACTGTGTGCATTATTCCTCTACTGTGGCAACACAAAACATTTTTTATTCCTTCTTTGTTATGACAAAACCAGTTGCATTATACGTGTACTTTAACCAGCTCATGACCAAGCCATTTAAACCCATTTATGAACAGGAACATTTTCATGTTTTTTCATAGATGCGGCTTAAAGATCTGTACAATTTTTTTCTCGTTCGGATATTGAAATAATTTTTGCGTGTGTTATTTCATGATACCTTGAACTTTCTTTCCAGTCATTCTCTTTTTTTATTTTTTAGCTGGAATTAGGCGGAATAAAGGAAATGTGTTTGTTTTCACTTTTTTTATTTCTTTTTATAGGCACAAAGGACCTATAATACATTAAAAATGTGTTCCCTTTTCTATAACAACTATTTATATATATTATATATATATATATATATATATATATACAACAATGTTTTTAGTTTTCTGTTGCAAGGGCTGAGCTTGTAGCAGCAATTTGAATTGGCAGAGACTTTCTTATTTATGTCTTATCTGTTTTTTATTTATTTATTTTACTTATTTTTCATTTAGTTTACATAGTGTTCTCCTCATATGGTCATAAAAGACCTTTTGGGAGGATTTCAATATTTACAGTGGGTATGGAAAGTATTCAGACCTCTTAAAATTTTTCACTCTTTGTTTCATTGCATCCATTTGGTAAATTCAAAAAAGTTCATGTTTTTCTCATTAATGTACACTCTGCACCCCATCTTGACTGAAAAAACAGAAATGTGGACATTTTTGCAAATTTATTAAAAAAGAAAAACTGAAATATCACATGGTCATAAGTATTCAAACCCTTTGCTTAGGCGCTCATATTTAAGTCACATGCTGTCCATTTCCTTGGATCCTCCTTGAGATGGTTCAACTCCTTCATTGGAGTCCAGCTGTGTTTAATTAAACTGATAGGACTTGATTTGTACAGGCACACAGCTGTCTATATAAGACCTCACAGCTCACAATGCATGTCAGACCAAATGAGAATCATGAGGTCAAAGGAACTGGCCAAGGAGCTCAGAGACAGAATTGTGGCAAGGCTCACATCTGGCCAAGGTTACAAAAGAATTTCTGCAGTACACAAGGTTCCTAAGAGCACAGTGGGCTCCATAATCCTTAAATGGAAGACGTTTGGGACCACCAGAAGTCTTCCTAGACCTGGCCGTCCAGCCAAACTGAGCAATCGTGGGAGAAGAGCCTTGGTGAGAGAGGTGAAGAAGAACCCCAAGATCACTGTGACTGAGTTTCACAGATGCAGTAGGGAGATGGGAGAAAAATCCATCAGTCGGGCCTTTATGACAGAGTGGCCCGATGGAAGCCTCTCCTCAGTGCAAGATATATGAAAACCCGCATAGAGTTTGCTAAAAAACACATGAAGGACTCCCAGACTATGAGAAATAAGATCCTCTGGTCTGATGATATGAAGATAGAACTTTTTGGTGATAATTCTAAGCGGTATGTGTGGAGAAAACCAGGCACTGCTCGTCACCTGCCCAATACAATCCCAACAGTGAAACATGGTGATGGCAGCATCATGCTATGGAGGTGTTTTATAGTGGTTTAGAAGGCAGAGATAGTAATAAAGCATCTGTGACTTCTCTATGTTTCCTGCTCCCATAGCTGTATAGTTGCTTGAAGATGATCTGCTATGCAGTGATGTTTCAGAACGTAAAAAAAAAGCCAAGAAGCCAGCGCTGCCTATGGTCAGCATGCAATACATAAAGTGCATATGCACATATTGATTTCTAACTGTACATTAAAATGAGACATTTAACAAATAATTGATCAATTCTTTGAGCCACCCTGCCACGTCACAGCATTCTCAGATGGGGCAGTCCTACTCTATGTTTTTTTTATATACGCTGTGCCATTAAGGCCTCCTAAATGTATTAAAAGCAAGACTATATTAATTGCAAACGTACCCAAAGCATTTCTGAATCACTCCCATGTCGCCAGAAGGGCAAGCGCAGATAAAGGCCGACCAGGTCCGGACATGACATTTCAGATCTGACCTCCACACTGCCAAACCTATCCCCATGGATGAAGGGTGAAACAGGCCCTGACACAGGTTCATAATTAAGTAGAGCCTATGGGGAGGGTAGGGCTGCTGTATGTGTGTACAGTAGACTAGATCAATCACAATAAAGACAGATAGCATGACATGCATAACCAAGCACGCACGGCAAAAAGTGGGGGTCAGCCACAAACCAATGACCTGTTTCACCCTTCATCCATGGTTGCTTGTTTGACAGTGTGGAGGTCAGATCTGAAATGTACGGATGTCTTGTCTGGACCTGGTCGGCCTTTATCTGCGCTTACCCTTCTGGCGCCATGGGAGTGTTTCAGAAATGCTTCAGGTACATTTGCATTTAATATAGTCTTGCTTTTAATATATTTAGAAGGCCGTAATGGCACAGCGTATATAAAAAATGTAAAGTAGGACTGCCCCATCTGAGAATGCAGTGACGTGATGGGGTGGTTCAAAGAATTGATCAATTGTTTGCTAAATGTCTCATTTTAAAGTACAGTTAGAAACCAATATGTGCATATGCACTTTATGTATTGCGTACTAACCATAGGCAGCGCTGGTTTTTTATTTGATATTGGTTTGTGGCTGACCCTCACTTTTTGCCGTGCGCGCTTGGTTATGTACGCCATTTTATGTCTTTATCGTGATTGATCTAGTCTGCTGTACACACATACAGCAGCCCTCCCCTCCCCCACAAGCTCTACTTGATTATGCATCTGTGTCTTGGCCTGTTTCACCCTTCATCCATGGTTGCTGGCTTGGCAGTGTGGAGGTCAGATCTGAAATGTCTGGACCTGGTCGGCCTTTATCTGCGCTCGCCCTTCTGGGCCATGGGAGTGTTTCAGAAATGCTTCAGGTACATTTGCATTCAGTACAGTCTTGCTTTTAATATATTTAGGAGGCCTTAATTGCACAGCGTATATAAAAATCGTAGAGTAGGACTGCCCCATCTGAGAATACCGTGACGTGATGGGGTGGCTCAAAGAATTGATCAATTGTTTGTTAAATGTCTCATTTTAAAGTACAGTTAGAAACCATAGTCAGCGCTGGCTTTTTGGCTTTTTTATGTTTCAGAGCGTCACTGCAGAGGAAAATGTAGATCGTCTAGACATTTATTGAAAAAAAAAAAAAAAAGAAAAAGGAAGACAGCACTCCATATACTTCAGATGAAAAAGTGGATTTCGGCTCACGCTGAGCCTTTCTCAAGCTGAAACGTCGCCACGCCATGTGGGTCTGAATAAATCTACTTTTTCACCTAATGTTTATGGAGTGCTGCCTTCCTTTTTTCCTTTTTATGGACTTGGGCAAGTATTGGATGAAATGCTGAGAAGGCCTGTGCACCCGCTTATGTAGTGTTGTGCTGCTCAATTTTTTTCAAAATACTAGACATTTATTGTCATATAAGCGGTCCGGAAGATTTTAGCCTTGTTATGGTTATTATTTCTTTGTTTTTGTCATCATGTTGTGAATTACTCTTTTACTGTGTCATCTATCTCTGTTCTATGACATCACTGTGTGTACTTTCCCTGTTCAATTACATCAATGTTTACTTTCTCTGTTCTATGACATCACTGTGTATATTACCCCTGTATTGTGTCATCACTTTGTACATTATCAATATACTGTCATCACTGTGTACACTGTGTGTTCTGTGACAGGGCAGAGCAAAGTTGAGTCATGAACAAATTGACCACACAAGTGAAATCTGATTGGATTATAGTCATCCAACACAACTGGATTAGAGTGGAAATAAAGCTTTGTATTCTAAGCCATAGACCTAAAAGTTTGACTGTCCTGTAGAGAACCTCCTTAAATCACTGTATGCTAGCTTTTATTGTGTTTCTGTATGTCAGATAGGGGTGGATCCAATAAACAATTTGCGCAATTATTACTGTTACCCAAAGTTCTAGAAAAAAAGGTACCCCATTGTTAGTTATACATTTTTCCGCTCTGTACTGTCCATTTATATTAAATGGGTATTTATATGCATGTAGTATAGTGTGAGTGTATTACTATACTCACCTACCGCTGCCTTTTACGTAGTTCAGCTACTCTATGCGTGAGCCGGAAATTTCTTTTACAATTAAAGCCTACGGAGCCTCGTTCTGACGCTGCACAGACTTATATTGTAAGTCACTTCTGAGTCACTCAGCGCACACGGAGGAGTCTACAGAGCGGCCATGACACTCAGAAGAGGAGGAGAGCGGTGTGGGACACTGGAGAGAGCAGCGGAAGGGGAGCATATTACTGTACTCACACTACATTACATGCATGTACACATGCATTTAACGAATAAAACACTTAATGGGAGTGCTTGTTTAAGAAATAGATTTTCAATTTTCCATTTTCTGCAGCTTCCTTTTTGTTTTCACTCAGCTATACACTTTGTCTCAGTGAGCGCATGGCCTTCATTAGATACAAAGCAAACATGATAAATGATCAGATATGAGTGTTTGTCCTTGAGTGCTCATGGTTTATAAATAGAGGCCAAGGATAAAGCCACTTATTCAACCTGTATCTATAGAGCCCTAAACAGAAAGTGAGAAAAAGATAGTATTCACTTTCCTTTAACAGTTTTCTAAACACCTGTCACTACAGACTTCTTGGACCCAAAGTCACCAGAGTGTAAAGTCTGCGATTATCTACCAGTGGTCTCTTATCCTGTGGCCCAGAGAAAGAAAGTCAATGGAAAGGATGTGATCTGACTCTCATGGTGTTCATTACACTTGGTTAACATTGCTCTTGTGAAAATGTTACCAACCACGCACTAAGTGATGTCCAGTGATTTCACTCACATTCCTCAATCACCCAGCCATTGAAACCATGAAAGAAGAAGTTTCCTACCTGTTGACAGTAAACACCAACTGTAGAGGATTCTCTGATGGATGACAACTAAACCAGCACAGACTGTCTTACCCCAGGAAACGACGACAAACACTTCAGTGGGCACTTTGCTAAAGTTTATTCTTCGCTGAACCCAATGTGTAATAGAAAGCAGTCATATAGAATTTCTTTTCTTTCAAAACAACAATTCCTTAAATATACATGTATATACTGCGCACAGTCCAACAGTGATTCCTGGTTTCTAATATGTCAGGGCTATTCCAACATTTATTGATATATTCTTGGATTCTATTTGGCATGGAGCCTGCATGTATGATGTCAATCTATGGTTTTAAATATGTTGTATATTTTAGCTACGAACAGTTTTGAAATCAGGCTGGTCGGGGCACCGATTCCACATTTCAAACCTGGAGCCCACCTCATACCTTATCACAGCCATATATAAGTACAGACCAAAAGTTTGGACACACCTTCTCATTCAATGATTTTTCTGTATTTTCATGACAATGAAAATTGTAGAATCACACTGAAGGCATCAAAACTCTGAATTAACACATGTGGAATTAATTATACATTACACTTTACAAAAAAAGTGTGAAACAACTGAAAATATGTCTTATATTCTAGGTTCTTCAAAGTAGCCACCTTTTGCTTTGATTACTGCTTTGCATGCAGAAAAGGTGAACGGATGGACTCTACATGCCTGGTTCCCACCGTGAAGCATGGAGGAGGTGGTGTGATGGTGTGGGGGTGCTTTGGTGTATTTTTTATTTTTGTTTTATTTTGAATTAGGCAAAGGGGGATGATTTGAACTTTTATATTTTTTTTTTTTTTTAAACATATTTTTATACTTTTTTCTGGCTTTAATAGTCTCCTTTGAAGACTTGAAGCTGCTATCTTCTGATCGCTAGTGCTACACAGAACAGGTCTTCAGCCCTGCTATGTGTGGGAGAATTGATCATCTGCTATGAACATCAGCCACAGGGCGGCACTCAAACCAGATTATTACTAACATCTTCTGCAGAGCCCTGGGTTGTCATGCCAACCCATCGGCGCCCAGTGACAGTGGCGCTGATGTGCGGAGCTAGTGACGAGGTTCCAGCACGATTATGTTGAATGCCAATGTCAGAGAGAGAGCAGCATTTAATATGTTAACAGCTGTGGGTGGATCGTGATTCCACCCACGGCTGTTAGGAGCACATGACAGCTGATCAAATCAGCTGTCATGTGCCGGAAAAGATGCGGCCTCAGCGCCGCAGCCCACATCAAAGGGGGAGACATAACATATGACTTATATATACGTCATATGTCGTGAAGGGGCTAATAGTAGATTTTTTAACACACAAAATAAATTATTAGTGTTTATGTGTATGACCAGGAGAAATTAGACATAGTACATAATTATATAGCAACATAGGTTGAAAAAAAGATTTAAGTCCATCAAGCTCAAC
Source organism: Oophaga sylvatica (assembly GCA_033576555.1). Taxonomy (NCBI): domain Eukaryota; kingdom Metazoa; phylum Chordata; class Amphibia; order Anura; family Dendrobatidae; genus Oophaga; species Oophaga sylvatica. The sequence continues at coordinate 231,747,739 of JARQOD010000001.1, read as the reverse complement.
CTTTCTACATCAATTATGTATTTTTTATCACTAAATTATCTATAAACCACAATTTTATTTCATCCAGTCCTTTTTTAAAAGCTGTCATAGTGTCTGCCATTACTACCTCTTGTGGTTGGGCATTCCAAAGTCTGACTGCTCTAACTGTAAAGGGCGGCGGAAGCTGTAGCTGACTTTCTAAAATGGGCACACAGGCGGCGTACTTTGACAAGGAGAGTCGGCAACTCCAGATAGGTTTTGAGAAACCACTGGACTACGAGGTTAAACACATGGGCCAGCCATGGTATGTTTGTGAGCTTGCCTCGCCTCAGAGATGCCAGCAGGTTCCGGCCATTGTCACACACGACCATGCCTGGCTGTAGGTTCAGCAGTGTCAGCCACAGATCTGCCTCCTCTTTCAGAGCTGTCCACAACTCTTCAGCATTTTGTGGTTTGTCACCTAAGCATATTAGCTTCAGCACAGCCTGTTGCCGCTTGGCTGAGGCAGTGCTGCAGTGCTTCCAGCTTGTAACTGAAGCTGAAGAGGAGGATGAGGAGATGCAGGAGCTGTAGACTGTGGGGGCAACCCTGATTGACCTAGGGCCCACATCCTCGGCGTCGGTAGAATGTATTCCATCCAAAGGTCCGACTGGGTCTCGGCTTCCACTATGTTAACCCAGTATGCTGTCAACAAGATTACCGTCCCTGCCCACAAGCACTTGTCCACGTGTCCGTGGTTAGGTGTACTTTCCCAGTTAATGCATTGTTGAGGGCATGGTTAATGTTGTGGGACACGTGCTTGTGTAATGTGGGGATGGCACACCGGGAGAAATAGTGGCGGGTGGGACCGAGTACCAAGGGTCGGCCATCGCCATTGGGTTGCGTAAAGCTTCCGTCTCCACAATCCTAAAAGGCAACATTTCGAGCATAAGCAGTTGCGAAATGTGGGAATTTAGTAGTGGGGCGTTGGCTGCGTATTTGCGCTTGCATTCTGAGGACTGGGTATGGACAACTGAACGCTGCACTGGGACAAGGACGTAGATGTGCTTGCTAATGGTGCTAGTTGAGTGTGTGCAACAACAGGTGCAGGGCAGGAGGCATCTTCACATGCACCATGGACAGGGGATTGGCTTGCACGCACAACAGAGGAAGAAGCAGTGGTGTCACCCACAGACACTGTTCCTGGACCGTGGGGTTCGGCCCACAAAGTCGGGTGCTTTCCTGCCATGTGCCTGATCATGATGGTGGTGGTTAGGCTGGTAGTTTTGCTACCCCTGCTGATGTTGGCCTGGCAGGTGGTGCAAATGGCCTTTTTGGGATTATCAGCAGAGTCTTTGGTGGTTGTTTTTAGACTCAGGAAGACTTAATAGTTGTACTGGCAACTTCAGTCGTGTTGGTGTTACGGGGAATGGTTGCCTGCCTTCTGTCTGCAGCCATCACATTGCTTATTCCTGCCTGTTGGGGTGCTACCCCTCCCTCCCCCTGTGTGCTGATGTCCTTGCTCTGCATGTCCTCCTGCCAGGTTGGGTCAGTCACTATATCATCCACCACCTCATCTTCCACTTCCGCACCCTGGTCCTCCTCCTGACTTTCTGGCAATTGCGTCTCATCATTGTACACCTCTTGTGACACTTTCCCACCGTCGCCTTCGTGTGACCGTGGCTGCTCAAATATTTGGGCATTGCTACATGCGATCTCCTCTTGCCTCGCTTCAAGTGGACTGGGCGAGAGGCCCGAATCTATAAATGAAAAAGTGAATAGCTCTTTGGAGTGTCCAAGTGTGGGATCAGTTGTCTCTGGGCACTCGGCATGGTGGGAGGAAGGAGGATCAGGGTGCGGAACATGCGGTCCAGACTCACGGCTACTGAGACTTGACCGTGTGGAAGACAGGGTGATTGTGGTGGCAAAGTGACTGGAAGCATTAGCCACTATCCAACCAACAACCTTTTGACACTGCTCTGGGTTCAATAGTGGTGTGCTGCAGTCCCCTAGTAAATGGGACAGGAAGGTCGGTCGAGAAGATTTGAGAGTTTGTTGTGGCACAATTTCAGCTTGGCCTCGGCCTCTGCATGCACCATCACGTCTATTTTCCCCATCCCTTGCCACACACCTTGCCCATTTTAAATGGAGGATATTTTCCAAGTTCACTACAAATGGCTGAATTTGGAGCGAACTTATATGTGATCCGTGTGATGGAAAACCACAGTTTTAAATAGCTGGCCTGTAGGTAACTATTTTTAACAGCAAACTGGTGTCAATAACTTCGCTAACACACTGCAACAAAATTTAGGCCAGAAATGGCAGAATTTTGAGCGCACTGATATGTGATCCATATGACGGACAAACCACAGTTTTAAATAGCTGGCCTGTAGGTAACTATTTTTAACAGCAAACTGGTGTCAATAACTTCGCTAACACACTGCAACAAAATTTAAATGGAGGCCAGAAAAAGCAGGATTTTGAGGTCACCAATATACAGTATGATCTGGGTGACAGACAAACAACAGTTTTAAATAGCTGGCCTGTAGGTAACTATTTTTAACAGCAAACTGGTGTTAATAAGTTCGCTAACACACTGCAACAAAATTTAAATGGAGGCCAGAAATGGCAGAATTTTTAGCGCACTGATATGTGATCCATGTGACAGACAAACCACAGTTTTTAATAGATGGATTTTTAGTGTTGTAATATGGAAAGCATATGGCTGTATTCTGCAGTGGCAATAAGCAAATGGAGCAGAAACATGGTGTTCTCTGGATTGCCTTTTAAGCAAATAATCAGGATTAAGATCCAAAAAAATGTAATCATGTCCCCTGATACCTGGGGCTATCTGTCTAGAAATATCTATAAAAGCAGCAGCAGCAGCAGCAAGCAGCAGCAGCAGACAACTGGAATGGACCCTCTTGCTATATGCACTGCAGTCTGCCACATACACTGCCTGCCTGGCTAGCACTGATATCTATGCAGCAGGATTAGTCCTCAGAAGGACTGTTAGTGAGTGTAGACCTCAATATATTATACACATATCCATCTCAACTAAGAAACAAGCAAATCTCTCACTAGCTCAACAGAATCTCTCCCTAGCTCAACAGGATCTAGACTGTGACGAGCATGGCGGTGCCAGGTCTGATTTAGACCTGATGACGCTGTGCGGCCAGCCAATCACTGTAATGCCACAACCAACATGGCTGCGACATTACAATGTGTAGCGGACAATCCCTGCATGTTCATTGGCTGCCTAAAGAGCGCCAAACATGCAGGGAGGGGACCCAAGCTCCCGACGAGCAACCCCGGAAATAGTGAGCTGCTCGGGCGAGTACCGAGTAGTGGCGAGCATGCTCGCTCATCACTAGTGTTCATTGTTAAGAAAAACAGATGGTCCTAGAAGTGATAAAATGGCTTCCACAAAGCCCTGTTCTCAACATCATCAAATCTGTTAGCTCTCCAAAATGTTTGGAACAATCTCCCTGCCAAGTTACTTCAAAAACTGTGTGGAAGTTTACCTAGTAGACTTGCAATGCCACCAGAAAATGTCTGCCTATTGCAGTCATAAACTGTGGTAAGTATTCATCTTAAGCATGCTGATCCCCCAAACCAGGTGTTTAACCACAATTTTGCTGAGTTCTTAATGAGGAGTGGAGAGAAGTTAAGCAAAGAGAAAAAGGGAACCCTGTCCTTTATCCTGACTTGGGCAAATGGCCCTGGGTAAAGAGAGAGGATCACCTACTTTAATGTGACCTCTAAAGAGTTCCATAGTTTCACTGCTTTGTTAAAAATGCTCATTTCACGATTATCTTGCCCTGTACAGGCAGACCATCACCCAATGGGCGAGGAAAACACTTGTTCATCAGGTGAATGATCTTTTATGCAGCATAATTTGAGATACCCACTGTGCACATATGATTTTCTGCTACTAAAGATGTTCCAAAAAACTGATATGGGAGAAAGATGCAGGATCCAAGGCAAATGAAATCAAAGGTCTTGGTTTGTGAAGCCATTCCCATAAAAGCTTAATCCCTTGTCACACAAAGGTCATCTTTCCTTTAAAATGTGTTTATGATCCCTTTGTGCATTGTATGTTGCCACAAAAGCTTCTCTGCAGTCTCAAGGATGAAGGGGCAGTTCTATGGCTCTCATGGGGGTTTATTGCCCTCGCTGGCATAAGAATAGCGACCAGAGACCAAACTAGTGCCAATGTGACAAAAGATGAACCCCAAGGGCTCACATGAGCTGACTTTCATGTAAGCACATAAATCTTGAAGAGTTGGAATAATTAAAAAGGCTTCTCCTGAGGGCTTCATGATTTGTTTTTACAATTCCCTTGGCTTTCATTTAGCACACATCTAGTGGTCCAACATGGCTTCACCCAGAGGAGGGGGTAAGTGCAGTTGTCTAATATACTTTTTAATTGAAGCACTCCTTAAAGCACTCCACTTGTACTACACTCTTCAACATTGAAATTGCAACACCAAGAAGGAAAAGTTGCAGAATTATGGAAATTACAGGATCGATAAACATGTTAATGATAGGCAAATTATGAAGAAAAAAACATTTTCAAATCATCTCATTATTCAGTATCGAATATGAGCACAAGAATAAATACATGCAATTATATGATTTGACATGCTATTAATTGTTGTCTGAGGAATATTCTGCTAATTAGGCAAGCAAGGCATCAAGATCTACTGATGGCAGCTGCCTTTGCAATTGCCAACCAATGATATCCCAGATGTGCTCAACTGGAAACAAGTGCGGCAGCACATTTAGGCCACATAGATTACCCACAGTAGCGCGAGAAACATGCAGTCTGGCATTGTTGTGTTGAAAAACGGCTCCTGGGACACTTTGAAGAAATGGTGATACCTTTGGTATTATGACCCAATCAATGCAACGCCGAGCTGTTAGTGTACATGGAATGAGTATTAGAGAGGTTCAGCTACCATACATTATGCCAGTCCACACTATAATCTTGGGAGGACGGGACTGACATTCCCTCGTGAGGGCCTCTTCATGGTGTTGCCCATGTAGTCTCATCAGATTCGAAGAAAGGCACAGTGATGCATTCTGTGCTGCAAGTGAAATTAGATGTCACATACCAAGCCTAGAATGTCAACAGTGTCTACCCAAACTATCACAAGGCATTTGCATGACATTGGGCTAAAAACCAGACGTCCAGCTACCGGTGCTTCATTGACCTCACACAACTGCTCTCAAAGGCTATAAGGGTGCAGAGCAAGTTGGAAATGTAGGTTGGAGTAGAGGTCTATCCTCTTCAGTGATTAGCACTTATGTTTTGGATGCCATCATAGCCAGAGATTGGTCTGGAAAATTCATGGACGCCATGAAGAGGCCTTTACAAGGTAATGTGAAAGTTTCCCAGAAGTCGTTTTTCAACATGACAATGCCAGACAACATGTTATTCATGCTACTGTGAGCAGCTTGTACAGCTTAAACGTGCTACATTGGCCTGCAGCATCTCTGGACTTCAGCACATCTTGTACATTACACTATGTAACGCAATTTTTGTCTTAAGCTTTTAAGTGCTATATTCCAGTTATTCATGCCTAAATAGTCAAGAAAAACAATTAAATTATAGACTTTGCTTTTGTGACCAGGACAATGAAATACTCAGTTTTAAGTATTTGCATAGGGAAATCAAAATTTTTCATCATTTCTTTTTGTTGATACAAGGCATTTGCATGACATTGGGAATATAAAAACATTTTATATGCGTTTAATATTGGCCAAGATGAGCAAGAGTGGTTTAGAAGTGAGTAGCTTTTGTCGCTTTACGATTATACTGCAAATCACTTTCACGAATCAACCCCCAAATATAGTCTCCCATCATGTTCTCGTTATACTGTCCTTGGTAGCATCGTTCAAAGTCCTTTATATCCTGATGAAAGCGCTCGCCTTGCTCTTCTGAGTAAGCCCCCATGTTTTCCCTGAATTTGTCAAGATGAGCATCCAAGATATGTACTTTGAGAGACATCCTACATCCCATTCTTCCAAAGTTCTTTATCAAAGTCTGAACCAGTTGCACATACAGTTAGGTCCATATATGTTTGGACAGAGACAACAAGTTTGGTTCTAGACATTACCACAATGAATTTTAAACAAAACAATACAGATGCAGTTGAAGTTCAGACTTTCAGCTTTCATTTGAGGGTATCCACATTAAAATTGGATGAAGGGTTTAGGAGTTTCAGCTCCTTAACATGTGCCACCCTGTTTTTAAAGGGACCAAAAGTAATTGGACAGATTAAATAATTGTAAATAAAATGATCATTTCTAGTACTTGGTTGAAAACCCTTTGTTGGCAATGACTGCCTGAAGTCTTGAACTCATGGACATCACCAGACGCTGTGTTTCCTCCTTTTTGATGCTCTGCCAGGCCTTCACTGCTGTGGTTTTCAGTTGCTGTTTGTTTGTTGGCCTTTCTGTCTGAAGTTTAGTCTTTAACAAGTGAAATGCATGCTCAATTGGGTTGAGATCAGGTGACTGACTTGGCCATTCAAGAATATTCCACTTCTTTGCTTTAATAAACTCCTGGGTTGCTTTGGCTTTATGTTTTGGGTCATTGTCCATCTGTAGTATGAAACGACGACAATCAGTTTGGCAGCATTTGGCTGGATCTGAGCACACAGTATGGCTCTGAATACCTCAGAATTCATTCGGTTGCTTCTGTCCTGTGTCACATCATCAATAAACACTAGTGACCCAGTGCCACTGGTAGCCATGCATGCCCAAGCCATCACACACTGCCTCCGACGCATTTTACAGATGATGTGGTATGCTTTGGATCATGAGCTGTACCACGCCTTCGCCATACTTTTCTCTTTCCATCATTCTGGTAGAGGTTGATCTTGGTTTCATCTGTCCAAAGAATGTTCTTCCAGAACTGTGCTGGCTTTTTTAGATGTTTTTTAGCAAAGTCCAGTCTAGCCTTTTTATTCTTGATTCTTATGAGTGGCTTGCACCGTGCAGTGAACCCTCTGTATTTAATTTCATGCAGTCTTCTCTTTATGGTAGATTTGGGTATTGATACGCCTACCTCCTGGAGAGTGTTGTTCACTTGTTTGGCTGTTGTGAAGGGGTTTCTCTTCACCATGGAGAGTATTCTGCGATCATCCACCACTGTTGTCTTCCGTGGGCACCCAGGTCTTTTTGTATTGATGAGTTCACCACCAGTGCTTTCTTTCTTTCTTTCTTTCTCAGGATGTACCAAACTGTAGATTTTGCCACTCCTAATGTTGCAGCAATTTCTCAGACGGGTTTTTTCTGTTTTTGCAGCGATGGCTTGTTTCACCAGCATGGAGAGCTCCTTTGACCGCATGTTTCCTTCATAGCAAAACTTTCCAAATGCAAACATCACACCTCAAATCAACTCCAGCTCTTTTATCTGCTTAATTGAGAATGACATAACGAAGGGATTGCCCACACCTGTCCATGAAATAGCCTTGGAGTCAATTGTCCAATTACTTTTCGTCCCTTTAAAAACAGGGTGGCACATGTTAAGGAGCTGAAACTCCTAAACCCTTCATCCAATTTTAATGTGGATATTCCTCAAATGAAAGCTGAAAGTCTGAACTTCAACTGCATCTGATTTGTTTTGTTTAACCCCTTCACCCCAAGGGTGGTTTGCACGTTAATGACCGGGCCAATTTTTACAATTCTGACCACTGTCTCTTTATGAGGTTATAACTCTGGAACGCTTCAACGGATCTTCGCGATTCTGAGATTGTTTTCTCGTGACATATTGTACTTCACGTTAGAAGTAAAATTTCTTTGATATAACTTGCGTTTATTTTTGAAAAAAAACGCAAATATGGCGAAAATTTTTAAAATTTTGCAATTTTCAAACTTTGAATTTTTATTCCCTTAAAACAGAGAAATATATCACACAAAATAGTTAAGAAATAACATTTCCCACATGTCTACTTTACATCAGCACAATTTTGGAACCAAAATTTTTTTTTGTTAGGAAGTTATAAGGGTTAAAAGTTGACCAGCGATTTCTCATTTTTACAACAAAATTTACAAAGCCATTTTTTTTAGGGACCACCTCACATTTGAAGTCACTTTGAGGGGTCTATATAGCAGAAAATACCCAAAAGTGACACCACTCTAAAAACTGCACCCCTCAAGGTACTCAAAACCACATTCAAGAAGATTATTAACCCTTCAGGTGCTTCACAGGAACTAAAGCAACGTGGAAGGAAAAAATGAATATTTAACTTTTTAGCCACAAAAATCATCTTTTACAAACTTTTTTTTTATTTTCACAAGGGTAAAAGAAGAAAATGGACAGATAAGGTTGTTATGCAATTTCTCCTGAGTACGCCAATACCCAATATGTGGGGGAAAACCACTGTTTGGGCACACGGCAGAGCTCGTAAGAGAAGGAGCGCCGTTTGACTTTTTCAAACTAAAATTGGCGGGAATTGAGATTGGACGCCATGTCGTGTTTGGAGAGCCCCTGATGCGCCTAAACAGTGGAAACCCCCACAAGTGACACCATTTTGGAAACTAGACCCCCTAAGGTACTTATCTAGATCTGTTGTGAGCACTTTGAACCCCAAGTGTTTCACAAAAGCTTATAATGCCTGGGTGTGAAAAAAAAAAAAAAACAATTTTCCACAAAAATGATTTTTTAGTCCCAAATTTTTGAATTTTCCCAAGGAAATTGGACCCCAAAAGTTGTTGTCCAATTTGTCCTGAGTACGCTGATACCCCATATGTGGGGGGGGGAGAACTGTTTGGGTGCACGGCAGGGCTTGGAAAGGAAGTAGTAACGTTTTGGAATGCAGACGTTGATGGGGGTCATGTTCCGTTTGCAGTGCCCCAGATGAGCCTAAACAGTGGAAACCCCCCACAAGTGACCCCATTTTGGAAACTAGACCCCCTAAGGAACTTATCTAGATCTTTGGTGAGCACTTTGAACCCCCAAGTGCTTCACACAAGTTTATAATGCCCGGGCATGAAAATAAAAAATCCTATTTTTTTCCCACAAAAATGATCTTTTAGTCACTAATTTTTTATTTTCTCAAGGGTAACAGGAGAAATTGGACCACATAAGTTGTTGTCCAATTTGTCCTGAGTACGCTGATACCCATATGTGGGGGGGAACCACTGTTTGGGCACACGGCAGAGCTCGGAATCGAAGGAGCACCATTTGACTTTTTCCAACCAAAATTGGCTGGAATTGAGATTGGATGCCATGTTGCATTTGGAGAGCCCCTGATGTGCCTAAACAGTGGAAACCCCCCACAAATGACCCCATTTGGGAAACTAGACCCCCTAAGGAACTTTTCTAGATCTTTGGTGAGCAATTTGAACCCCCAAGTGCTTCACACAAGTTTATAACGTAGAGCGTAAAATTTAAAAATCATATTTTTTCCACAAAAATGATCTTTTCACCCCAATTTTTATTTTTCCAAGGGTAACAAGACTCCAAAAGTTATTGTGCAATTTGTCCTGAGTGCGCTGATACCCCATATGTGGGGGTAAACCACTGTTTGCGTGCATGGCAGAGTTTGGAAGGGAAGGAGCGCCGTCTGACTTTTTCAACGCAGAATTGGCTGGACGCCATGTCGTGTTTGGAGAGCTCCTGATCTGCCTAAACAGTGGAAACCCCCATAAATGACACCATTTTGGAAACTAGACCCCTCAAGGAACTTATCTAGATGTGTGGTGAGAACTTTTAACCCCCAGGTGTTTCACTAAAGTTTATAACGTACAGCCGTAAAATAAAAAATCTTTTTTTTTTTTACAAAAATGATTTTTCGCCCCCAATATTTATTTTCACAAGGGTAACAGAAGAAATTGGAACCCAAAAGTTGTTGTCCAATTTGTCCTGAGTACGCTCATACCCAATATGTGGGAGAAAACTACTGTATGGGCGCACGTCAGGGCTCGGAAGGGAAGCAGTGACGTTTTGGATTGCAGACTTTGATGGAATGGTCTGGGGGCGTCATGTCACATTTGGAGAGCCCCTGATGCACCTATACAGTGGAAACCCCCCACTAGTGACCCCATTTTGGCAAATAGACCCCACAAGGAACTTATCTAGATGTGTGGTGAGCACTTTGAACCCCGAAGTGCTTCACAGAAGTTTATAACGTACAGCCGTAAAAATAAAAAATCTTTTTTTTTTTTACAAAAATGATTTTTTCGCCCCCAATATTTTATTTTCACAAGGGTAACAGGAGAAATTGGACCCCAAAAGTTGTTGTCCAATTTGTCCTGAGTACGCTGATACCCAATATGTGGGAGAAAACTACTGTATGGGCGCACGTCAGGGCTCGGAAGGGAAGTAGTGACGTTTTGGATTGCAGACTTTGATGGAATGGTCTGGGGGCGTCATGTCGCCTTTGGAGAGCCCCTGATGCGCCTAAACAGTGGAAACCCCCCACAAGTGACCCCATTTTGGAAAATAGACCCCACAAGGAACTTGTCTAGATGTGTGGTGAGCACTTTGAACCCCGAAGTGCTTCACAGAAGTTTATAACGCACAGCCGTAAAAATAAAAAATCTTTTTTTTTTTTGCAAAAATGATTTTTTTGCCCCAATATTTTATTTTTTCAAGGGTAACAGGAGAAATTGGACCCCAAAAGTTGTTGTCCAATTTGTCCTGAGTACGCTGATATCCAATATGTGGGAGAAAACTACTGTATGGGTACACGTTGGGGCTTGGAAGGGAAGTAGTGACGTTTTGGATTGCAGACTTTGATGGAATGGTCTGGGGGCGTCATGTCGCATTTGGAGAGCCCCTGATGCGCCTAAACAGTGGAAATCCCCAACAAGTGACCCCATTTTGGAAAATAGACCCCACAAGGAACTTATCTAGATGTGTGGTGAGCGCTATGAAGCCCCAAGTGCTTCACAGAAGTTTATAATGTACAGCCGTAAAAACAAAAAAAAATTATTTTTTTTGTACAAAAATGATATTTTCGCCCCCAGTTTTTTATTTTCCCAAGGGTAACAGAAGAAATAGGACAAATTGCACAATAACTCTTGGGGTCCAGAGTACGCTGATACCCCATATGTGGGGATAAACTACTGTTTGGACGCATGGCAGAGCTGAGAAGTGAAGGAGCACCGTTTGACTTTTTCAACGCAGAATTGGCTGGAATTGAGATCAGACGCCATGTCACATTTGGAGAGCCCCTGATGTGCCTAAACAGCGGAAACCCCCCAATTCTAACTCCAACCCTAACCCCAACACACCCCTAACCCTAGTCCCAACCCTAACCACAAACCTAACCCTAACACACCCCTAATCCCAACCCTAACCCTAATCCTAACTTTAGCGCCAACCCTAACCCTAACTTTAGCCGCAACCCTAACCCTAACCCTAATGGGAAAATGGAAATAAATACTTTTTTTTTAATTTTATTATTTTTCCCTTACTAAGGGGGTGATAAAGGGGGGTTTGATTTACTATTTATAGCGGGTTTTTATGATTGGCAGCTGTCACGCTAAAAGACGCTTTTTATTGCAAAAATAGTTTTTGCATCATCACATTTTGAGAGCTATAATTTTTGCATATTTTGGCCCACAGAGTCATGTGAGGTCTTATTTTTTGCGGTACGAGTTGACGTTTTTATTGGTACCATTTTTGAGCACGTGACGTTTTTTGATCGCTTTTTATTTCGATTTTTGGGAGGTTAGAATGAACAAAAATCAGCAATTCATGAATTTCTTTTGGGGGAGGCGTTTATACCGTTCCGCGTGTGGTAAAATTGATAAAGCAGTTTTATTCTTCGGGTCAGCACGATTATGGCGATACCTCATTTATATCATTTTTTCATGTTTTGGCGCTTTTATAGAATAAAAACAATTTTATATAAAAAATAATTATTTTTGCATCGCTTTATTCTGCGAGCTATAACTTTTTTATTTTTTTGCTGATGATGCTGTATGATGGCTTGTTTTTTGCGGGACAAGATGAAGTTTTCAGCAGTACCATGTTTTTTTATATCGGTCTTTTTGATCGCGTGTTATTCCACTTTTTGTTCGGCGGTATGATGATAAAGCATTGATTTTTTGCTTTTTTTTTTTTTTTTTAAGGGGTTCACTAAAGGGGTTAACTAGTGGGACAATTTTATAGGGGGGGTCGTTACGGACGCGGCGATACCAAATATGTGTACTTTTATTGCTTTGTTTTTTTTATTTACAGGAAGAATGAATTTATTGGGGAATATATATATATATTTTTTTTATTTATTTTGGATTTTTTTTAAAACATGTTTATTTTTATTTTTTTAACTTTTTTACTTTGTCCCAGGGTGGGACATCACTGTATTTTATCAGATCGCTGGTGTGACAGTGTGCACAGCACTCTGTCACACCAGCGATCGCTCAGGCAGTGCAGCAGGCTTCTCAGTGCCTGCTTTCGGCAGGCACTGAGGTAGCCGCCTCCCTCCAGGACCCCAGCGCCATCTTGGATCCGGGTCCTGGGAGGGAGGAAGCCCTCAGAACAGCACGATCACACCTGTGCCCCCAGTACACCGCGATCATGTTTGATCGCGGTGTGCAAGGGGTTAATGTGCCGGGAGCGGTCCGTAACCGCTCCTGACACACAGTCATGGGTGTCAGCTGTGATAATCAGCTGACACCCGGCCGCGATCGGCTGCGCTCCCCCCGGGAGCGCGTCCGATCGCACGAGACGTACTATCCCGTCCCCGGTCATACGGGCCCAGGTACCATGGACGGGATAGTACGTCCGATGGCAGTAAGGGGTTAAAATTCATTGTGGTAATGTCTAGAACCAAAATTAAAATAAATGTTGTCTCTGTCCAAATATATATGGACCTAACTGTATCTCTCATACTTGTGATTGCCCAGGAAACCATGCACCAGCTTCTTTACGAATTCTTCATTCTCTAGACTCTGCTTGATTTGTGGTCCGACAAAGATACCAGCTTTTAGCTTTGCCTCAGACAGCTTAGGAAAGAGATCTTTTAGGTACTTGAAGGCTGGCGATTCTTTGTCGAGAGCTGTGACAAACTATTTTATCAGACCTAACTTGATGTGCAGGGGTGGCATCAGCACTTTCCGTGGGTCCACCAATGCTCCCACTTCACGCTATTATTTCCTAATATTAGTGCATTGAACTGCATGATATACAATTGTACATGTTCTTCTATAGCAGCAAAAAAAGTTGCACTTATTTTATCAACAGTTCTTTTAAGCTGTAATGAGGAATTTAAAAAATTAACATCTTAGCTATCAACAATTGTTCATCTTACCCTGAAAAGTTCTCTTGCAGTATTCACATGTGAAATGAGGCGCCCATGGTTTGTCTTGATCCCCTACAGGCATGCCGAAGTAGGCTCTGTAGGCTTCACACATCTTAGAAGATGCCGCCACGTTGTATCTTTGAGCTCGTGTTTTTATAAATTCGCCACAAATGTAGCAAAATGCATCCACCGGATACTTACAACATCTTGGATCCTGCATTTATACTACTTTATCTACAGTTCTCGCATTATCGGAAGCTTCTCACCGTCTACACAACGTTGCACGTTTTGCTAATGTTCGAGAAAACAGATTTCAAATTATCAATGTCCTGACTAAAAAATTAAACTTTCTTGGGCATTTTTGCCATTTTCTTTTCACTTTAGTCATAAGTGATTGGGAAGACATCATTGTTACCCAAGGACAAACAAAAAATTAAAATTTGTTACATAGGTCGCCAATATGAATAACCAACCATTATTAACCTCATTGATAGCATACTAAGACATGTAAGTGTGGGTATTTCTGCTTGTGGAGCTCACACTCCATACTGAATAAATCGAGTAGTTTTAAAAATTTTGTTTCTATTTTTTTTTATCATTTGCACAACATTAGTATGTCTGTTGATCCTGTGCTTTTCATAATTCCATGACTTTTCATTCTTGATTTTGTAATTTCAATGTTAAGGATTGGATATCGTTTTGTATTATCAGAATTCTTAAATGCAGAATGTAATGTGGAATTACAATGTGAGTCCAAGTTGCTCTGGTGATTCCAAGTTGTTCAAATCATTTTGAATCATTGGCAATGGCCTTCAGTTCACTAATGTTCTTGGCTTTGAATTCTTCTACAAGCTTTTTAAAAATTTTAATGGCGGTTCAAGTCAGGCGATAGTGACAGACACTCCAGAATCTCCCTGGATTTCTTCTGAAAAAAAACTTTGGTGGTCTTTGAGGTGCAGTATGCTTGGGATCATTGTCCTGATCCTCTTCAATGCCTTTGCTATCTTTTTGTATCCTTTTCCTTGTTTCTGCAAGTCAATGATCTCATCTCTTAACTTTTTGCACAACTATCTTGGCAAGCCAAAATAATAGTGAATTGGAGACCATGTGGTTTCAGCGGCTCTAGACACACAGTTCTGGTGTAAATCAGCTCTCAGCTATTAAATAGTCATTACAAGTAGAAAATGGGTCCACCCATAATGCAGCTACTACCCAAATACTAATTAAGTTATTAGAATTCCTGCCCAGTCACCACAGAAACCTATTTTACAAAGTGGAAAAAGAAGTTGGCTACTTTGATTGTACCTGTGAAAAATATAAAATTTGCAGGGAAAATACAGTGAGACTTGTGTACTGATTTATTACTTCATGGCTTGTCCATAGGATCAGTGGAAAGCAAAGGGTCCAAGAGGAATTGTATTCTCCCATTCAAATTAATTCTGGATTTCGACATGAGAAAAATCCACAGTGTGGTATGACTTAAAACATTTCGATAAGTTATCTGAGAATGTATTGATTTCAAGGCAACACTGTCTCAGATGTTTTATTATCAGCAATGAGCTAATGCTGTTAAAAGCTTACTTAATTTTAATGGACAATCTTTTTTTTTCAAAGTGCCCCTTAATGATAAAATGATCACAAGATGCTCTTTTGCAAGGAACCCCAGAGATTAGCAGACAGCAGGATAAGGCCGGCGTCACACTGGCGACAGAATCGGACGACTGCAATACGATGAAAAATCGTATTGCAGTCTGCCCTATGTTAATCTATGGAGCAGCTCCCAGTATCAGATTTTTTGTGGTCCGTTTTAAACGTCCGTGTGCAATCGCAGCATGCTGCGATTGTCACCGATTGTGGGTCGACTATCGCCAATGCAAGTCTATGGGAGCGATGAAAAATCTGATTACAAACGGACCGCATGTGTGACTTGCGATGAAATCGCATCGGTGTCCTTTAGAAAAGCCGGCAATTCATCCCCAGCTATACTGTAAAATCACACTGACAGCTTTAATAAAGAATAGAAAGAATAGATATACACACATAGAATACATATATATATATATATATATATATATATGTCATTGTGACATATATATATATATATACATATATTTATAGTTCCTAGACTTCTACATACTGTAATAGCTGCTAATTCAATTGCCGGCTTTTGTGAAATCACAGAAGCCGACATGAAATGATACATTGTTTCCACACAGTTAACCATGTCATTTCCTGTATTTTGATATTTGTTTAGAACTTACAATTACATGAGTGTATTTGTGCAAAATTTCAGACATGTAGGGGTTAATTAAAGGTGTAAATTAGTTGAAAAAAAATGCGTGGGCTCCCGCTGTATTTTCTCCACCAGACAGACAAAGCAAGCGAGTGGGGGCAGATAATAATAGCCTAGGGAGGGTACATTTTTTTGTGCCCCCCCTGGCTACTAACATCTGCCCCCAGACACCCAGAAAGGGCAAATCTATAATTAGATTCGCCCTTTCTGGCACTTTGCCCGTCTATTCCCATTGCCCTGTAGCGGTGGCGAATGGGTTAATAAGGCGTTAATGTCACCTTAGTATTGAAAGGTGACCTTAAGGCAGGTTAATAATTGAGAGCTGTCAATTAGACAACTATCAATTATTAATCCTATTGAAGTAAATAAAAAAACACACACACTTTAAGAATAAATAATTTTAATGAAATAAAAACACATATTTTTGACCATCTTTTATTTCACTCTTAATCCGTGCGAAGGCCTTGTTCTTCTAAAATAAATATAAAATAATAAAACAACATTATTCTTACCTATCTGGCAATCTGTCACGTCCCACGATGTAATCCTTCACAAAGGGTTAACTAGCAATCAGATAAGCAGCGCAAGTAATCCTGCGTGCTCATCTGATAGCTCCTGAATGAATGAGCTTATCTCCTGCCGACAGGAGAGGATGTGATTCATGAATGAAGCTTAATTGATTGTATCCACTTTCACCTTAGGTCAGGTCACTAAAGTGAAAGTGCCAATAAATCAATTAAGCTCCATTCATTAATCTATTCCTCTCCTTTCGCTGGGAGAGGAAGTTATTCATTCGGGGTGTTACAGCTAGGAGACAGCATTAGCTCTCTGCGAGCTGTAACCTGTTAACCCTTTCTGATGTATTACACCGTGGGACCTGACTGTACATCGGATTGGTAAGAATAATTTTGCTTTTTTATTTTATTTTTATTACAGGAAATGGTTTTAGCAGGAAAATAAAATATGGTCAAAAACTGTGTGATTATTTCATTAAACTTCTTTTTTATTAAACTGTGTGTGTTTGATTTTTCTATCATACAATAGGATTAATAATTGATAGTTGTCTAATTGACAGCTCTCAATTATTAACCTGCCTTAAGGTCACCTTTCAATACTAAGGTGACATTAAGGTGACATTATTAACCCATTCGCCACCGCTACAGGGCAATGGGAATAGACGGGCAAAGTGCCAGAAAGGGCGAATCTAATTATAGATTTGCCCTTTCTGGGGTGTCTGGGGGCAGATGTTAGTAGCCAGGGGGGCACAAAAAAATGTACCCTCCCTAGGCTATTATTATCTGCCCCCACTCGCTGGCTTTGTCTGTCTGGTGGAGAAAATACAGCGGGAGCCCACGCATTTTTTTCAACGAATTTACACCTTAAATTAACCCCTACATGTCTGAAATTTTGCACAAATACACTCATGTAATTGTAAGTTCTAAACAAATATCAAAATACAGGAAATGACATGGTTAACTGTGTGGAAACAATGTATCATTTCATGTCGGCTTCTGTGATTTCACAAAAGCCGGCAATTGAATTAGCGGCTATTACAGTATGTAGAAGTGTAAGAACTATAAATATATATATATATACATGTCACAATGACATGTATATATATATATATATATATGTGTTCTATGTGTATATATCTATTCTTTCTTTTGTGATTGAAATACTATTCTTTTGGATCCATTATATGTCAGATTTGCAAGCCTGCGAGAAATTCTCGCAAGTCGGATGAAAATCAGATGTTACAAGGTACACACACATGCGACTAAATCGCATCTTTGAAGGAAAATCGGATGCCAGAAGGATGTGTGATGTTTGTATTTTGATCCGACAATCGACCGACTAAAACGGACCGATTTTTTGTAGTTGTGTGTGACGCCGGCCTAAAAGACCAAATCATTTATGCCACGAGCTGCCAGGACAAAACCACCACACACCAACACGACACAATATGATGTAAATTACATGATTGTTACTCTTTAAAATTACTTTAAAGGAAGATATCACCAGATAATAACCTATTGTTTAACCCCATAATCCCCGGACCATTTTCCGTTTTTGTTTTTTGCTCCCCTTTTTCCCAGAGCCATAACTTTTTTTATTTTTTAGTCAATATTTGCCTTGTGAGGGCTTGTTTTTTGCGGGACAAGTTGTAATTTTGAACGACGCTATTGGTTTTAATATATTGTGTACTGGAAAACAGTAAAAAAATGCCAAGTGCGGTGAAATTGCAAAAAAAGTGCAATTCCACAGTTGTTTTTTTTTTTTTTACCATGTTCACTAAATGCTAAAACTGAACTGCCATTATGATCCTCCAGGTGAGTACAAGACACAAAACATGTATAGGTTATTTTTTATTTAAGTAGTGAAAAAAAAATCCCAAATTTAAAAAAAAAAAAAAAAATGCGCCATTGTCCGAGACTTGTAGCATCTCCATTTTCGTGATCTTGGGCTGGGTGAGGGCTTATGTTTTGCACACTGAGCTGACGTTTTTATTGACACAATTTTGGTGTAGATAGAATGTCTTGATCGCCCGTTATTGCATTTTATTGCAATGTAACGGCGACCAAAAAAAGGTAATTCTGGCCTTTTGAATTTTTTTCTCATTGCGCCGTTTACCTATCGGGTTAATTCTTTTTAATATTGATAAACAGATTCTGTAGATTCTGAACATGGCGTTACCAAATATGTGTATATTTGATTTTTTTATTGTTTTCCTTTGAATGGGGAGAAAGGGGGTAATTTTAACTTTTATATTTTTTAAATATTTTTTAAACTTTTTTTTTGTTTACTTTTGGCATGCTTCAATAGTCTCCATGGGAGACTAGAAGCTGCACTACTTTGATCATCTCTGCTACACACAGGGGATGATCAGATCACTTGTGTGTAGCAGAAATGATCACCTGCTATGAGTGCCGACCACGTACGGCGCTCATAGCAATCTGGCAATGACAAACATAGATGTCTCCGGCAAACCTCTGGTTGTCATCAGTGACCTGCGATCATGTGACAGGGTCACTGATAGATGGAGCCAGTGACATGCTTCGTGTAAGTGCGAGTTAAATGCCGCTGTCAGAGATTGACAGCGGCATTTACTGTAACTAGTTAACAGCCAAGGGTGGATCGCAATTCCACCTGCAGCTGTTGTGGGCACATTTCAGCTGTATAGATCAGCTGTCATGTGCCCAGCGATGAGCTCGCACCAAACAGGGGGAATCCAACATGTGCATATTGTTACAGCACATGTCAGAAAGGGGTTAAATCAGTTTTTGTGTTTTTATCCCTATGCCAGTCTACAATGTACTTGGGAATTCCTTTCTATTTTAAGCAAGGTTTGTTATCATCAGAGGCAGGATTACAATGTCAGGTAATACCTCTATACACAGCTGAAAACACAGAATCCACCATAAATAGGTGATGTCACAGCTGACTTTGATTCTCCTCTCTTCACAAACACCTTTGCACACGCTCATGAGATACAGTCATGGCTGTAAGGGTACCGTCACACTTAGCGACGCAACAGTGATTCCGACAACGATACGACCTGGCAGGGATCGTTGCTGCGTCGCTATGTGGTCGCTGGTGAGATGCCAAACAGTCAGATCTTCCCAACGACGCAGCAACGATCGGCGACCCTGTAACGATGTGTCTCCTATGTGTCTCAGTGCAGAGTCGCTAACGAGATCGTTGGTAAAAGTTGTCAAAACACACCGATGCATGCTACCCAGCGGGACCTCAACGATCAAAAAAAGGTCCAGGCCATTCCGACACGACCAGCGATCTCACAGCAGGGGCCTAATCGCTGGTACGTGTCAAACTTAGCGAGATCGCTAGCGAAGTCGCTGTTGCATCACAAAACTTGTTGGCACCCTCAATTTAATATTTGGTTGCACCCCCTAAGGAATAAATAACTGCAATCAATTGCTTCCTATAACGATCAACAAGCTTCTTACACCTCTCAAGTGGAATTTGGATCACTCTTCTTTTGCAAACTGCTTCATGTCTTTCATATTTGAAGGATGCTTTCTCTAAACAGCAATTTTAAGATCTCTCCACAGGTGTTCAACGGGATTTAGATCTGGACTCGTTGTTGGTCACTTCTTAACTCATTAGCGCTTTGTTTCTATCCATTTCTGGGTGCTTCTTGAAGTATTTTTGGGGTCATTCTCCTTCTGCAAGACCCGTAATCTAGGACGCAAACCCAGCTTTCTCATACGGAGCACTATATAGTTACTCAAAATCCTTTGGTAATTTTCTTATTTCATTATGCCTTGCACACAGTCAATGCACCCAGTGACAGAGGCAGCAAAACAACCCCAAAATATCTTTGAACCTCCACCATATTTGACTTTACATACTGTGTTCTTTTCTTTATAGGCTTTATTCCATTTTTGTTAAACAGTTTTCCCAGAAGAATTTTGACTTGAGTGCATTTTGGCAAATTGCAATCTAGCTTTCTTATGTCACTGTGCCAGCAGTAGGGTCCTCCTGGGTCTCCTGCCATAGCATTTCATTCAAATGTTAACGGATAGTTCGCTCTGACACTGATGCACTCTGAGTCTGCAGGACAGCTTGAATTTCTTTGGAACTTGTTTGGAGCTGCTTATCCACCATCCGGACTATCTTGTGTTGCAAGCTTTCATCAATTTGTCTCTGCCGTCAATGTCCAGGGAGATTAACTACAGTGCCATAGGTTGTAAACTTCTTGATTATGTTGCGCACTGTGGACAAAGAAACAACAACATCTTTGAAGATGGACTTGTAACCTTGAGATTGTTGATATTGTACAACTTTGGTTCTCAAGTCCTCAGACAGTTCTCTTCTTGTATTTTTGTTCTCCATGCTTAATGTGACACACAAAATGAAAAGATTGTTTCAACTTCTCCCCCTTTAATCTCGTTTCAGGTGTGATTTTCATATTGTCGACACCTGTTACTTGCCACAGATGACTTTGAAACAAAGTTGTTTACCCACAACTTTGGAAAGGTGCCAACAATTTTATTCGGACCATTTTGAGGGTTTTGTGTGAAATGATGTCCAATTTGCCTTTTTTCCTGTTTTTTGTATTGTTCCAGTAGATGCAAAGGAAATACACATGTGTATAACAAAACAGGTGTCATTGCAATCATTTTCTGGGAGAAATACTTCAATTTTTTTGGAATAATTTCAAGGGTGCCAACACTTTCATATAAAAGATAAGGTTGAGATATTTTCATTGTAGCTAATGTCGATGTGTATTTTTATGAAATAGCCGGAAGTTAGATTTTTAAGTGGTCAGTGTGAAAATTGCTAAATTTCTTGTTTTTTTTTATTTTAAACACAGATTGTGATACTGAGAAAAAACATTGGCAAAATGTTTAAAAAATTACAGTATAAAATCTATTTAATACAATAGTTCATTTTCTGATAGCATCCCTTTAAAATTTTGCAACCTGAGCAGCTCTTCTGTAAGTACACAAGTCTTATCTTTCGGTCTAAGGAGCACACATATAGTGGATATGAGCTATAGAGTTCACTTGCTTTGGGTGAATACAATTTACAATCTACAATGACTGGATTCAATGCAGTAACTGAAATTATTGCAAGAGATAAACCTAGTGAGTCATGAAATTATTGATAAATTCAGTACTGTGCAAATGCTTCAAAGTAAGAATGCTTTAAAAAAATATGTGTTAAAGTTTATTTTTATTAATTAACAAAAATGAAAAGTGAATGAGCAAAAAATAAATCTAAATTACATCAATATTTGGCATGACCATGAAGTGCCTTCAACACAGTGTACTAGAAAATGGGAAAAATATTCCAAGTGCGGTGAAATTGCAAAAAAGTGCAATCCCACACTTGTTTTTTGTTTGGCTTTTTTACTAGGTTCACTAAATGCTGAAACTGACCTGCCATTATGATTCTCCGGGTTATTACGAGTTCATAGACATCAAACATGTCTAGGTTCTTTTTTATTTAAGTGGTGAAATAAATTCCAAACTTTGTTAAAAAAAAAATTGCGCCATTTTCCAATACCCATACTCCTTTTTTCTTCCTTTTTTTCTTGATCTCAGGTTGGGTGAGGGCTTATTTTTTGCGTGTCGAGCTGACGTTTTTAATGATACCCTTTGGTGCAGATACAATCTGCAGATGAGACCAAAATTAAACTTTTTAGCCACCAAGTCAAATGCTATGTCTTCCGCCAAATTGACAGCTCATCACCCCAAGAACACCATTCCCACAATAGTGGCGACAGCATCATGCTGTGGTGATGTTTTTTGGCAGCATTGACAGGGAAAATGGTCTGAGTCGAGGGGAAGATGAATGGTGTGAAATACAGGGATATTCTTGAAAAAAAAACTGTTTCAGTCTGTCAGACTGGGACAGAGGTTCACCTTCCAAGAAGACAATGGCCCAAAGCATACTGTTAAAGCAACACTCGAGTGGTTTAAGTGGAAACGTGTAAATGTTCTGGAGTGGCATTGTTAAAGAACAGACTTCAATCTAATTTAGAATCTGTGGTCAGACTTAAAGGGAATCTGTCACCCCATTTTTCGACTATCAGCTGCAGCCACCGCCATCAGGGGCTTATCTACAGCATTCTGTACACCTCTCTGACCTTTCCCGGCGCCTGCGCACTACAGTACTCTGCTCTGCCCTCACCAGGGCACCATAAAGACAGCCTAATATCACAGCAGCACCAAAGAGAGGCAGTTGGAGCCAACATATTAGGGGTGAGTTAATTAAATGTTTGACCAAATATAGCAACGTGATTTTTAAGTTGATAATTTTGTACGGCCCCTGAAGGATGGTATAAATATACATATGGCCCTTGGCATAAAAAAGGTTCCCCACCCATTTGGCAATCCCCGCAGCCACAGGGACCTGAATATATTATCCAAGCATGCACAAGATACTCAGATAACACGTTTTCCAGGCACGTTCACTCATCACTATTTCTTATGCCATGGTATACTGTGACGCTATTTTCTTTTCACTGAGTGATGGTGGCTTAATAGCCTTGTGATTTGCCTTACCTGGTTGTTGAAATCCTATTCTTATTTCCTGTCATGAATGCATTGTCATGTTACCTGTGCATCACAGCGGTAGTTTGAGGCTTGAGAAAGGCCAGATATGGCCGAAATGTTGCCTAGTCTTCCTGTTATTGTGACTTTTTAAAATTACGAAATAAAGATCTAACTTTTTAAGGATTATCCTCTGGTGCCTTGGATTCTTGGATATTCTATTATAAAACGGTCATACTGCATGAAGAGAAGCCCTGCTAACACACAACCTAGTTGCATATTCGAAGTGCAACTGAAGAAACAGAGGAATGGAAGCATGTGACCCAGAGAAGCAGGAGGATCAGGAGGCAGTCAGCACCAATTTTGCTCAGGAACCAATACCAGGCTCTTACACAGGAGAACGATGAAGAAATACATCAGGATAAGACTTTGCCCACAAACAACCTTGTACGCCCTCAGAGTCCTCCTGAATGGAGAAAGAAAACTGTTGTGAAGAAGAAACGGAGAGTTGTTGTCATGGGCGATTCCCTGTTGAGAGGAACAGAGGCCGCTATCTGCAGACCGGATATAACCTCAAGAGAAATGTGCTGTCTTCCAGGTGCAAAAATTAAAGATGTGTCTGACAGGATATCAGGACTCTTCAGACCTAAAGATGACTACCCATTCCTGCTAATACATGTGGGGACAAATGACACCGCTAGAAACGACCTGGAAACCATCTGCAGTGACTTTGAAAACTTAGGTAAGAAAGTGAAAGAACTGGGAGCACAGGTGGTCTTCTCTTCCATCCTCCCAGTGGATGGCCATGGAACAAGGAGGTGGAATAAGATTCTGCAGGTGAACAACTGGCTACGTCGATGGTGCCGTCAGCAAGGATTTGGATTTCTGGATCACGGAGCGAATTACCTATACGATGGACTACTTGCTAGAGATGGGGTGCACCTTACGAAGACTGGAAAACATGTATTTGGAAGTCGCCTTGCTACACTCATCAGGAGAGCTTTAAACTAGAACAATGTGGGAAGGGAAGCAAAACGCCAGCAAAAGCCATACACTTGACAAATACTATTGAGATTTCTGCTATTAGAAGTGAAGGGAAGAACAAAGACAAAAAAATTTACATAATAAAAATATTGAAGGAAGAGAAACCAATCACAAACTAAAGTGTTTCTATACGAATGCACAAAGCATGGGCAACAAACAAGGAGAACTGGAGCTACTAACGCAGGAGAAGAAATATGATGTCATTGGAATCACTGAGACTTGGTGGGACGATACACATGATTGGAATACAAGGCTAGAAGGATACAACTTATTTGCAAGAAACAGACTTGATAAACGAGGAGGAGGTGTTGCATTGTATGTTAGAAAAGCGTATATCTGCACAGAGATTGACGCTTCAGAGACTGGGAGTTCTGTGGAAACTGTGTGGGTAAGAATACAAGGACAGAACAATGGAAAGGACACCATTGTAGGCATTTACTACAGGCCGCCTGTGCAAGCTGAAGATATGGATGAACTCTTTATGCATCAAATGGCCAAGTTCTCCAAAAAATATGACATAGTGGTCATGGGTGTCATGTGTGCATCGCCACGAAGATCGTCGCGGTTGCACATTCTGACTTCTCACAGCTGAGTTGCTGTTTCTTTGTGTTTGGCAGTTAGGGAGTTAATTCTGTCTGTGCTCAGTTCTGGGACTGGGTGCAGTTTTCTCCCGGCTGCAATTAATTATTTGTTGATTGGTTTCCTTTAAATCTCTGGTTGTCTGTGTTGGGAGTTGCCAGTGAAATTCTTCATGCAGACCACAGATAGGATTGTATCTGTATAGACTTAAGTTAAAGAGCTCCTTAGTTGTTTTAAGCTCACCTTGCTTAGAGTTTAATATCCCAGATCATTTATGTTCCTTCTGTGTTTGAGTGTGTATGCAAGTCTGTGTTTTCTCCAGTCTGTCTTATATGTCTAATCTGTGTATTTAGCAGAGATCAGCCCATATCCCTTTGGTGGTAATCAGAATCCTTCTTAGGACTGATTACAGGGTTCAGGGACTGATAGGAGACAGGGTTAGGCTGGAGACTTGGACCTCTGAACCATTATCAGTACCTCCAAGGTGAGGGATTAGTTAGGACCCCAGTTTAGGGTCAGGTTAGACCCCCGGTCCTCCTCTTTCCTGTGACAGTGTATCAAGTCCTCAAGATTAACCCTGAGTTCAACGGATATCGTGTCAGGTAAATCTATTCTATATTTACATGCTGATGTTGCTAATCTATATGTTGTATAGAGTGTTGTTCTTTTAAGAATAGTTTACTGACATCGTACACATATCATAAGACCGCGTGACATTTTCACTGGCCTATAAAATTATTCCCAGTTGCCATGGATCCAGTAGCCCAGCTGGCTCTGCAGTTGCAGGGATTATCCATGGAGCTGACGGACATTAAGTCCAAAGTTTTGTCTCCCTCGGAGCAAACCAGATTTGAACCTAAAGTAGCTCTCCCGGACAGGTTCACTGGTGGGCGAGACAAATTTTTTACCTTCAGGGAAGCATGTAAATTGTATTTTCGGCTTCGGCCTCGATCATCAGGGAGTGAAGAGCAGAGAGTGGGAATTGTTATCTCGCTCCTACAAGGGGACCCTCAATCCTGGGCCTTCTCCCTTCCTCCGGGATCCCCGGCTCTACAGTCAGTAGATCGATTTTTTACTGCCCTGGGTTTGGTATATGATGACCCAGATCGGGTCTCTCTTGCTGAGACAAAATTACGTAAGATACAGCAGGGAGATCGTCCGGCGGAGGAATTTGCTTCTGAGTTCCGTAGATGGGCCACAGATACTCAGTGGAATGACCCAGCTCTTAGGAGCCAGTTTTGTCATGGGCTTTCTGACAAATTAAAGGACGTTTTGGCTCAGTATGATTCTCCTCCATCACTGGAGGCTGCTATGGCCCTAGCTATCCGTACTGATAGACGGCTCCGGGAGAGGTGCGAGGTAACTCCGCCCCCTGTTGTTACTCCACCTACTACTAAAGTCCCCGATGTTGAGGTTCCCCTTGTCTGTTCGGAGGAGCCTATGCAGTTGGGAGGGACATCATTTCGTAGGAGGGGATTGGCGGTACGCCGCAGGACTAGAAGGTGTTTCTTCTGCGGGAAAGAGGGACATTTTGTTGGGGGATGTCCATCCCGTGCCTTGTTGAGCAAAAAGTCGCCGGAAAACTGTTAATCCCAGGTTGTGTGGTGGACGACAACCTGGGAGTATGTATTTCGTCCGCTAGTTCTTCTCAGTTCCTTGTACCAGTGGAGGTGGTGGTTGGTACGAGAGTGGAGAGATTTTCTGTTCTTCTTGATAGTGGGTCCGGGGCTAATCTGGTTGACGCTCAGTTTGCTCAGGCTCAAGGTATGCATCTGAGTGTATTGGTCAAACCGATCCCTATATTCTCCATTGACGCCAGGCCTCTCGGCCAAGGTAGCTTTGTTCATGAGGTTCATAACATTGACCTTCGGGTAGGGGCAATACATAGGGAACTATTATCTTGTTATGTGTTGGAGGGTCTACCTACTCCTATTGTGTTGGGACTTCCTTGGTTGGTTAAACATAACCCTGTGATTAATTGGCAGTCCAGAGATATAAGCCAATGGGGGGAGTTTTGCAAAAGTAACTGCATGAACACAGTCATCAGTGCGGTCGTGCCTAGTACTTTGCCTCCTTTTTTGGAGGACTTTGGGGATGTGTTCTCTGAGGAGGGGTGTCAGGAGTTGCCTCCTCATCGCGTGTATGACTGCTCTATTAATTTACTTCCTGATGCTAAGTTACCTAAAGCTAGGTTATATAACCTTTCTGGTCCTGAGAGGCAGGCTATGAAAGATTATATTTCGGAAAGTCTGGCCAAAGGGCATATTAGACCTTCATCTTCCCCAGTGGCCGCGGGGTTCTTCTTTGTGAAGAAAAAAGATGGAGGCCTACGCCCTTGCTTGGATTTCCGCGAACTTAATCGGATTACTGTTCGAGATCCGTATCCACTCCCTCTGATTCCTGATCTCTTCAATCAAATTGTTGGCGCCAAATGGTTCTCTAAATTGGATCTCAGGGGGGCGTATAATCTGATTAGGATAAAAGAGGGGGATGAGTGGAAAACGGCGTTTAACACGCCGGAGGGACATTATGAGAACCTTGTCATGCCTTTTGGTCTGACTACTGCACCAGCAGTATTCCAACATTTTGTTAATGACATTTTTCGTCATCTGGTGGGGCTGTTTGTGGTCGTATATTTGGATGACATTTTAATTTACTCACCAGATCTTGTGTCTCACCAGGAGCATGTGAGACAGGTGTTGCAGATCTTGCGAGACAATAAACTATACGCCAAACTGGAAAAGTGTGTATTCGCCGTACAGGAACTTCAGTTTTTGGGTTTCTTGGTGTCAGCCTCCGGTTTCCGTATGGACCCTGAAAAGGTGAGAGCAGTGCTTGAATGGGATCAGCCAGAGGATCTTAAGGCTCTGCAGCGTTTTCTGGGGTTTGCTAACTACTACCGGAAATTTATTTGTAATTTCTCATCTGTTGTCAAACCTCTCACTGACATGACAAGAAAAGGGACGGATTTTTCTAAATGGTCGGACAAAGCTTGCCAAGCTTTTTCCTCTTTGAAAAAATGTTTTGCTTCGGCACCCGTTCTCATCCAACCAGATGCATCACAGCCGTTCGTTGTGGAGGTGGACGCGTCTGACGTAGGGGTGGGTGCAATATTGTCCCAGGGTCCGTCCCCTGGTAAATGGCATCCGTGCGCTTTCTTTTCTAAAAATTGTCGTCCGCCGAAAGGAATTATGATATCGGCAATAGGGAACTTTTGGCCATTAAGTTGGCTTTTGAAGAATGGCGTCACTTTTTGGAGGGGCAGTCCACCCGGTCACCGTCATTACTGATCACAAGAACCTGCTGTATTTGGAATCTGCTAAGCGTCTGAATTCCAGACAAGCTCGATGGTCGTTGTTTTTTACCAGGTTTAATTTTGTTGTCACTTATCGCCCTGGATCTAAGAATGTTAAGGCGGATGCCTTGTCTCGCAGTTTCCCAGGGCCGGGAAAATGGATGACCCGATTCCTATCCTTCAGGAGGGGGTGGTAGTGTCGGCTGTATGTTCTGAGCTTGAGGAGGAGGTGTTAGAGGCTCAGGGGGACGCCCCTGCAGGACCTCCAGGGAGACTGTTTGTCCCAAATCAGTTGAGACAAAAGGTTATTGAGGCACATCATAATTCTGCTTTAGCAGGACATCCAGGGAGTAAGGCTACTTTAGATCTCCTTTCTCGCCGGTTTTGGTGGCCTAACGTTAATAAAGATGTTTTAACTTTTGTCGCGTCCTGTGGGGTTTGTGCTCGCTCTAAGACCCCTCATACCCGTCCGTCTGGGACCCTCTTACCCTTGAAACTTCCGGAGCGTCCATGGACTCATTTGTCTATGGACTTCATCACGGACCTTCCTCAGTCGTCAGGGAAGACTGTCATACTGGTGGTTGTTGACAGGTTCAGTAAGATGGCACATTTCATTGCTCTTCCTGCCCTCCCTAATGCTAAAACTCTGGCGCAGGTGTTCATTGGGGAGATTGTGAGACTTCATGGGTTGCCTTCTGATGTGGTGTCAGATAGGGGGTCTCAGTTTGTGTCCAAGTTTTGGAGGGCATTTTGTTTACGTCGGGGGATGCAATTGTCATTTTCCTCGGCTTTTCATCCGCAGACCAATGGTCAGACAGAGCGTCTGAATCAAAGCCTAGAGACTTATCTTCGGTGTTTTGTCTCAGAGAACCAGGAGGACTGGTCTTCTTTCTTGCCTCTGGCAGAGTTCGCTCTTAACAACAGGCGGAGCGAGTCCACTGGTAAGTCCCCGTTTTTTGGGGCATATGGTTTTCATCACCAGTTTTGTACATTCAATGGGGGGGGCCCTTCTGGGGTTCCTGAGGAGGAGCGTTTCTCGTCGTCACTTGCTTCAGTGTGGAGAGGTGTATTGAATAATCTGAGTGCTATGGGGAACCGTTATAAACGTATGGCTGATAGGAGGAGAGTTTCTGGTCCAGATCTTAATGTGAACGATCTGGTATGGTTGTCTACCAGGAATATAAAACTTAAAGTTCCCTCCTGGAAGCTGGGCCCCAGATTCATCGGGCCGTACAGGATCAGTTCCATAATTAATCCTGTGGCATTTCGTCTGGACCTCCCTCCTACGTTTAAAATTCATAATGTGTTCCACAAGTCATTACTTAAGAGGTACGTGGCACCAGTCATACCATCACCTCTACCTCCTCCTCCAGTGGTGGTCAATGGTAACTTGGAGTTTCAGGTGTCAAAGATCATTGACTCACGTCTGAATCGCCGGTCCCTTCAGTACTTGGTGCATTGGAAGGGGTATGGTCCAGAGGAGAGGACGTGGGTTCCTGCGTCTGACATTAATGCAGATCGTTTGGTGCGGACCTTCCACAGAACTCACCCGGCAAACCTGGCCCTGAGGGTCCGGAGGCCCCTCGTAGAAGGGGGGGTACTGTCATGTGTGCATCGCCACGAAGATCGTCGCGGTTGCACATTCTGACTTCTCACAGCTGAGTTGCTGTTTCTTTGTGTTTGGCAGTTAGGGAGTTAATTCTGTCTGTGCTCAGTTCTGGGACTGGGTGCAGTTTTCTCCCGGCTGCAATTAATTATTTGTTGATTGGTTTCCTTTAAATCTCTGGTTGTCTGTGTTGGGAGTTGCCAGTGAAATTCTTCATGCAGACCACAGATAGGATTGTATCTGTATAGACTTAAGTTAAAGAGCTCCTTAGTTGTTTTAAGCTCACCTTGCTTAGAGTTTAATATCCCAGATCATTTATGTTCCTTCTGTGTTTGAGTGTGTATGCAAGTCTGTGTTTTCTCCAGTCTGTCTTATATGTCTAATCTGTGTATTTACCGTAGCAGAGATCAGCCCATATCCCTTTGGTGGTAATCAGAATCCTTCTTAGGACTGATTACAGGGTTCAGGGACTGATAGGAGACAGGGTTAGGCTGGAGACTTGGACCTCTGAACCATTATCAGTACCTCCAAGGTGAGGGATTAGTTAGGACCCCAGTTTAGGGTCAGGTTAGACCCCCGGTCCTCCTCTTTCCTGTGACAGTGTATCAAGTCCTCAAGATTAACCCTGAGTTCAACGGATATCGTGTCAGGTAAATCTATTCTATATTTACATGCTGATGTTGCTAATCTATATGTTGTATAGAGTGTTGTTCTTTTAAGAATAGTTTACTGACATCGTACACATATCATAAGACCGCGTGACATTGGGAGATTTCAACTATCCAGACATTTGTTGGGAATCTCTCTCAGGCAAAACTAACAGGTCCAGGAAATTCTTATCCTCTCTTGCTGACAACTTTATCTTCCAAAAGGTAATGGAGAAAACAAGGGGATCTGCTACCTTGGATCTAATCCTCATAAACAGGGAGGAAATGGTGGAGGAGGTAAGAGTGGCTGGGACTCTAGGAGGTAGTGACCATGCTATTTTAGAATTTTGGATAACAAGAGGAGGAAGACCTGTGAAGACTCAGACGTCAAGGTTAGATTTCAGAAAGGCAGATTTTAAGGAACTCAGAAAGAGAATTGGAGGGATCCAATGGCTGGATATCCTTAAGGACAAAAATGTCCAGGAAGGATGGAAAATCTTGAAAAATGAGATTCTCAAAGCACAATCGTTAACAATTCCGAAAAGAGGGAAGAATGGGAAGCATTTAAGGAAACCAGGATGGATGAACATAGAACTTAAACACATGCTAAAAAGGAAGAAAGAAATGTTTATCAAATGGAAAGAGGGAGGCATATCTAAAGAAGAATATAATGCTGTCTGCAGAACCTGCAGGGCACAAATCAGATTATCTAAAGCTGACAATGAATTAAGGCTTGCAAGTGACGTCAAAAGCAACAAAAAAGGATTTTGGGGATACGTCAAAAGTAAAAGAAAAGTCAAAGATGCTATAGGATTTTTACAGGATGAAAATGATGAAATGGTAAGTCAGGATGTTGAGAAGGCTGAACTTTTAAATTCCTATTTTGCATCTGTTTTCTCTCAGAAAGGAAATGTAACATCAACTGATCTTCACTGTCCTATTAAAGGAATAGAAGAATCCAGGATATCTATAAACAGAAAGACAGTGAGGAAACACTTAGCTAACATAAATGAATTCAAGTCTCCAGGTCCAGATGAATTACATCCCAGGGTACTGAAGGAGATAGCAGAAGAAATTCTTGAACCACTGTCCATAATCTTTGAAAATTCTTGGAGAACAGGAGAAGTCCCAGAAGACTGGAGAAGAGCAAATGTTGTTCCTATCTTCAAAAAGGGGAAGAAGGTGGACCCAGGGAACTACAGGCCGGTGAGTCTGACTTCTATACCAGGAAAGATCTTTGAACAAATTATTAAAGAACATGTATGCAAGTACCTGGATAAGAATGAAGTGATTAAACAGAGTCAGCATGGGTTTGTAACTAATAAGTCATGTCAGACTAACTTAATTTCCTTCTATGACAGAATCACTGACTGGGTGGATCAGGGAAATGCTGTAGATATAGTATATCTTGACTTCAGCAAAGCATTTGACAAAGTATCTCACACAATCCTTATTGAAAAAATGACTAAGTATGGAATGGACAAGGCAACTGTTAGGTGGATTCATAACTGGCTTAGTGATCGGACCCAAAGAGTGATTGTAAATGGCTGCACATCCAGTTGGAAGAATGTCTCAAGTGGGGTACCACAAGGCTCTGTTTTGGGCCCTGTATTGTTCAACATCTTTATCAATGATTTAGATGAAGGAATTGAGGGTAAACTGATCAAATTTGCTGATGACACAAAGCTAGGAGGGGTAGCTAATACTAGAGAAGAGAGAGAGAGGATTCAAAAAGATATACATAAACTGGAGCAGTGGGCAGCAACTAACAGAATGGATTTTAACAGGGAAAAATGCAAAGTACTACATCTGGGCAATAAAAATGAAAAAAGCATATGCAAAATGGGAGGGATAGGGCTAAGTAACAGCACATGTGAAAAAGACTTGGGTATACTAATTGATCACAGACTTAACATGAGTCAACAGTGTGATGCAGCAGCAAAAAAGGCAAATGCAATTCTAGGATGTATCAACAGAAGCATACAGTCTAGATCACGTGAGGTCATTATTGCCCTCTACTCCTCTTTGGTCAGACCTCATCTGGAATACTGTGTCCAGTTTTGGGCACCACATTTTAAAAAAGACATCAACAAACTGGAGCAAGTTCAGAGAAGAGCCACCAGAATGGTGACCGGTCTGCAAACCATGTCCTATGAGGAACGGTTTGCAGGATTTGGGAATGTTTAGCTTGCAAAAAAGAAGACTGAGAGGAGACTTAATAACTGTCTACAAATATCTCAAGGGCTGTCACATTGTAGAAGGATCATCTTTATTCTCATTTGCACAAGGAAAGACTAGAAGCAATGGGATGAAACTGAATGGGAGGAGACACAGATTAGATATTAGAAAAAACTTTTTGACAGTTAGGGTGATCAAGGAGTGGAACAGGCTGCCACAAGAGGTGGTGAGTTCTCCTTCAATGGAAGTCTTCAAACAGAGGCTGGATAGACATCTGTCTGGGATGATTTAGAGAATCCTGCTTTGAGCAGGGGTTGGACCAGAAGGCCCAGGAGGTCCCTTCCAACTCTACCATTCTATGATTCTATGATATTCGACCAGAGGGTGATTACACACCCATGATAGTCAGCATGAGAAAA
Source organism: Oophaga sylvatica (assembly GCA_033576555.1). Lineage (NCBI taxonomy): Eukaryota > Metazoa > Chordata > Amphibia > Anura > Dendrobatidae > Oophaga > Oophaga sylvatica. The sequence goes on along the minus strand of JARQOD010000001.1, from coordinate 231,715,436 downwards.
CCAAATACCTGCTCCGAACAAGCATATAAACCAGGAGAAAAAAGGAGCGTATAGGTTACCGAAAATACAAAATCTTTTATTCAATAACAATGTGTTTCTGTACATAAAAGTCATAACACAGGTGGCAGCGGAAATTACATCAAATGCATTGCAAATCACAGTATATAGGACCCCACATATATCCAGACCCGAGCCAAACCATACCCACAATGAGATTAGTGGGCACAGAAAAAATTGTTTATGAGAATAATAGTTTTATAAGACAAATTGCCCATATAACCAATATTAAGTAACATGGATGGCTCATCCAAATGGAGCGAAGAGATGAAAAAGCAAGAAAAACAACGAGGGGAGCTACAGGAAAATCAATAAGGTATATATGCCTAAATATCTAAGCACAATGCATGCCCAGTTAACACCTCTCCCTTTGCTATGCGCAAATGTTTTAATGGAGTGCTAGTAGTGCCAATAAACAACAAAGGGAGCTACAAAAAAATTGTGCTTGATGTAATTTCCGCTGCCACCTGTGTTATATGTCCTTTATGACTTTTATGTACAGATACACATTGTATTGAATAAAAGATTTTGTATTTTCGGTAACCTATACGCTCCTTTTTTCTCCTGGTTATATAAGAGAAAGTCCTGAATGAGCAATGTTTGGTAACTGTTAAATTAGGCTCTGTTCATATCTGTATCAGCGACTCTAAAGGGTATGCCACACTAAACAATATCGCTAACGAGATCGCTAAAAAACGTCACTATTTAGCGATCCCGTTAGCGATATTGTTCAGTGCGGCAGCTTCCAGCGACGAGCTTCCTGCTGTGATCTCGCTCGTCGCTGGAATCGTTCCGGACCCTATTTCATCGCTGGCGCTCCCGCTGGGTGAGTATCTAATCGCTGTGTGGCACCTTTTCTTAGCGATTTAGCGGTACCTTTGTACCGCTAAAGTCGTTAAGAAGATCGCTAACGGCGATAGCGTCGTTAACTATATCGCTAAATGTGCAGCATTTAGCGATATAGAAACAATCCCGCTAGCGATCGCATTAGTATGCGTCGTTATCGTGATCGCTAGCGGGATTGTTTAGTGTGGCAGTACCTTAAGTCATTGGGGTCTGTCAGACTTGATATGACTTCTGTTTTAAGGCAATGACAAGTGTGAACAGAGCTGTACTGTTAAATTTAGTCACTGTAAAGCTGGACATACAAGAGACAGTTGTTGGTAAAATATTCGTCCGGCAGAAATCTCTCTCTGCTCACTTCCCCTCATACATAAGCGTTCAGTTCTGCTGAGCATTCAAGTGTTTCCAATGGAAAAAGAGGAAGAGGAAAGAAGCCACTGTCAGACACTTCTGGCCGTGACTAATAATCTCCCCTGAAAAGATCTTCAGCCCTGACCCTGGTTTTCATCTCAATGCAAATCCTGTAGCAAGGTGAACCGCCACCATGTGCCATTCATTATCCTGGAGCCTTTAAAGGGAATCTGTCACCCCAATTTTGCCATATCAACTAAAGATATGGCTGAATAGTGGGTCCCATAACAAAGCTAACGGTAGGTATCATATATCCTGATACCCCCGTTTTCATATCAAAATACCTTTGTAAAGTTGGTTATTTTCGGTGTCAATCACGGCAGTCAGGTCAGTAGGGCGGCGTTTTCTCTCCTCTCCCCCCCGCTCGTCATCAGTTGCGTATCGCCGTCTGTGAATCCCACAGACGGCGTTCGGCTTCCCGCAATTGCGCAATTCAAAATCCGGCCTGGCGCATGCGCAGTGTGCTTTGCCCAACTGTGGGCAAAGCATAAAATCAGTACAGCGCCTGCGCTACTCTTTCCTTGGAAGTCGTCCAAGGCAAGCAGTCATTTCCGGGGCAAGGAAAGAGTAGCGCATGCGTTGTAACGATTTTATGCTTTGCCCACTGTTGGGCAAAGCACACTGCGCATGCGCCGGGCCGGATTTTGAATTGCGCAATTACGGGAAGCCGAACACCGTCTGTGGGATTCACAGACTGCGATACGCAACTGATGAGGAGCGGGGGGGGGAGGACAGAGAAAATGCCGCCCTCCTGACCTGACTGCCGTGATGGACAGGGAAAATAACCAACTTTACAAAGGTATTTTGATATGAAAACGGGGTATCAGGATATATGATACCTACCGTTAGCTTTGTAATGGGACGCACTATTCAGCCATATCTTTAGTTGATATGGGGTGACTGATTCCCTTTAAGTTTCAGGGTGTAACTGCTACCTCTGCACCCCCTATACCTACTTCCTGGAGACAAGGCTTGGCTAGCCCCAATTTTACTAACTGTAGCTCTTGCATGAGACAACAGTGGACTAAGCAGCTAGCTTTGCTAGTGGTCCCAGTATTGTGACTAATATGGGTTCCGAACCCTTGTTCCTGGGGTGTGCTCCATTGCCGTTCAATGTCTGTGGTACTGATGGAAATACCTGAGTACTGTAATGTTTTTCATGGTCAACCCCTTTATTTGCACATTGAGATCTGCTACTCTCTTGGGCACCTGAAATAGTGAACTGTGGTGAGATCAAATTTGCTTGTTCTCTACCACATCCATTCAGATTTAGACTATACAATTGTTCTTTGCTCTCTGGCATCACTTGTATATTTCAGAAAAGAAGTGTATATAGACATCACACATTTTCTAGCACTCACTGAGCAGTTTTCTAATCACTTCTAGGATCTCAATCACTTGGTTAGTCTTTCCTCGTTCTATGACAAAAGGCAAAGGGATGGCCCAGTGCCTATGGCTTATTTACTCTCGTGAGTTAAAAAATTAATTACTGCTTGAAGCAAACTGGCATAGAAGTCTAGTCATTTATTTGTAGACCCCTTCATTAATTTCCATCATCGGATTTGCTGTTAATGGTGGCTTGGTCCCAGTGTGCTAAAAAGCAGCATCTGTGCCATTGAGAAGGGAAGCTGAAGCCAAAGGGAGGGGTGATGATGGGGGCGGGTGGGGGGAGACTGTTTACAAATCACCCCCTATTAACATGATGGCTTAGTCTATGGGGACCATGCAGTTTACATTTAATCATTGCTATAAATGGTGGCTCTGACTTACCTGGCGTGCTCCTGACCTTAATTAAAATTTCATAGAAATAATACATGTTATTTGCATTGCAAATTACCCAAAAGGGACATATAGAGTCTATGGGAAAATGTTTCATTGTATTTTTTTTTGCATTTCATTATTTTCTTAATCGCTTATCTTATTTGCAGTAAAAAAAATGTCTGAGCTTGTTATTAATATAATGATAGTATATGAAGCACATTTAATTTGTATTCAACATAAAGGGCACGTTGTATGTCATATAATATTTTATAACATGTGGGGAACATAGTATGAGCTTCAAGTTATAGTTTCCTTCTGATTTTCAAGGTCGTTAATTAAATATTCATAGGACTGAACATTATACAATTTAATGGGATTACCCAATACTAGAATATATGTCTGTATATTTATTTATTTCGTTTTTTAAATAGCACCATACCTGTCCATGGGTTGCATCTAGAACTGCAGCCAGCTCATCGACAGACGTGACACTGTGTTTTGAAAAACTGCAGACCCTTTTTTCTAATACCTGACAACCTCTTGAACGGTTTGTGTACTCTTGAACATCTTCTGAAATATCATTGAGACTCATAAGAGTATGTTACAAGTGGAAGTTCATGAGCTCCCATTATAATCGATCCACTTGCTTTATAAAAAAAAAAACAGAGTAAAGGCAGCTGAGTAAAATGATAAGTGGCTCAGTAAAGCATGTCCTCTGGGGCAGCATGGTGGCTCAGTGGTTAGCACTGTTGCTTTGCAGCAGTGGGTTACTGGTTTCAAACTCCACCAAGGACAACATCTACAAGGAGTTTGTATGTTCTCCCTGTGTTTGTGAGGGCTTCCTTCAGCTACTCCAAAGACATACGGTAGGAACTTAGATTGTGAGCCTCAATGTGGACAGTGACGATGATGTCTGTAAAGTGCTGTGGAATTATTGGCGTTATATAATCGAGTACAATAAAATAATAAACATTAGTTATTGAGAATCTTTGCATGTTGATATTCACATATAGTCGCAGACTTGTCAGTCATTGTCACCGGACAGTGAGAAGCCGCAGGGGACCCACCTGTATGACTAGTGCACAGTGCGGATTAAAAGCTAAAAGCTGAGCTATTAAAAGTATGTTTTTCTCTGTCAGGTTCCCTTTAAATGCATGAGAGGAACTTTTCAGTAATGTAGAATTGTAGTTCTAATGATAACTCAGGCAGGGAAAACAAACTTCCTGTTTGTACATAGAGCTTAGAATGATTCAATTAGTCTGTTTTTACCCCTTAGTGACAGAGCCAATTTGCAGTTAAATGACCGGGCCAATGTTTACAATTCTGACCACTGTCACTTTATTAAGTTATAACTCTGGAACGCTTTAACGGATCCTGCTGATTCTGAGTTTGTTTTTTCGTGACATATTGTACTTCATGTTAGTGGTAAAAAATTTTATATGACTTGTGTTTATTTATGAAAAAAACGGAAATATGGCGAAAATTTAGCAATTTTCAAATTTTAAATTGTTATGCCCTTAAATCAGAGAGATATGTCACACAAATTTCTTAATAAATAACATTTCCCACATGTCTACTTTACATGAGCACAATTTTGGAACAAAATTTTTTTTTGTTACGAAGTTATAAGGGTTAAAAGTTCACCAGCGATTTCTCATTTTTACAACACCATTTTTTTTTTTAGGGACCACATCACATTTCAAGTCACTTTGAGGAGTCTAAATGATAGAAAATACCCAAAAGTGACTCCATTCTAAAAACTGCACCCCTCAAGGTGCTCAAAACCACATTCAAGAAGTTTATTAACCCTTTACGGGCTCCACAGGAACTGAAGCAATGTGTAAGGAAAAAATTAACATTTAACTTTTTTTGCAAAAAATTTACTTCAGAACCAATTTTTTTTATTTTCACAAGTGTTAAAAGAAAAAATGAACCACAAAATTTGTTGTGCAATTTCTCCTGAATATGGCGACACCACATATGTGGGGGTAAACCACTTTTTGGGCGCACGGCAGAGGTCGCAAGGGAAGGAGCGCAGTTTGACTTTTTCAACGCAAAATTGGCTGGACGCCATGTCGCGTTTGGAGACCCCCTGATGTGCCTAAACAGTGGAAACCTCCAACAAGTGACACCATTTTGGAAACTAGACCCCTTAAGGAACTTATCTAGATGTGCTGTGAGCACTTTGAACCTCCAAGTGTTTCACAGAAGTTTATAACGCAGAGCCGTGAAAATAAAAAATGATTTTTTTCCTCAAAAAATATTTTTAGCACGCTATTTTTTTATTTTCCCAAGGGTAACAGGGAAATTGGACCCTAAAAGTTGTTGTTTCCTGAGTACGCCGATACCCCATATGTTGGGGTAAAGCACTGTTTGGGCGCACGGCAGGGCTCGGAAGGGAGGGAGGGCCATTTGACTTTTTGAACGCCACGTCGCGTTTGGAGACCCCTGATGTGCCTAAATAGTGGAAACCCCTCAATTCTAGCTCCAACCCTAACCTCAACACACCCTAACCCTAATCCTAACCCTAATTGTATCCCTAACCCTAATTGTATCCCTAACCCTCATTGTAACCCTAACCCTAATTGTTACCCTAACCCTAATTCCAACCCTAACAGTAATTATAACTCTAACCCTAATTATAACCCTAACCCTAATGGAAACATGAAAATAAATACAATTTCTTTATTTTATTATATGTCCCTAACTATGGGGGTGATAAAGGGGGGGTTTATGTACAATTTTTTTTTATTTTGATCACTGTGATAGTTTATCACAGTGATCAAAATGTACTTTCACTTTATGAATGAATGTGTCGGAAGGCAGATTCGGCAGGCGTACTGCGCATGCGCCCCCTATTTTTTTTTTACAGAATGAAGACGCTGGGAGGCTCGGAGGTGCGGGAGGACAGGGGGGACACCGGAGGTACGGTGCGATCACATCAGAGGGGAGAGAAATTACATGCAGGATCGCAGCTTTTTTTCTTCTTTTGCGATCGCTGTTATATTATTAAGGCTGGGGTCACACACACCGTCTAAAAAATCGGACCGTTTTAGTCGGTCGATTATCGCACAAAACTTTCATGAAAATTCATCCGTCTGTCATCCGATTTTCCGGGAAGGATGCGATTTAGTCGCATCTGAGCGTACGTGTAACATCCGATTTACATCCGACGAGCCATTTTTTGTGGCAGCTTACCAAAATGGACAAATAATGGTTTTGAAGCCTGATACTAATTTAAATCATCAGGCATAGCCATACTTAATGGCTCTGCAACAGGTGTGACCCTCCCACATTTGCACTGGTCTCATTTGATTACTTGTGCTTAGTGCTTTCTTGCAGCTTTGTCACAAACATGAGCGACAGACTGATATTTAGTACCACTGAGCGTGTGCTGTTCAATTGGGTTATATCCTGACGGTTTGGGGAGCCATATCCTGTGATTGCAGATCCCAGAAGGCGCAGGAGAATGTGGGTCCATCCACTTTTGAGGCAAACGATAAGTAAAGAGCATTTCCACCGTTTATATTCGTCACTGCGTAGCCATGCCGACAAGTTTTTTCAATATTGTCGAATGAGCCTTGCTACCTTCGATAAGTTGTTGGAGATTGTGCGCCCTGGGATCACATTTCAGGACACCAGGATGCGACCAGCTATTTCTGCAGAGGAACGCCTTCTCCTAACATTACGGTATGTGTGTCAATGATATGTTGATGATGTTTGACACAACATAGCTACTTTCCTAGTGTTGTACCAGACTTATTGTTAACTTATTGTGAGTAATGTTTTTCTCACACTTACCCATCTTAATTATTTGCTTGTGTGTAACCCACAGAAGGTATGCCTTGTAATAGCATTTGGTGCATGCAAGCTTTCACAAAGTGAGGCATTGTAAGTGTTGGGAATGCTGTGGTTCTTGTTTTCTGTGCTGATGTGTTCATGTTTTCTCTTCTTTGTGTTTTGCAGGTTCCTTTCCACTGGCCTGTCATACGCTGCTCTGCACTTAGAGTTCTTAATTGGTAAATCCACCATTTCAGGCATTGTCCGCTCTACTTGTGTTGAAATTTGGTCCAGACTACATCAAGAGGTGATGCCTGAGCCCAAAATGTGTGACTGGTTGCGGATTGCACGGGGATTTCAAGAAACGTGCCAGTTTCCACACTGTATAGCAGCACTGGACGGGAAGCACATTCGTGTGCGTAAGCCGCCGAACTCAGGCTCCCAATTCTACAATTATAAACAATTTTTTCTGTAGTGTTGTTGGCCTTGGTCGACACTCACTACTGGTTTATAATTGTAGACATTGGGGCCTATAGAAGGACTGGAGACTCCAGAGTCTTCAATTCTTCCATTATGGGTCGGCGGCTACGCAATAACCAATTGGACCTACCACCACCAAGTCAACTTACAGACTCCAATCTGGAACCAGTGCCTTATGTTCTTGTAGCGGATGAGGCTTTTCAATTGACACGTCATGTTATGAGGCCATATCCCCGTCGCAATCTGAACCATTGGCGGAGAATCTTTAATTATCGCCTTTCACGTGCACGACGCCTGGTGGAGTGCACCTTTGGTATTCTGTGTGCTAAATAGTGGATACTACAAACATCCATTCAACTGAGTGAAGCTAATGTAAATGTGGTAGTAAAAGCATGTGTGGTCCTACATAACTTCTGTAGAATGCATGAATGCTCCTCACCTGATGTGGCTGACCTTGGTCTGGTAATGTGTCTATGCCTATGAGACCACTCATCCATCCCCGTCGTCCACCTTCTGGCCTAAAAGTACGTGATGTGTTCACTAATTATTTTGTGTCCCCTGAGGGTGCTACTCCCTGGCAAGAGGAGGCCTTATCTATGTAGTGTGCTTATTTAGTTCTCCCATAAACCATTTTTGCTTGACCTCCTTATTGTTGTTGTGGTGTTTGTACTCTCATGTTGGTTATATGTTACCCAGCCCATCAGGTACAATAATAATAATAACATACAAGCAATGCGACTTAACACTTTTTATATTTTGTGTCTTTTTTGGTCGCTATCAAAAAAACCCTACTGGACAAATATGTCCAAAGGGCTAAATAACTTTTTTGAAAGAAAATTTACAAGTCACAAATGTCAACAACATAACAAAAGGACTCTAACAAATGAGTAAATTAATCAGACCTACAAGTTATGGTAGGTGGGGGGTGGTGAAGGTGGAGGCCCAGGTTGTGTGGGTTGGGTTGAGTGATCTACAGCCAGTGTGTCACCGTGAGTGGTGGCAGAATGGCCTGTTTGTTGTGTGTTTCTGGCTGGATCCTGATGGGGGTTTGGGTAGGGGAACATGGGAAACTGTTGTGGGTAGTCATAAGTATAGGACTGCCCACTTTGACTATGACTATATGATTATACCCCCCAATATGCCCATGTCGACCATACCCATGTTGTGGCCAGCCAACAACATTGGGTATGTTCAAGTGGGCATATTGGGAATGGCCACTCTGTCCCATCTTTTGTACCTGGTGCGGTACAGGTTGGTAGGAAGGAGGTTGTGGAGGAGGAGATGGTATCTGTGGGACACAAGGAGGAGGTGGAGGAGGAGGTTGATGATGAGGAGGAGGTTCAGAGGCTGAAGCAGACTCCCTTCGCTGGCTTCCCAACAACCGTAGTAGATTTTCAGACGAAAGCTGCCACCTTTCGGGAAAATCTAATACAGTGTTGGGATCATTTGGTGGGGTGCCTGCATCCAGAAGAATTTGTGCACCACCTCTGATCCGCAGTCTGTGCTCACGTGGAATACCCCTGAGGTAGCGGGTAAGACTGCGTCCAATGCCTCCTCCCCATCATGTGCAGCATTGGACAAATAGTCCAGAACTCCTCTCTCCACCTGCCTCCTTGTGCCAGAACCAACTCCTTCTCTTCTGCGCCTGGCTCGCCGTGGAATGACGGAAGGTGGCGAAGACACATCCTGCGTCCTAGTAGGGCTGCTGCTCAGGGGATTGTCTTCTTGCTGTGGAGGCAGGCTTTCCGATTCCTCTGCTGCTGGTGGTGGTGGTGCTGCTTGGCTGGATGACGTAGCTGCCGAGGAAGGGCCAGCCTCCTCAACAACATCCCCCACGGGTCTATTACTGCCTCCGAGTCCGAAGCAGTCTCTCTCTCTGTAAGGTTAGAGTCGGTGCTATAGAGGAAAACAAAAAACACTATTAATATTTTATATCCAAACCAGTAATAGCCTTGCTACAGACATGCAGTTACGCTCGCAGATCCATAACTGGCGCAAGAAAAATCAGCCGATCGAAGTACACATACTTCCTTTTGCTGCTTCCTGATGCTCCACTGCGCCCTCTCAGCTGCCTCTCTCTGCGGTAGCAATCACGACAGTTGCGCCACCGCCTTGTGACATCTGTCACTGCACAATTACACACAAAAATAACAAAAACATTACTTATATGGCCTTCTCAAATACGTAATAAATCTGTACCTATCACCATCAACATTCTATTCGTTTGGGCTGTTATGTGTACACAACACCACAAAAGTTGTATGGTGGCAAACTAACAAGATCATAGTAGAAGGGTACATGCATAGAAACATAGCTGTAAGAGGTATGTGTAAGAACAAGTAGCATAACTTTGGGACAGAGCTTTGGCCTTAACAGAAGGGACACAGATGAAGTACATGACCTACACATTTCATGTGTGATCAAGGTGTCTACAAACATTTTACACCCTAAGTAGGCGACCATTACTGATGGATGTGAATATTGTGATGTTGTTTCTGTAGTGACATAACAATGTGGCTTTAAACATTGTAGAGCGTTTTATAGTAATTGAGGTTTGGGACAATATAAGGCCAGAGGTAAATTATATTACATTGTTGTTGGCACATACAGAGCAATTAAGGCCAGAGGTAAATTATATCACATTGTTGTTGGCACATACAGAGCAATAACAAAATGTTAGTAGGGTTGTAATTATTGTACTTACTTACGCGCTCTTGGTCCTCCCTAGATCTGTCGGCAAAATCAGGGAACATTTGGCGACATTCTCCTCCAAGCTGCCTCCTTGCGCGACCTGTTGGAGTAATGGGCATCTCTCTGGTCCCAAAGTTCTGGCCTCTCGTGGACCAGAACTATTAACATTTCTACGTTTATATGTGTGCCCATGGTTCTGGCCTCCGTGGAGGCGTTTTCCTGTTTTGATTTGATATCTGGTAGCCTAATTAGCATGTGAAGCCTTCCTGACAATTACTGATGCAATTTCCTGTCACCTGGAATAGTCGTGCGATTTAATCGCAAGTCACACGTGCGGTCCGTTTGTAATCCGATTTTTCATCACATCCATAGACTTGCATTGGCGATTGTCGACCCACAATCGGTGACAATCGCAGCATGCTGCGATTGCAGTCGCACGTTTAAAACGGACCACAAAAAATCTGATACTCTGAGCTGCTCCATAGATTAACATTGGTCCGACTGCAATGCGATATTTCATCGCTTTGCAGTTGTCCGATTTTGTCGCCAGTGTGACCCCGGCCTAATAACGGCGATCGCAAAAGCTGAGGGACTGCGGGGGACCCTTATTGTGTTCTCTGGGGTCTCGGCTACCCCTTGGTAGCCGAGACCCCGGAGAAAATCCGACTCGGCGGGCGCACTGCGCAGGCGCCCGCCATTTTCTTTGCCGGGACAAGACGCCGGCAGCTCCCGAAGGAGGACTGGGAGGACACCAGGAGGCACAGGGGGCACATCGGGGGTCCCGGGGACCCTATTTCTCTCTCCTCTGATGTGCAATCACATCAGAGGAGAGAGAAATTAAACGGAGAATCGCGGCTTTCTTTTTTTTTGCGGTCGCCGTTATACGGTTAATAACGGCGATCGCAAAAGCGGGGTCAGTAAAAACCGACCCGAATCATGTTCTCTGGGGTCTCGGCTACCCCCGGTAGCCGAGACCCTGGAGAAAATCCGACTCTGGGAGGCGCTATAACACTTTCTCTGTACCTTTAACTACCGCTGTTAAAAGGCGTATCGGCGGTTGTTAAGGGGTTAATCATGTGATATCATAGACCTATTGGAAAAGAGAAGCATTAAAGAAGCACTCCCAAAAAAAATTGCTATCCTCTTAATATATTGCAATCATCATACTATATAGCACTGTGTACTTACAATTGCTAATTTTCCCCTTCTACCCAGTTTTGCATTAGATCTATGACATTGTGTAATTAAAACAGACTAGTTGAGACCTTCCAAGCTCTATATAGAAACAGGAAATCTCCTTTCCCTGCATGAGTCATCACTGTATAGTTAATGACAGTGAGGAGGAGTGAGGAGGGGATGACTCCTGCCAGGAAAAGACACTACACAGAGCAGAGAAAAGAGAAGCATTTACAGGTAGAAAGGTAAAATTATCAATTGTAAGTACACAATGCTATATAATATATATATATATATATATATATATATATATATATATTTCTATATATATATATATATATATAATTGCAATATATTAAGAGGATAAAAGGTTTGATGGGAGTGCATCTTGAAATAAAAAAAGCCTTTTCTTTAATAATTAATTTAAAGCATAAACCCCTTTACCCCCAAGGGTGGTTTGCACGTTAATGACCGGGCCAATTTTTACAATTCTGACCACTGTCTCTTTATGAGGTTATAACTCTGGAACGCTTCAACGGATCTTCGTGATTCTGAGAATGTTTTCTCGTGACATATTGTACTTCACGTTAACGGTAAAATTTCTTCGATATAACTTGCGTTTATTTTTGAAAAAAAAGCAAATATGGAGAAAATTTCGCAATTTTCAAACTTTGAATTTTTATTCCCTTAAAACAGAGAAATATGTCACACAAAATAGGTAATAAATAACATTTCCCACATGTCTACATTACATCAGCACAATTTTGGAACCAAAATTTTTTTTTGTTAGGAAATTATAAGGGTTAAAAGTTGACCAGCGATTTCTCATTTTTACAACAAAATTTACAAAGCCGATTTTATAGGGACCACCTCACATTTGAAGTCACTTTGAAGGGTCTATACGGCAGAAAATACCCAAAAGTGACATCATTCTAAAAACTGCACCCCTCAAGGTACTCAAAACCACATTCAAGAAGTTTATTAACCCTTCAGGTGCTTCACAGGAGCTGAAGCAACGTGGAAGGAAAAAATGAACATTTAACTTTTTAGTCACAAAATGATTTTTCCAAACTTTTTTTTTATTTTTACAAGGGTAAAAGGAGAAAATGGACAGATAAAGTTGTTGTGAAATTTCTCCTGAGTACGTCAATACCCCATATGTGGGGGAAAACCACTGTTTGGGCACACGGCAGAGCTCGTAAGGGAAGGAGGGCCGTTTGACTTTTTCAAACCAAAATTGGCTTGAATTGAGATTGGACGCCATGTTGCATTTGGAGAGCCCCTGATGCGCCTAAACAGTGGAAACCCCCCACAAGTGACACCATTTTGGAAACTAGACCCCCTATGGAACTTATCTATATCTGTTGTGAGCACTTTAAACCCCCAAGTGTTTCACAAAAGTTTATAATGCCTGGGTGTGAAAACAAACAAACAATTTTCCACAAAAATGATTTTTTAGTCCCAAATTTTAGATCTTTCCCAAGGAAATTGGACCCCAAAAGTTGTTGTCCAATTTGTCCTGAGTACTCTGATACCCCATATGTGGGGGAGGAACTGTTTGGGCGCACAGCAGGGCTTGGAAAGGAAGTAATAACGATTTGTAATGCAGACGTTGATGGGGGTCATGTTCCATTTGCAGTGCCCCAGATGTGCCTAAACAGTGGAAAACCCCCACAAGTAACCCCATTTTGGAAACTAGACCCCCTAAGGAACTTATCTAGATCTGTGGTGAGCAATTTGAACCCCCAAGTGCTTCACACAAGTTTATAACGTAGAGCCGTAAAATTAAAAAATCATATTTTTTCCACAAAAATGATCTTTTCACCCCAATTTTTATTTTCCCAAGGGTAACCCCAAAAGTTGTTGTGCATTTTGTCCTGAGTACGCTGATACCCCATATGTGGGCGTAAACTACTGTTTGGGTGCATGGCAGAGCTCAGAAGGGAAGGAGCGCAGTTTGACTGTTTCAACGGAGAATTGGCTGGACGCCATGTCGTGTTTGGAGAGCTCCTGATATGCCTAAACAGTGGAAACCCCCCACAAATGACACCATTTTGGAAACTAGACCCCTCAAAGAACTTATCTAGATGTGTGGTGAGAACTTTGAACCCCCAGGTGTTTCACTAAAGTTTATAACGCCCGAGCATGAAAATAAAAAAAGCATATTTTTTCCACAAACATGATCTTTTAGTCCCCAACTTTTTATTTTCCCAAGGGTAACAGGAGAAATTGGACCACAAAAGTTGTTGTCCATTTTGTCCTGAGCACGCTGATACCCCATATGTGGGAGAAAACTACTGTATGGGCACACGTCAGGGCTCGGAAGGGAAGTAGTGACGTTTTGGATTGCAGACTTTGATGGAATGGTCTGCGGGAGTCATGTCGATTTTGGAGAGCCCCTGATATGCGTAAACAGTGGAAACCCCCCACAAGTGACCCCATTTTGGAAAATAGACCCCCCAAGGAACTTATCTAGATGTGTGGTGAGCACTTTGAAACCCGAAGTGCTTCACAGAAGTTTATAACGTACAGCCATAAAAATAAAAAATCTTTTTTTTTTTTACAAAAATGATTTTTTCGCCCCTAATATTTTATTTTCACAAGGGTAACAGGAGAAATTGGACCCCAAAAGTTTTCCAATTTGCCCTGAGCACGCTGATACCCCATATGTGGGAGAAAACTACTGTGTGGGCACACGTCAGGGCTCGGAAGGGAAGTAGTGACGTTTGGATTGCAGACTTTGATGGAATGGTCTGCGGGCGTCATGTCGCGTTTGGAGAGCCCTTATGTGCCTAATTAGTGGAAACCCCCACAAGTGACCCCATTTTGTAAAATAGACCCCACAAGGAACTTATCTAGATGTGTGGTGAGCGCTATGAAGCCCCAAGTGCTTCACCAAAGTTTATAACGTACAGCCATAAAAACAAAAAAAATCTTTTTTTTTTTTTTTACAAAAATGATATTTTCGCCCCCAATTTTTTATTTTCCCAAGGGTAACAGAAGAAATTGGACCCCAAGAGTTATTGTGCAATTTGTCCTGAGTACGCTGATTCCCCATATGTGGGGGTAAACTACTGTTTGGGCGCATGGCAGAGCTCAGAAGTGAAGGAACACCGTTTGACTTTTTCAACGCAGAATTGGCTGGAATTGAGATCAGACGCCATGTCACATTTGGAGAGCCCCTGATATGCCTAAACAGTGGAAACCCCCCAATTCTAACTCCAACCCTAACCCCAACACACCCCTAACCCTAGTCCCGACCCTAACCATAACCCTAACCACAAACCTAACCCTAACACACCCCTAACCCTAATCCCAACTCTAATCCTAACTGTAGCCCCAACCCTAACCCTAAGGCCCCGTGCACACGTTGTGGATTTACATGCGGATTTTTTTGTGCGGATTTTGCTAAAACCGCAGGTAAAACAACCTGCGTTTTACCTGCGGTTTTAGCGCGGATTTACTGCGGTTTTGCCGCGGTTTTTGTGCGGATTTGCCTGGAGTTTTACACCGGAATCCGCACAAAGAATTGATATGCTACGGTTTTAAAACCGCACCAAATCCGCGCGGAAAATTCCGCATCATGTGCACAGCTTTTTTTTTCCCTTCACTAGCATTGTACTGTACATGTCGTCCGGTTCTGCTGCGGATCCGCAGTACAATCCGCAACATGTGCACAGGGCCTAACCCTAATGGGAAAATGGAAATAAATACATTTTTTTAATTTTATTATTTTTCCCTAACTAAGGGGGTGATAAAGGGGGTTTGATTTACTATTTATAGCGGGTTTTTATGATTGGCAGCTGTCACGCTAAAAGACGCTTTTTATTGCAAAAAATAGTTTTTGCATCACCACATTTTGAGAGCTATAATTTTTGCATATTTTGACCCACAGTCATGTGAGGTCTTATTTTTTGCGGTACGAGTTGACGTTTTTATTGGTACCATGTTTGAGCACGTGACATTTTTTGATCGCTTTTTATTTTGATTTTTGGGAGGTTAGAATGAACAAAAATCAGCAATTCATGAATTTCTTTTGGGGGGGGGCGTTTATACAGTTCCGCGTGTGGTAAAATTGATAAAGCAGTTTTATTCTTCGGGTCAGTACGATTACGGCGATACCTCATTTATATCATTTTTTTATGTTTTGGCGCTTTTATACAATAAAAACAATTTTTATATAAAAATAATTATTTTTGCATCGCTTTATTCTGTGAGCTATAATTTTTTTATTTTTTTGCTGATGATGCTGTATGGCGACTTGTTTTTTGCGGGACAAGATGACGTTTTCAGCGGTACCATGTTTATTTATATCAGTCTTTTTGATCGCGTGTTATTCCACTTTTTGTTTGGCGGTATGATGATAAAGCATTAATGTTTCGCATTTTTTTTTATTTTTAAGCGGTTCACTAAAGGGGTTAACTAGTAGGACAGTTCTATGGGGGGGTCGTTACAGCCGCGACGATACAAAGTATGTGTACTTTTTTTTTTTTTTTATTTACATGAAGAAATGAATTTATTGGGGAATATTTTTTTTTTTCCTTTTATCTTGGAATTTTTTTTACACATGTTTATTTTTATTTTTTTTACCTTGTCCCAGGGTGGGACATTACTGTATAATACCAGATCGCTGGTCTCACAGTGTGCACAGCACTCTGTGAGACCAATGATCTCACAGGTCGTGACACAGACTTCCTCAGCGCCTGCTCTCAGCAGGCGCTGAGTAAGCCGCCTCCCTGCAGGACCCGGTGGCCATCTTGGATCCGGGGTCTTGCATGGAGGAAGGCCTCAGAACAGCGCGATCACATTGCGCTGTTCTGAGGGTCTCAGGGAAGCACGCAGGGAGCCCCCTCCCTGCGCGATGCTTCCCTGTGCCCCCGGTACACATCAATCATGTTTGATCGCGGTGTGCCAGGGGTTAATGTGCCGGGAGCGGTCCGTGACCGCTCCTGACACATAGTGCCGGGTGTCAGCTGTGATAATCAGCTGACACCCGGCTGCGATCAGCTGCGCTCCCACCGGAGCGCAGCTGATCGCATGTGACGTACTATTCCGTCCATGGGAATGAGGTCCAGGGTCACATGGACGGAATAGTACGTCGGATGGAATAAAGGGGTTAAAAAAGTCTGCCATCAGTATATACAAAAATATACTAGGAGAGATTAACTAGTGAGCCATTTGCAGCAAGAGCCTGCTTTATTCTGCTAGTGGACTGCTTGAATAATAATCTTATTTATATACAGCCAGCAGTAGTATACATGCCTGTGAAATAATGTGGATACATTATGCTAAACTATCATAAGGCTTTGAATGTTGCTTGATAAACTCACCCCTAATTCATTTAGCTCTTGTAACGGATGCTAAAACTGTTAGACCTGGTTGTTAGGACACAGGAGTATGGAATGCTTAGACATATAAAGCGTCAATGTATCTAAAAACAAAAATCGCCTTGATTTATATAGCTTTTTTATAGGGCTTTTCATTGAACAATAATAAAAGGTTTCATCTTAAAATGATCAATTAGCTGTTTGGCCCGCCCTAGATATTTTGACATTCCAGACAATCCATTAATTGAATTAACCTATATTACAATATATGCCCTTTAAATGTATGTCACACACTATTATTCATGCAGAATAGCATGTATTCTAAGCTTCTGACTTGTAATGATGGCAATGTTATCTTTTTAGGCCATAAAACCACAGGGTTGATGTATAGGACAATCTAGAGTGGTTCAATAAGGTTTTTTATTTGACATTAGATGGGCAGTAAATGGAAAGCCTCATACTGTGTTATGTATATGACTTGTCTATGACCCCTCCATTAGGTTTTGGGTCCGGCAATCAAATTGGCATGTGATACAAATAGATTTATGACCTAGTCCCCACCATATTTCTATTACTCATATTCACATGAATAATTCAAATAGTTTATCTTACGGAAATACATGAAAACATTAGTGACCCTAATACAAGTACCGATAACTCAGATTTGTGAAATCAGACTAAATCTCTCTGTTCTTTTTCTAATCTACTATTACAGTGGCTTGCAAAAGTATTTACTCTCCCTCCTACTCCCTTTGGCATTTTTTTTTGTTTTGCTACCTCACAACATGTTTTTTTTTTGAGGATTTGCATTAGTTCACATTAAGAACATGTCTACAACTGTGAACATTTGGTTTTCTTTTTATTGTGGAGCAAACCGCAATAGTCGGTGTTTTGTAGATCCTCCTTTTGTGGCAATTACAGCTGCAAGTTGCTGTGGATAAGTCTGTAAGAACTTTCCACATCTTGCCACTGGGATTTTTGCCCATTCCTCAAGGCAAAACTGCTCCAGCTCCTTCAAGTTTGCTGTTCACCAAATGAAACCATCTATCTTCAAGTCTGACCACAGATTCTCAATGAAATTTAAGTCTTGGCTTTGACTAGGCCACTCCAAAACATTTCCATGTTTCCCCTTAAACCGCTTGAGTGTTGCTTTACTAGTATGCTTTGGGTAATTGTCTTGTGGAAGGTGAACCTCCGTTCCAGTCTGCAATCACTATGGGGATTGTGATCTTGGGATGATGAGCTGTGTTGATTTGGCACCAGACAGAGTTTATCTTGGTGGCCAAAAAGTTAAATTTTGGTCTCATCTGACCACAGCACCTTCCTCCATACATTTGGGGAGACTTCCACATGTCTTTCGGCAAACTCAAAATGAGCCTTACAATTTTTGTGTGTAAGTAAAGGCTTTTTTCTGGCCACTCTTCCATAAAGGCCACCTCTATGGAGTGTACGGCTTATTGTGGTCATATGGACAGATGGACAGATACTACAGTCTCTGCTTCTGAACTCTGCAGTTCCTCGATGGTTATATTTGGTCTGGTGCTTTGGGGACCATCAGAGATTGGGATTTTTTTTATATTGCAACCCTGACTTGAACATAACTTTGTCCCTGACTTCTCAACAACTGTGTCTTTGACTTGTTTGGAGATCTCCTTGGTCTTCATGGTGTTGTTTGGTTAGTGGTGCCTCTTGCTTAGTGGCGTTGCAGCCTCTGTGGCCTTTCAGAAAAGTGTATTTACTGACAGACATTTGACACTAAGGGTATGTGCACATGTTGCGGATTCTTGTGCGGATTTTTCCGTGCGGAATCTGCAGAATCCGCAGGTAAAATGACCTGCGTTTTACCTGCGGATTTATTGCAGATTTACTGCGGATTTTCTGCGTTTTTACACCTGCGAATTCCTATAATGGAATAGGTGTAAAAACGCTGTGGAATCTGCACAAAGAATTGACATGCTGTGGAAAATAAACCGCAGCATTTCCGCGCGAATTTTCCGCAGCATGTGCACAGCGGTTTTTGTTTTCCATAGGATAACATGGTACTGTACATCCCTTGGAAAACTGCTGCGAATCTGCAGGACCAAATTCTCTGCGGATCCGCAGACGAATCCGCAACGTGTGCACATACCCTAAGGGTATGTTTCCACGGGCCGTATTACATTAGCTGCAGATTGAACATCGCGTACAGCCTCAGTGTTCAATTCCGCAGCGTCCAGATGTTACAGCATAGTGGAGGGGATTTTATGAAATCCCGTCTCCGCTATGCGTGCGAATATGCATCCGGCGGCCCTGTGTTTCCGGACATGCGGCGCATCTTTTTAGACCACAGCATGTCTGTTTACCTTGCGGTGACGGTCTGTCTCCATAAGGTAAATAACAGAGTCCTATGTATACGGTACGGCGATTCTGGATGTGTTCAATGAACACATCCGGAATCACCGCGCGTACAGAAGGTCGCGGCGCTTTGGGCGGAGCGGGGTTTTCCGCTCCGTCCAAAGTTCCGACAATACGACCCGTGGAGACGGGTCCTTAGATTGCATACAGGAGGACTTCCTTTCAATAAGCATGTAACATTACTTTCATAAGTTCCAATTTGTAGTTATTTGATTGCATGAATTAAATTTATGCTTATAGTTTTTTTAGTTCACTTCACCAACTTATGCATAAATGTCTCAAATAAAACAATTTCTTTATTAATAAATCCAAATATATACAAAATATGTGTCTAAAACAGCACAGTAACACAATGGAAGACCATTCATGCAAGGAGAGGAAAACAGGAATAGAAGTGGCACTCCCACCCGGTAAAAACTTTATTTAAGGCATGTTAGCCATGTTTAAAAACAGAATAAACACCTGACACATTTCTGGCGCGTACACAGCACCCTTATTATTATTATTTCTTTATATAGCACCATTGATTCCATGGTGCTGTACGACGGAGTTACATCAAAATACAAATATCAACTACAGTAAACAAACTAACAATAACAGACTGGTACAGAGGGAAGAGGACCCTGCCCTTACGGGCTTACATTCTACAAGATTATGGTGAAGGAGACAGTAGGTCGGGGGTGGTCATTACAGGTTGTAAGCTTTTTTGAGGAGATGGGTTTTCAGGTTCCGTCTGAAGGATCCAGATGTGGTGGATAACCGGACGTGTTGGGGCACAGAATTCCAGAGGATGGGGGATATTCAGGAGAAATCTTGGAGGCGATTGGGTGAGGAGCGAATAAGCGTGGAGGAGAGAAGGAGGTCTTGGGAGGATCGGAGATTATGTGAGGGAAGAAATTGAGAGATTAGTTCGGAAATATACGGAGGAGAAAGGTGTTATGGATGGCTTTGTAGGTCAGTGTTAGTAGTTTAAACTGGATACACTGGGAAATTGGGAGCCAGTGAAGGGATTTGCAAAGAGGGGAAGTAGGAGTGTAGCGAGGAGAGAGATTAAATAGTTAAGCAGCAGAGTTAAGGACGGACTGGAGGGGTGCGAGAGTGTTAGAAGGTAGGCCACAGAGGAGGATGTTGCAATAGTCGAGGCGGGAGATGATTAGGGCATGCACAAGCATTTTGGTAGAGGGTTGAGGAAAGGACGGACTCTGGAAATATTTTTGAGCTGGAGGCGACAGGAGGTGGCGAGAGCTTGGATGTGCGGTTTGAAGGACAGGGCAGAGTCAAGGGTTAAGCCCCCGTCTCACACAGCGATCTCGCTAGCGAGATCGCTGCTGAGTCACTAGTTTTGTGACGCAACAGCGATCTCCCCTGCGATATCACTGTGTGTGACATTCAGTGACGATCAGCCCCCCTGCTGGGTATCGCTGATCGTCGCTGAATGTCCTCGACATTTTTTTGATCGCTGGTCTCCCGCTGGCCAGCACGCATCGCTGCGTGTGACAGGCGGGAGACCAGCGATACGCTGGTAACCAAGGTACACAGCGGGTTTCCAGGCGCGGGGCTGTGCCTGGAAACCTGCTGTGCACGTTGGATACCAGCGCCCTGATGCAGGGAGCTGGTAACCAAGGTACACAGCGGGTTTCCAGGCACCGCGCAGTGCCTGGAAACCCGACGTGTACCTTGGTTACCAGCTCCCTGCATCAGGGCGCTGGTATCCAACGTACACTGCGGGTAACTAGGCGACGTTACCCGAAGTGTCGCTGTGCTGATCGCTGCCTGAGCTGCCTGTTTGGCAGCTCAGCAGCGATCATGTAGCGACACACCAGCGATCCTGATCGTTGTCGGGATCGCTGGTGTATCGCTATGTGAGACCCGGGCTTTACTCTGAGGCAGCGGATTACCGGGACAGGGGAAAGTGTGAATTAATTTATTGAGATAGATAAATCAGGTAGGGAAGGTATGCGAGATTGAGGAAAGATAATTAGTTCAGATTTGTCCACATTGAGCTTGAAGAAGAGAGAGGAGAAGAAGTAGGATATGGCTGATAGACACTCTGGGATTCTGGAGAGCACAGAGGTGACAACTGGGCCAGAGAGGTAGATCTTAGTGTCATCAGCATCTACATTAGATGGTACTGAAAGCCATAGGACTTTATGAGTTGTCCCAGGCCAAGGGTATAGATTGAGAAGAGAAGGGGTCCTAGGACAGAGCCTTGAGGGACGCCAACAGAGAGGGGGCGAGATGAGGAGGTAGTGTGGGAGTAGGAAACACTAAATGTGCGGTTGGTAAGGTGTGAGGAGATCTAGGATAGGCAAAGGTCTTTGACACCAAAGGAAAAGAGGATCTGTAGTAGGAGGCAGTGGTCAACTGTGTCGAAGGCAGGGGACAGGTCTAGAAGGAGGAGTATAGAGAATTGTCTGTTAGCTTTGGCTGTATAGTAAATCGTTCATGATTTTAGTCAGGGCAGTCTCAGTGGAATGGTGGGGACGGAAGCCAGATTGTAGGTTGTCAAAGAGCAAGATAGATGCAAAGTTAGAGGAAAGTTCAGCGTAGACGTGCTGCTCAAGGCGTTTGGAAGTAAATAGGAGCAAAGATATGGGGCGATAGCTGGACATAGCGCTTGGGTCAAGAGATGGCTTTTGAGGATAGGTGCGATTGTGGTATGTTTGAAAGCAGAGGGGAAGGTACCAGAAGTTAGTGATAGGTTGAAGACATGGGTTAGGGATGGGATTGGTGTAGTGGTGAGGTTGGGGAGGAGGTGGAATGGGATGGGGTCAAGTGCACAAGTGGTGAGTTGTGATTTGGAGAGAAGAGGAGCAAGCTCTCCTTCAGTGATTTTGGAAAGGGAAGTTATGGGGATAGGGAATTGGTCTGGCATACAAAGGGATTGTGGTGGTCGGACACCAAAGACTTGCCTTGTTTAATCTATCTTATTTTTGAAGTGCGTTGCAAAGTCCTCGGCAGAGATTAGGGAAGTTGGGAGGGGCAGTGGTGGGTGGAGGAGGGAGTTAAAAGTGTTAAACAACTGTTTGGGGTTGTAGGATAAGGAACATACAAGGGATGTAAAGTAGGCCTGTTTAGCAGAGGTGAGAGCTGATTTGAATGCGAGTGTTGCATGTTTGAATGAAGTGAAGTCACCTTGCGAGTGCGTTTTCTTCCAACACTGCTCTGCAATACTGGATACTCGACGAAGCTTTTTAGTGATGTTATTGTGCCAGGGTTGTCTATTGATTCATCGCACTCTGCTATGCATCACAGGGGCGATGAGTCGATGGCTGATGCAAGAGTTGCATTGTGGAAGCTAGTGCCAGTGTCTGTTTCGTGGAGTGAAGATATGGAGGACAGTGGTAGAATAGAGTCAGAGAGTGTGCGAGCGTCTAGGTGTGCGAGGTTTCTGCGGGGGTGCGCATGTTGCTGGACATAGGTGACAGGTGAGGAGGACAGGGATGAGAAAGTGAAAAGATGGTAGTCAGATTGAGTGGGAGGGGAGGTTGTGAAGTTAGATAGGGAGCAGAGATGGGTGAAGACCAGGTCTAATGTATATCCGTCTGTGTGGGTGGCTGAGGAGGACCACTGGGTAAGTCTAAAAGATGAAATGAGCGACAGGAGTTTGGAGGCTGCTGACTAGTTGGTGTCAATGGGGATGTTGAAGTCACCCGTGATGATGGTGGGAATGTCAGCAGATAGAAAGTGAAGAAGCTAAGGTGGAGAATTGGTCAATAAAGGCAGTGGTCGGGCCCGGAGGTCAGTATATGACGGCCACTTGGAGGTTGGAGGGAGAGTAGATGTGGACAGAGTGGACTTCAAAAGAGGGGAAGATAAGGGAGGGTAGAGTTGGGATTGGGTTAAAGGTACAATTGGAAGAAAGGAGAAGGCCCACTCCTCCACCATGTCTGTTGCCAGGGCAAGGAGTGTGGGTGAAGTGGAGGCTGCCGTAACATAGCGCAGCAGGGGAGGCTGTGTCGCAGGGTGTCAGCCATGTTTCGGTGAGGCCCAGGAAGGAGAGATTATGACAGGTATAGAGGGGTCATGAATCACGTGGAGTTTATTGCAGACGGAGCGGGCATTCCAGACTGATCCAGAGAGAGGGATAGCATGCTATGACTAAGGGCGCTGTGTACGCATCAGAAACGCGTCAGGTGTTTATTCTGTTTTTAAACATGGCTAACATGCCTTAAATAAAGTTTTTTTCTAATTTTTTACTGGGTGGGAGTGCCACTTCTATTTCTGTTTTCCTCTGTCTACTGCTGTGCTCACCAGCGGAATCTGGCACCCACCTGAGTTTTCCTTGATTGGACCCAGCTGCATTTGGTCGTATGTTTGGATCGCGTGTCGTGCTCCCATACCTCTTTTTCCTGCACCATACATGCATGTAGTAATACAATAAGGTATATAATGTATTTTATGGGGTGCCAGGACCATACTTCCATCATTTATATAGGATGTAAGTCATTCTATTTTCATAACTATAGTCTATTATTTCCACTATGGTATTCACTATAGACTCTAGCAAGCATGTCTAATAGAATATTTATATGCCCTTGGAACTTTATAGCTTTTGTAATATAAATTGTATATCATATTGTGTTACTGCATGCATGTATTGTCCTCCATTGCATTACTCTGGTTTTAGACTTATTTTTTGCATAAATTTGGATTTCTTAAGAAATTGTTTTATTTGAGACATTTATGCACCATTTAGTTTTTTTGGTGGTATTATCTATGTTAAGTGTGTCTCGAACATTTAGGTTATGTGCACACGTAGCGTTTTTGCCACGTTTTTACGCGGCGTAATCGCTTTAAAAACGCATCCCATGCAATCCTATGGGATTATGAATTGCTGTGCACATGCGTATTTTTGCGGAGCGTAATCGCTTCACGCAAAAATAAGCAGCATGTTCATTCTTTTTGCGTAATCGCGGCGAATACACCGCCATAGGAATGCATTGAAACGCTCACTTCACGCATGTGGCTATGTCCACCATGCGTGAAGTGAGCGCTTCATGTGCGCTTGGTTCCCAGGGTCTGGAGGAGAGGAGACTCTCCTCCAGGCCCTGGGTACCATATTCCTGTTAAAAATGTAACTAAAATAAAAAATATTGATATTCTCACCTTCCGGCGGCGGTCGAGTGACTGCGACGTCGCAAAGGTCATTCTCGCAATGCAACCCTGGGAACGGAACTTGCCGGGAGCGTCACTGAGGAGCGGGAAGGCTGCTGGAGCCGCCGGAAGGTGAGTATATCAATATTTATTATTTTTTTATTATTTAAGTTGCTCACACTTGTCAAGCACTATACTTGACAAGTGTGACCAACCTGTCAATCAGTTTTTCAAGCGATGCTACAGATCGCTTGGAAAACGCTAGCATTCTGTAAGCTAATTACGCTTGCAAAATGCTTGTGTTTTGCGGGAAAATGCATACTAATTACGTATGCGTTTTACCCGCGGCAGGGAGTTGCGCAAATGCTCTGCAAAATTGTGAAGCATTTGCGCAACGTATGCACAAAGCCTTAGTGTTATACATATACTCAACATCTTGTTGGTCTAACTTCACCAACTTAGGCTATTTAGTGCTGATGCATCACACATAAATTGGATTACAAAAATTAAAGACAGGCTGTAATGTAACAAAATAGGTAAAAAGCCAAGGGAGTGAATACTTTCGCAAGCCACTGTATACTCACATAAAAGCACCATTCCCTGGTTTATATAATGCATAGAACACATGGCTAAAATTGTGCATACACAAATAATAAAAGCAGCATAAAGTGGACTGGAAACAAGAATGAACATCTAGTATTGCCCAGAGTCTTACTGTCCTGACTCTGGAATCTATTTACACTTATGGGGGGTTCACACATACTGGACTTGCTGTGGAGTTTTTCCTGCCGATTTGCACAGGTAAAATCCATATTGGAGTATAGCAATAGGCAAGTGGATGACATTCTATAGAAAAAGGTTTTCTTGGTAAAACTTGATCAGCAGTGCAGATTCTTCAATTATCAATAATAAATCCACAATAAGGGTTCTTTAGCAAAAAAGGGCCGCTATAACGGGCCGCAAAAAACCCGGTAAATGTAAAAGAAGCTTAACTCTGAAATAAAGTGTTTTTATTTGGCTTTTGCTCCAGATTAAGATGCAAGTGCATATAATGGTCCAAAGCAATAAAAACAGTACTCTTGCCTTACCAGGCTCAATGTTCCCTGGTCTCCTGCGGGTCTCTGCTGATTGGCCTTCAAAAGTGTAATGGCATGTTGACACATGACCACTGCAGCTAACCCCAGGCCACGGCGGTCACGTTGGCCAGTATACTGAGTATTCAGAGCACATGAGTGACAAGAATCGGTAAGTTGAGCGTACTACTACTTAAATTTTAGATGTTCAAATGTTTTATGTAGCAGAGGCAAATCCACAACAATCTCCACACAACTAGGTGAGAATTTCCCTGTGATTTCTGCATGTGCTTTGGGATACAGTAAAATCAGTTAAAAGGCTATGAAATGCCTAATGATGCCCATACACAAGGTGTCTGAATGCTTGCTTGGCCAACATGATCTCTCCTGACCCGCCATACACATGAAAGTTTGGCTTAGCACAGCACATGTTTCCAATGGGGAGAGAGGAGAAGGCCACAGCTGACAGCTCTGCCCCTTCCAGATATCTCTCTGTTAGTAGCTCATCTTTCTTGAGAACAGAAGAATTATCCATTGAATTCCAAATGATGATTAATGGGTGGGGGAAGAGTCCTGAGGTCCTCCATACACATCAAATGGTTGTCTTGTCCTGAAGTTGTCAAGTTCAGCCAACTTTAATTTGTCTTAGGAATCTTAACAATATGACATCCAATTGTCTAAACCGAGTGGCTAAAAATGATAAGGATATTATGATTTCCAACAAAATGAAAAAATCATTACCAAAACCCCAAAAAAAATCATCATGCTTCACCTTACTGAAGGTTCTCTATCCTCATATAAAAACAAGCCAGCAGTGTACATGAATGATCTGACGGCCTTCACGTGGAGCACGTGCTGATCTACTCTTAGATTGTCTTTGGAGATTTAACAAATCAAAGTCATCTGAGCTATAGTTGGTAAATCCGTCAGCAGCATAGACACCTTAGACTCAGCAGAAGCCAAAGTGATAACTTCAGGCAAAGCCTTTGGCTGTGGCTACTGAGCCGCAGGAAGCCTGGGAACCCTGAGGCATCCATTACTTATTCTGCTAGTAAATGAAGACATTCTTACGTGTTTTCTACATGTGCAGTCACCAATACGCGCCTTTCTTCTCCTGCTAATATGTCATTATGTCAGGTAAATTTATGCTAGATGAATATTGGACACAACAACAGGAATACACTTTGGGAAATAACTATTGTAAACTAATCTGTTAGATTCCACTAATGGAATATTACAAGCCATGGCAAGCTTTTTCATGAATGACTATGTTTGTCAGCAGCGCTGACCCCTTAAAGGAATGGCGATCAGAGTTTGTTCTGTGAACACAGCTTGGGCTTGTACTATGTTTAATGTAGAGATATAAAATATTTGCTTCAGTGGATTCTTGATTATTTGTTGTATACCTGCTTACAACATATTATGCAGTATATACATCCGAGTGTTAAGAATGAGAAATGCCAGTCTGTATAGTGTCACCAGATTAACAATGCTGGCAACATGTGGGTCACATCATCAATCATATATAGGCAGATGGGCTCCCCCAGGTCCATTATACAGTCAGTAATGTCATAGGATTCCCATACACAATCGTTAGCTGTCACTGGAAAATATGATTCAGCTGACAGCTATCTTTCTTGACTACTCCATAGCACGCCTATGTTCTGTATGGGAGTCAATGCCAGACTCCCCATGTAGCCGCTCATCTTGTCAATAAAAAAGGATCGTCAGTCCGAAATCCCAAACTGCCGGAATCCTTATCTCCCTTACCTCCTTCTGTTTGGGTAGAATCGGGAAGCCCCATACACATTAGACTGCCTGAATAAATCACCATTCTAGGTTTTTTTTATAATGCTAGTCTTATAGGTATGGGGGCCTAAATAATGGTATGAAATCTTAAAAAAATCAATATATAATAAATAAAAATAATATCCATTTAATATATTTGAATGTGTAAAATACAATACATACATCATATTTTTTTAAATAAATTGTTTTGATTAAAAGTCCCTAAAATAAAAAATAAAAACATTAATACATATATAGTATATTCAATTTACTAATGTATACAGTTTGTATTGTCAAATCTGGCGATCGATCCACAATTATCCTTAATACAGGCAATCAATATTAGGTAGTGGGAGGATACATTATAGCATACCTGGCCAGGGGAGGAAGGAGAAGAGGGTATAGAGACAGGACAATATGGTATCACAGCTGATTCTTTCTGTGAGGAAAACATTTCTCTGCCTGTTCAAGAACAATGTTTTACCGCATAAAAAATCATCTGTGATCCCATGCTGTCCTGTCTGTATACTATTTTCCTTCCTCCCCTGGCCAGGAGATGTGGTGTGATTAGACCCTGTCCCTGTACGCTCAGACACAGCCATTACACAGTACACAGCAGGGGCACATTTATAAGATTATCTCAGCACAGGAACATTTTTAAACATATTGAATTGTGGAACATATTTGTTTCAAGATCTATTTATTAAAATATACTTTGTTTGTGGGACAAGCCCTTTAAGTTTAGTAGAATCCATTCTTCCAACTACTTGCACAATATTTTCAATATGAATAAATACTGTATATTATTTGTGATGATTTTCATAAAAAAACAATTTTGTCATTGTTTTTCTGAAGCATGTTTTATGTATATAAATTTAACACACAGCTCAAATCACATAAAAAAAACTACAACTTGTGCAACAAAAATAAAACAGGTCCTACACACAATGTAAAAATAATGGCTGAGAAATTATAAAAACAGTTAACGTAAATTAGGCAATCCAAGAAGCAACACTTGTGAATGCACTGTTCAATATCCTTCTTAATTGTCAAGCACAACAGTAGTTTCAGGGAAAGTTTAAAAGGATTTGTCCCACAAATGGAATGCATTTTAATTAATAGATCTTAAAATAAAAATATGTTCCACAATTGGATGCGTTAAAAAAAAAATGTTCCTGTGCTGAGACAATCTTATAAATGTGCCCCTGCTGTGTACTGTGTAATGGCGGTGTCTGACGGTGCAGGGACAGGGTCTGATCACACCACAGCTCCTGGTACGCAAAAGAGTATACAGACAGAACAGCACAGGACCACAACTGCTCCTTTCTGTAAGATAAAATATTTACCTGCCAGGTTAAAAACATGTTTTACCTAACAGAAAAAATCAGCTGTGAACCCATGCTGTAATGTCTGTGTCCTCTCTGCTTCCTCCCCTTCCCAGGAGCTGTGGTATGATCACACCATAGTCCTATACAGTCAGACACTGCCATTACACAGTACACAGAAGGGGCACATTTATAAGATTATCGCAGCACAGGAATATTTTTTAACACCTCAAATTGATGAAATTATTATTATTCATGAGAGAAAGAATGCGTCTGCCTACGTGCCCTTGACCCTCTGAGTTGGTACTTTAAACAGGGATCGTAAGGGGTTGTCTCGAAAAAAGGATTCAAAATGTGACATGGTGTGTGATATGTGCAATGATTTAAAGGGACGGGGTTAGGGGGGCAGGGTAGGGGACTTAGGATGTAAGAATAGTTATATTGCCTGTCAGGTTGAATACGGTTTATATTATATGCTAAAGTTAAATGTACTGTCAAAGTTTCATGCTGACAATTTTTAAATAAAAATCATCTGATTTAAAAAAAATTATTATTATTCCAAGATCTATTGATTAAAATGTGCTTTTTTCATGGGGATATCCCTTTAATGCTCACTATATATTGTTAGCCAGATGGCCTTGTAAATAAGTATCACTCCAAAACAATGGTAACAAAGCGAAAAGTAACATTTATAAACTAATACCTTTCAACATGTTGAGGTTTCTTTCTGTGGTATAACTGTTTAATGTCCTTTGTTTTTACCCGATTTACTAAATTCTGCTAACATTTTGTCATCAGGTCTTTTAAGCGAAAGTCTTTTACAAATGTCATTGCATTCTTTATGTTGATAAGTAAAGAACATGTATATCCCATACTTTCCAAAATTGATATGTGTGGCTCCTGGTGTATTGTTGGCTGAATGGATCTGTGGGTCTGTTAGGTAAATTATTGCTTCACCTTTCTCACTTCCAGTCACCCATCCTGTAAAATTACAGTAAAAGTCTGTGTTATCTGTACACATAAACAGAAAATCCCATATATAGATACACTATAATACAATAAAGTTTAATTTAAAAGGGGAATGTATTTTCAATAAACTTTGTTTTATTCAATAGTACAGGCAAACATTCAAAACATTGTAATATACAGTGGCATGTAAAAGTTTGGGCACCACCTGTAAAAATTACTGTTATTGTGTACAGTTAAGCAACTTGAAGATGAAATGATCTCTAAAAGGCCTAAAGTTGAAGATGACACATTTCCTTTGTATTTTAGGTAAAAAAAAGTAATCATTTTTTTTACATTTTAGAAATTACAAAAAGGAAAATGGGTCGATGCAAAAATTTGGGCAACCTTGGAGGGTTGTGTGCTCAGATAACTTTGACCAAGGGTTCAAGCCTTAATTAGCCTGTTAGAGTTATGGCTTGTTCACCATCATCGTTAGGAGAGGCCAGGTGATGCAAATTTCCTGGCATTATAAAAACCCAGCCTCCTCTAACTTTGCACCAAAAAACAGCAGCCATGTTTTCTTCTAAGCAGCTGCCTAGAAAATGGTCGAGGTCCATAAAGCAGGAGTAGGCCATAGGAAGATAGCAAAATGTTTTCAAATTGCCCTTTCCTCACTTTGAAATGTAATTAAGAAATGGCAGTTAACGGGAACAGTAGAGGTCAAAATAAGTTCTAGAAGATCAAGTAAAATGTCACTGAGAGCTGATCT
Source organism: Oophaga sylvatica (assembly GCA_033576555.1). Lineage (NCBI taxonomy): Eukaryota > Metazoa > Chordata > Amphibia > Anura > Dendrobatidae > Oophaga > Oophaga sylvatica. The sequence goes on along the minus strand of JARQOD010000001.1, from coordinate 231,685,516 downwards.
TAGGATTGCTAGAGAGGCAAATCAGAACTCACGCTTGACAACAAAAGACCTTCAGGAAGATTTAGCAGACTCTGGAGTTGTGGTACATTGTTATATTGTTCAGAGACACCTGCACAAATATGCCCTTCATAGAAGAAGAAAACCTCTCCAGCATCCTCACCATAAAATTCAGTGTCAGAAAGATGCAAAAGAACAGCTAAACTAGTCTGATGCATTTCAGAAACAAGTCCTGTGGAATGATGAGGTAAAGATAGAACTCTTTGGCCACAATGATCAAAAGTATGTGTGGGGAAAAAAGGGCACAGAATTTCTTGAAAAGAACATTTCGCCAACCATTAAGCATGAGGTGGATCAATCATGCTTTGGGTAGAGGGAAGAATGGATGCAATGAAATATCAACAAATTCTTGATGCAAACATAACATGATCTGTAAAAAAGCTGAAGTTGAAAAGATGGCTTCTACAAATGGCTAATGATCCTAAACACACATCAAAATCCACAATGAATTACCTCAAAAGGCGCAATTTGAAGGTTTTACAATGGCCCTCACAGTTCCCTGAACTGAACATCATGAAAATCTATGGACAGACCTCAAAATGGCAGTACATGCAAGACGACCCAGGAATCTCACAGGACTGGAAGAATTTTCCAGGGAAGAATGGATGAAAATATCTCAAGAATTGAAAGACGTGTCTGGCTACAAAAAGGGTTTACAAGCTGTGATATTTTCAAAAGGGGGTGCTACTAGGTACTAACCATTCAAGGTGCCCAAACGTTTGCATCGGCCTATTATTCTTTTTGTAATTTTTAAAACATAAAGAATGAATATATATAGTACAGACCAAAAGTTTGGACACATCTTCTCATTCAAAGATTTTTCTTTATTTTCATGACTATGAAAATTGTACATTCACACTGAAGGCATCAAAACTATGAATTAACACATGTGGAACTATATACTTAACAAAAAAGTGTGAAACAACTGAAAACATGTCTTATATTCTAGGTTCTTCAAAGTAGCCACCTTTTGCTTTGATGACTGCTTTGCACACTCTTGGCATTCTCTTGATGAGCTTCAAGAGGTAGTCACTGGAAATGGTTTTCACTTCATAGGTGTGCCCTGTCAGGTTTAATAAGTGTGATTCCTTGACTTATAAATGGGGTTGGGACCATCAGTTGTGTTGTGCAGAAGGTTGGTGGATACACAGCTGATAGTCCTACTGAATAGACTGTTAGAATGTGTATTATGGCAAGAAAAAATCAGCTAAGGAAAGAAAAACGAGTGGCCATCATTAATTTAAGAAATGAAGGTCAGTCAGTCCGAAAAATTGGGAAAACTTTGAAAGTGTCCTCAAGTGCAGTTGTAAAAACCATCAAGCGCTACAAAGAAATTGGCTCACATGAGGACCGCCCCAGGAAAGGAAGACCAAGAGTCACCTCTGCTTCTGAGGATAAGTTTATCCGAGTCACCAGCCTCAGAAATCTCAGGTTTACAGCTGCTCAGATTAGAGACCAGGTCAATGCCACACAGAGTTCTAGCAGCAGACACATCTCTACAACAACTGTTAAGAGGAGACTTTGTGCAGCAAGCCTTCATGGTAAAATAGCTGCTAGGAAAGCTCTGCTAAGGACAGGCAACAAGCAGAAGAGACTTGTTTGGGCTAAAGAACACAAGGAATGGACATTAGACCAGTGGAAATCTGTGCTTTGGTCTGATGACTCCAAATTTGAGATCTTTGGTTCCAACCACCATGTCTTTGTGCGATGTAGAAAAGGTGAACGGATGGACTCTTCATGCCTGGTTCCCACCGTGAAGCATGGAGGAGGAGGTGTGATGGTGTGGGGGTGCTTTGCTGGTGACACTTTTGGGGATTTATTCAAAATTGAAGGCATACTGAACCAGCATGGCTACCACAGCATCTTGCAGCGGCATGCTATTCCATCCGGTTTGCGTTTAGTTGGACCATCGTTTATTTTTCAACAGAACAATGACCCCAAACACACCTCCAGGCTGTGTAAGGGCTATTTGACCAAGAAGGAGAGTGATGGGGTGCTACGCCAGATGATCTGGCCTCCACAGTCACCAAACCTGAACCCAATCGAGATGGCTTGGGGTGAGCTGGACCGCAGAGTGAAGGCAAAAGGGCCAACAAGTGCAAAGCATCTCTGGGAACTCCTTCAAGACTGTTGGAAGACCATTTCTGGTGACTACCTCTTGAAGCTTATCAAGAGAATGCCAAGAGTGTGCAAAGCAGTAATCAAAGCAAAAGGTGGCTACTTTGAAGAACCTAGAATATAAGACATATTTTCAGTTGTTTCACACTTTTTTGTTAAGTACCGTATATACCCATGTATAAGCCGAGATTTTCAGCCCATTTTTTAGGGCTGAAAGTCCCCCTCTCGGCTTATACGCGGGTCATATACAGGGGTCAGCGGGGAGGGGGATCGGGGGTGTCGGATCATACTTACCCCTCCGCCGGCGCGGTCTCTGCAGCCCCCCTGCTTCTCCCACGATCTCAGGCTCCTTCCTGCAGCTGTCACATGGCACCGCTCATTAAAGTCCTGAATATGCACATTTTCAGGACTTTAATGAGCGGTAGCACGTGACCGCTGCAGGACTGAAGCGCTGCTGAGAGCGCCGGGAGAAGAGGAGAGGCTGCAGGGACGTGCGGCGGAGGGGTGAGTATAGTGATATTTACCTGTCCCTCGGTCCACCGCAGCGCACTGCTCCCTCGGTCTGACTCCTCTGTGTGTGAATGATCAGGCAGAGTGCCCGATGACGTCGTTAGTGCGCGCCCCGCCCCCTGCCAGATCATTCACACACAGAGGAGTCAGACCGAGGGAGCAGTGCGCTGCGGTGGACCGAGGGACAGGTAAATATCTCAGGTGCCGGGATCCTGAACGAGCGGTGACACCGGCACCTGTCCCCCATAGCGCGCTGGTGTCACCGCCTGCTTAGGACACCGGCACCTGGCCCCCAGCGACGAGAGGTGAGTATGTCATTTTTTTTTTGCAGCAGCATATGAGGCCTATACTATGGGCATAATTGTGCAGCATATGTGGGCATAATCTGGAGCATATGGGGCATAATATGGAGCATATGGGGGCATAATATGGAGCATATGGGGCATAATATGGAGCATATGGGGGCATAATATGGAGCATATGGGGCATAATCTGGAGCATATGGGGGCATAATATGGAGCATATGGGGGCATAAACTGTGGAAAATATGGGGCATAATCTGGAGCATATGGGGGCATAAGCTGTGGAACATATGGGGCATAATCTGGAGCATATAGGGGCATAATCTGGAGCATATGGGGGCATAAGATGTGGAACATATGGGGCATAATCTGGAGCATATGGGGCATAATCTGGAGCATATGGGGGCATAATATGGAGCATATGGGGGCATAAGCTGTGGAACATATGGGGCATAATCTGGAGCATATGGGGGCATAATATGGAGCATATGGGGCATAATATGGAGCATATGGGGGCATAATATGGAGCATATGGGGGCATAAGCTGTGGAACATATGGGGCATAATGTGGAACATATGGGGGCATAATATGGAGCATATGGGGGCATAATATGGAGCATATGGGGGCATAATCTGTGGAACATATGGGGCATAATCTGGAGCATATGGGGCATAATCTGTGGAACATATGGGCATAATCTGTGGAACATATGGGGCATAATTTGGAGCATATGGGGGCATAATCTGTGGATCATACGGGGGCATAATCTGTGGAATATATGGGGGCATAATCTGTGGAGCATATTGGGCATAATCTGTGGAGCATATGGGGGCATAATCTGTGGAGCATCATATGGGGGCATAATCATTTTTCACCCTAGGCTTATACGCGAGTCAATAAGTTTTCCCAGTTTTTTGTGTCAAAATTAGGGGGGTCGGCTTATACACGGGTCGGCTTATACATGAGTATATACGGTATACAATTCCACATGTGTTAATTCATAGTTTTGATGCCTTCAGTGTGAATGTACAATTTTCATAGTCATGAAAATACTGAAAAATCTTTGAATGAGAAGGTGTGTCCAAACTTTTGGTCTGTACTGTATATATATATATATATATATATATATATATTATATATATATATATATATATATATTTTATTTTTTATTTTTTCCCCTAAAACACAAAGGGGTTGTGTCATCTTTAACTTTAGGCCTTTTAGATATTATTTCATCTTCAACTTGATTAACTGTTTACAATAACTTATTCTGACCAACAGTGCCACAACTTTTACATGCACTGTATGTTACCAAATAAATCTGCTTCCTTCTCCATTTACCCGCCACTGCTTCCACCTGCCTCCTGAACTCATCATCCACTCTGAAACACATCTGAACTCAGTATTGCTCAGACAAGACGGACTGCCAGCTCACTTTGGTGTCATGTTATACAGACTTTTTTCCTCTTAGCAGATGGGAGCAGGGAGAATGTATGAGGAGCAGAGTGAGGAAACAGGCAGATAATGACACTGAAAGATTATGTTGAGCTTTCTGATCAGTGTTTTACTTCACCCCAGAACTGGAATCTAATCTACACTGCAAAGAACTACTGTAAACTGCTGTTCATGCTTTTCTCTACATGTAAAAAAAGAGTGATGAGTAGGAATCCATCCCTGTTTAAAGTGCTGGGTTTGGGAGACCTCATAACAGCTAGTCTCATACCATCAGCGTAGAGTGGATTGCAGCTAAGGGATAGAGTCTGCAATAGCTAAAACTGGTGAAAATGCAGGGCATCACGAGGGAAAAGTGTTATTAGTCATGTATATACACACGTGTTCAAAATTGTTGGTACCCCTTGTTTAAGGACAGAAAAACCCACAATGGTCACAGAAATAACTTGAATCTGACAAAAGTAATAAATCAAAAATCTATGAAAATGAACAAATGAAAGTCAGACATTGCTTTTCAACCATGCTTCCACAGAATTTTTAAAAACATAAAACTCATGAAATAGGCCTGAATAGAAATGATGGTATCCTTAACCCCTTAATGACCAAGCCATTTTGTAGGTTAAAGACCAGGCCAATTTTTACAATTCTGACCACTGTCTCTTTATGAGGTTATAACTCTGGAACGCTTCTACGGATCTTGGCGATTCTGAGATTGTTTTCTCGTGACATATTGTACTTCATGATAGTGGTAAAATTTCTTCAATATAACTTGCGTTTTTTTATGAAAAAGATGGAAATATGGCAAAAATTTTGAAAATTTTGCAATTTTCAAACTTTTAATTTTTATGCCATTAAATCAGAGAGATATGTCACAAAAATTAGTTAATAAATAACATTTCCCACATGTCTACTTTACATCAGCACAATTTTGGAACCAAAATTTTTTTTTGTTACGAAGTTATAAGTGTTAAAAGTTGACCAGCAATTTCTCATTTTTCCAACAAAATTTACAAAACCATTTTTTTTAGGGACCACCTCACATTTGAAGTGAATTTGAGGGGTCAATATGACAGAAAATACCCAAAAGTGACACCATTCTAAAAACTGCACCCCTCAACGTGTTCAAAGCCACATTCAAGAAGTTTATTAACCCTTTAGGTACTTCACAAGAATTAAAGCAATGTGGAAGGAAAAAATGAACATTTAACTTTTTTTCCCAAAATTTTTCTTTCGACACAATTTTTTTAAATTTTGTCAAGGGTATCAGGAGAAAATGAACCACAATATTTGTTGTACAATTTCTCCAGAGTACACCGATATACCATGTGTGGGGGTAAACCACTATTTGGGCGCATGGCAGAGCTCGGAAGGGAAGCAGCGCCATTTGACTTTTTTGGCTGGAATTTAGATTGGACGCCATGTCGCATTTGGAGAGTCCCTGTGTGCCTAAACAGTGGAAACCCCACACAAGTGACCCCATTTTGGAAGCTGGACCCCTCAAGGAACTCATCTAAATGTGTTGTGAGAGCTTTTAACCCCTTAACCCCCAAGGGTGGTTTGCACGTTAATGACCGGGCCAATTTTTACAATTCTGACCACTGTCTCTTTATGAGGTTATAACTCTGGAATGCGTCAACGGATCTTCGCGATTCTGAGACTGTTTTCTCGTGACATATTGTACTTCACGTTAGTGGTAAAATTTCTTCCATATAACTTGCGTTTATTTTTGAAAAAAACGCAAATATGGCGAAAATTTTTAAAATTTTGCAATTTTCAAACTTTGAATTTTTATTCCCTTAAAACAGAGAAATATGTCACATAAAATAGTTAAGAAATAACATTTCCCACATGTCTACTTTACATCAGCACAATTTTGGAACAAAAATTTTTTTTTGTTAGGAAGTTATAAGGGTTAAAAGTTGACCAGCGATTTCTCATTTTTACAACAAAATTTACAAAGCTATTTTTTTTAGGGACCACCTCTCATTTGAAGTCACTTTGAGGGGTCTATATGGCAGAAAATACCCAAAAGTGACACCATTCTAAAAACTGCACCCCTCAAGGTACTCAAAACCACATTCAAGAAGATTATTAACCCTTCAGGTGCTTCACAGGAACTAAAGCAACGTGGAAGGAAAAAATGAATATTTAACTTTTTAGCCACAAAAATGATCTTTTACAAACTTTTTTTTTATTTTCACAAGGGTAAAAGGAGAAAATGGACAGATAAGGTTGTTATGCAATTTCTCCTGAGTACGCCAATACCCAATATGTGGGGGAAAACCACTGTTTGGGCACACGGCAGAGCTCGTAAGGGAAGGAGCGCCGTTTGACTTTTTCAAACTAAAATTGGCTGGAATTGAGATTGGACGCCATGTCGTGTTTGGAGAGCCCCTGATGCGCCTAAACAGTGGAAACCCCCACAAGTGACACCATTTTGGAAACTAGACCCCCTAAGGTACTTATCTAGATCTGTTGTGAGCACTTTAAACCCCCAAGTGTTTCACAAAAGCTTATAATGCCTGGGTGTGAAAAAAAAAAAAAACAATTTTCCACAAAAATGATTTTTTAGTCCCAAATTTTTGAATTTTCCCAAGGAAATTGGACCCCAAAAGTTGTTGTCCAATTTGTCCTGAGTACGCTGATACCCCATATGTGGGGGGGGGGAAACTGTTTGGGTGCACGGCAGGGCTTGGAAAGGAAGTAGTAACATTTTGGAATGCAGACGTTGATGGGGTCATGTTCCGTTTGCAGTGCCCCAGATGAGCCTAAATAGTGGAAACCCCCCACAAGTGACCCCATTTTGGAAACTAGACCCCCTAAGGAACTTATCTAGATCTTTGGTGAGCACTTTGAACCCCCAAGTGCTTCACACAAGTTTATAATGCCCGGGCATGAAAATAAAAAAATCCTATTTTTTTCCCACAAAAATTATCTTTTAGTCACTAATTTTTTATTTTCCCAAGGGTAACAGGAGAAATTGGACCACATAAGTTGTTGTCCAATTTGTCCTGAGTACGCTGATACCCCATATGTGGGGGGGAAGCACTGTTTGGGCTCACGGCAGAGCTCGGAATGGAAGGAGCACCATTTGACTTTTTCCAACCAAAATTGGCTGGAATTGAGATTGGATGCCATGTTGCATTTGGAGAGCCCCTGATGTGCCTAAACAGTGGAAACCCCCCACAAATGACCCCATTTGGGAAACTAGACCCCCTAAGGAACTTTTCTAGATCTTTGGTGAGCAATTTGAACCCCTAAGTGCTTCACACAAGTTTATAATGTAGAGCCGTAAAATTTAAAAATCATATTTTTTCCACAAAAATGATCTTTTCACCCCAATTTTTATTTTTCCAAGGGTAACAAGACTCCAAAAGTTATTGTGCAATTTGTCCTGAGTGCGCTGATACCCCATATGTGGGGGTAAACCACTGTTTGGGTGCATGGCAGAGTTTGGAAGGGAAGGAGCGCCGTCTGACTTTTTCAACGCAGAATTGGCTGGACGCCATGTCGTGTTTGGAGAGCTCCTGATCTGCCTAAACAGTGGAAACCCCCATAAATGACACCATTTTGGAAACTAGACCCCTCAAGGAACTTATCTAGATGTGTGGTGAGAACTTTTAACCCCCAGGTGTTTCACTAAAGTTTATAACGTACAGCCGTAAAATAAAAAATCCTTTTTTTTTTTACAAAAATGATTTTTTTCGCCCCCAATATTTTATTTTCACAAGGGTAACAGAAGAAATTGGAACCCAAAAGTTGTTGTCCAATTTGTCCTGAGTACGCTGATACCCAATATGTGGGAGAAAACTACTGTATGGGCACACGTCAGGGCTCGGAAGGGAAGTAGTGACGTTTTGGATTGCAGACTTTGATGGAATGGTCTGGGGGCGTCATGTCACATTTGGAGAACCCCTGATGCACCTATACAGTGGAAACCCCCCACAAGTGACCCCATTTTGGCAAATAGACCCCACAAGGAACTTATCTAGATGTGTGGTGAGCACTTTGAACCCCGAAGTGCTTCACAGAAGTTTATAACGTACAGCCGTAAAAATAAAAAAATCTTTTTTTTTTTACAAAAATGATTTTTTCGCCCCCAATATTTTATTTTCACAAGGGTAACAGGAGAAATTGGACCCCAAAAGTTGTTGTCCAATTTGTCCTGAGTACGCTGATACCCAATATGTGGGAGAAAACTACTGTATGGGCGCACGTCAGGGCTCGGAAGGGAAGTAGTGACGTTTTGGATTGCAGACTTTGATGGAATGGTCTGAGGGCGTCATGTCGCATTTGGAGAGCCCCTGATGCGCCTAAACAGTTGAAACCCCCCACAAGTGACCCCATTTTGGAAAATAGACCCCACAAGGAACTTGTCTAGATGTGTGGTGAGCACTTTGAACCCCGAAGTGCTTCACAGAAGTTTATAACGCACAGCCGTAAAAATAAAAAATCTTTTTTTTTTTTTGCAAAAATGATTTTTTTGCCCCAATATTTTATTTTTACAAGGGTAACAGGAGAAATTGGACCCCAAAAGTTGTTGTCCAATTTGTCCTGAGTACGCTGATATCCAATATGTGGGAGAAAACTACTGTATGGGTACACGTTGGGGCTCGGAAGGGAAGTAGTGACGTTTTGGATTGCAGACTTTGCAGACTTTGATGGAATGGTCTGGGGCGTCATGTCGCATTTGGAGAGCCCCTGATGCGCCTAAACAGTGGAAATCCCCAACAAGTGACCCCATTTTGGAAAATAGACCCCACAAGGAACTTATCTAGATGTGTGGTGAGCGCTATGAAGCCCCAAGTGCTTCACAGAAGTTTATAATGTACAGCCGTAAAAACAAAAAAATATTTTTTTTTGTACAAAAATGATATTTTCGCCCCCATTTTATTATTTTCCCAAGGGTAACAGAAGAAATAGGACAAATTGCACAATAACTCTTGGGGTCCAGAGTACGCTGATACCCCATATGTGGGGATAAACTACTGTTTGGACGCATGGCAGAGCTGAGAAGTGAAGGAGCACCGTTTGACTTTTTCAACGCAGAATTGGCTGGAATTGAGATCAGATGCCATGTCACATTTGGAGAGCCCCTGATGTGCCTAAACAGCGGAAACCCCCCAATTCTAACTCCAACCCTAACCCCAACACACCCCTAACCCTAGTCCCAACCCTAACCACAAACCTAACCCTAACACACCCCTAATCCCAACCCTAACCCTAATCCTAACTTTAGCGCCAACCCTAACCCTAACTTTAGCCGCAACCCTAACCCTAACCCTAATGGGAAAATGGAAATAAATACTTTTTTTTAATTTTATTATTTTTCCCTTACTAAGGGGGTGATAAAGGGGGGTTTGATTTACTATTTATAGCGGGTTTTTATGATTGGCAGCTGTCACGCTAAAAGACGCTTTTTATTGCAAAAATAGTTTTTGCATCATCACATTTTGAGAGCTATAATTTTTGCATATTTTGGCCCACAGAGTCATGTGAGGTCTTATTTTTTGCGGGACGAGTTGACGTTTTTATTGGTACCATTTTTGAGCATGTGACGTTTTTTGATCGCTTTTTATTTCGATTTTTGGGAGGTTAGAATGAACAAAAATCAGCAATTCATGAATTTCTTTTGGGGGAGGCGTTTATACCGTTCCGCGTGTGGTAAAATTGATAAAGCAGTTTTATTCTTCGGGTCAGTACGATTACGGCGATACCTCATTTATATCATTTTTTCATGTTTTGGCGCTTTTATAGAATAAAAACAATTTTATATAAAAATAATTATTTTTGCATCGCTTTATTCTGCGAGCTATAACTTTTTTATTTTTTCGCTGATGATGCTGTATGACGGCTCGTATTTTGCGGGACAAGATGACGTTTTCAGCGGTACCATGTTTTTTTGTATCGGTCTTTTTGATCGCGAGTTATTCCACTTTTTGTTCGGCGGTATGATGATAAAGCATTAATTTTTTGCTTCGTTTTTTTTTTTTTTTTTAAGGGGTTCACTAAAGGGGTTAACTAGTGGGACAATTTTATAGGGGGGGTCGTTACGGACGCAGCGATACCAAATATGTGTACTTTTATTGCTTTTTTTTTTTATTTACAGGAAGAAGTGAATTTATTGGGGAATATTTTTTTTTTTTTTTTTTATTTATTTTGGATTTTTTTAAAACATGTTTATTTTTATTTTTTTAACTTTGTTACTTTGTCCCAGGGTGGGACATCACTGTATTTTGTCAGATCGCTGGTGTGACAGTGTGCACAGCACTCTGTCACACCAGCGATCGCTCAGGCAGTGCAGCAGGCTTCTCAGTGCCTGCTCTCGGCAGGCACTGAGGTAGCCGCCTCCCTCCAGGACCCCGGCGCCATCTTGGATCCGGGTCCTGGGAGGGAGGAAGCCCTCAGAACAGCGCGATCACATCGCGCTGCTCTGAGGGTCTCAGGGGGGCGCGCAGGGAGCCCCCACCCTGTGCGATCCTCCCCTGTGCCCCCAGTACACCGCGATCATGTTTGATCGCGGTGTGCAAGGGGTTAATGTGCCGGGAGCGGTCCGTGACCGCTCCTGACACACAGTCATGGGTGTCAGCTGTGATAATCAGCTGACACCCGGCCGCGATCGGCTGCGCTCCCCCCGGGAGCGCGTCTGATCGCACGAGACGTACTATCCCGTCCATGGTCATACGGGCCCAGGTACCATGGACGGGATAGTACGTCCGATGGCAGTAAGGGGTTAACCCCCAAGGGCTTCACAGAAGGTTATAACGTAGAGCCGTAAAATTAAAAAATCATATTTTTTCCACAAAAATGATCTTTTCATCCCAATTATTATTTTCCAAAGGATAAAAGGACCCCAAAAGTTATTGGGCAATTAGTCCTGAGTACGCTGATACCCCATATGTGGGGGTAAACCACTATTTGGGCGCATGGCAGAGCTCGGAAGGGAAGCAGCGCCATTTGACTTTTTTTGGCTGGAATTGAGATTGGACGCCATGTCGCATTTGGAGAGTCCCTGTGTGCCTAAACAGTGGAAACCCCCCACAAGTGACCCCATTTTGGAAACTGGACCCCTCAAGGAACTCATCTAAATGTGTTGTGAGAGCTTTTAACCCCCAAGGGCTTCACAGAAGGTTATAACGTAGAGCCGTAAAATTAAAAAATCATATTTTTTCCACAAAAATGATCTTTTCATCCCAATTATTATTTTCCAAAGGATAAAAGGACCCCAAAAGTTATTGGGCAATTAGTCCTGAGTACGCTGATACCCCATATGTGGGGGTAAACCACTATTTGGGCGCATGGCAGAGCTCGGAAGGGAAGCAGCGCCATTTGACTTTTTTGGCTGGAATTGAGATTGGACGCCATGTCGCATTTGGAGAGTCCCTGTGTGCCTAAACAGTGGAAACCCCCCACAAGTGACCCCATTTTGGAAACTAGACCCCCCAAGGAACTTATCTAAATGTGTTGTGAGAGCTTTTAACCCCAAGCGCTTCACAGAAGGTTATAACGTAGAGCCGTAAATTAAAAAATCATATTTTTTCCACAAAAATGATCTTTTCATCCCAATTTTTATTTTCGAAAGGATAAAAGGACCCCAAAATTTATTGTGCAATTAGTCCTGAGTACGCTGATACCCCATAGGTGGGGGTAAACCACTATTTGGGCGCATGGCAGAGCTCGGAAGGGAAGCAGCGCCATTTGACTTTTTTGGCTGGAATTGAGATTGGACGCCATGTCGTATTTGGAGAGTCCCTGTGTGCCTAAACAGTGGAAACCCCCCACAAGTGACCCCATTTTGGAAACTAGACCCCCCAAGGAACTTATCTAGATGTGTGGTGAGAGCTTTAAACCCCCAAGGGCTTCACAGAAGGTTATAACGTAGAGCAGTACAATTAAAAAATCATATCTTTTCCACAAAAATGATCTTTCCACCCCAAATTGTTATTTTCCAAAGGGTAACAGGACCCCAAAAGTTATTGTGCAATTTGTCCTGAGTACGCTGATACCCCATATGTGGGGGTAAACCACTATTTTGACGCATGGCAGAGCTCGAAAGGGAAGGAGCGCTGTTATGTTTCGGTAGCTGAGGAGTGCAGGCAAAAAAGGCAATACACCAGAGCAGTTGGAATCTATGAGATTGCAGTACCCTGACTAACCACCACAACTAGAGGCAGCCGTGGAGCGTTCCTACGTTGGTCCTAGACGCCTCGTCACAGCCTGAGAAACTAACTACACCTAAAGATAGATATAGGAAAGCTATCTGCCCCGGAGCAGAACCCCAAAGACAATAGAAAGCCCCCAAACATGTAATGGCGGTTAGACAAGATGAAATACTGACAGAAAGAAAATAGTATGCGCAAACGCTGGGGCCCAAACTATCTAAATAGGAAAGGATAGGAAGGGTACTTACTGCAATCCCAGAAAACCCTGAAAAGCACCAACTCTACTAATTTCAAAAACACCTGAGATCACACGACCTCTACCACCTAAATTAGCTCTCTGGTGTAACAAAATCAAAACAGCAGCCACTGAAAAAACTGGAAAAAGCAAAAGTACAAACATCAGTGGCTGAACAAAACTGAGAGGGCAGAAGCCCCCGGAGGGGACCCTGAAGGCCCCCACAGAAGTGCAGGACAAAATGCAAAAATATAGCACAAACACAAAAGAAGAAAACGTCTTATCTGTTAGCAGGAGATGCAGACACGACACAGCAGGCTACAAGGGAAACTGGAATAAAGGATTCAGACCAGAACAATTGATCACCGGCAACCCTGATGGGAAGGTGACTCCCTTATATAAGACCAGTCAGTAACACCTGATTCCCAGTCCTCACAATCTTCACTGGACAGACTAGCACCGCTTGTAACCACCAGAGGGAGCCTCTGTTCAGAACTCATCTCAAACCCATTCACAACAGTACCCCCCCTTGAGGAGGGGTCACCGAACCCTCATTTGAGCAACCAGGTCGGTCAGGATGAGTTCTATGATACGCACGGATAAGTCTCCTAGCATGGATGTCCGAAGCAAACACCCAAGAATTGTCCTCCTGACCATAACCTCTCCATTTAACCAAATACTGGAGTTTGCGTCTAGAAAAACGAGAATCTAATATTTTCTCAACCACATACTCCAGATTGCCCTCAACCAAAACAGGGTCAGGAGGCACAGCAGCAGGAACCACTGGCTCAACAAACCTCTTCAACAAGGACTTGTGGAACACGTTATGGATCTTAAATGTCCCTGGAAGAAGCAAACGAAAAGAAACAGGATTAATAATCTCCATGATCTTATAAGGTCCAATGAACCTAGGCTTAAATTTAGGAGATGTTACTCTCATAGGAATATTCTTTGAGGACAACCAGACCAAGTCCCCCACTTTAAACCGAGGACCATCAGTCCTATGCCGGTTAGCAAACCGCTGGGCCCTCTCCTGAGAGAGGGACAACCTCTCCACTACCTGGTCCCAAATCAGTTGCATACGCTCCACAACAGAGTCAACACCTGGACAGACAGAAGCCTCCGTCTGTCCTGAAGAAAATCGAGGGTGAAATCCAGAATTACAGAAAAACGGAGACATCAAAGTAGCAGAGCTAGCCCTATTATTAAGAGCAAACTCAGCCAAAGGCAAAAAAGAGACCCAGTCATCCTGATCAGCAGACACAAAGCATCTTAGATAAGTCTCCAATGTCTGGTTTGTTCTCTCAGTTTGACCATTGGTCTGAGGATGAAATGCCGAGGAGAAAGACAATTGAACACCCAGTTTAGAACAAAAAGTCCTCCAAAATCTGGAAACAAACTGGACTCCTCTGTCAGACACAATGTTCTCAGAAATGCCGTGTAAACGAACCACGTGCTGAAGGAACAACGGCACCAATTCAGAGGAGGAAGGCAACTTAGGTAATGGCACAAGATGTATCATCTTGGAAAACCTATCACAAATTACCCAGATGGTGGTCATTCTCTGAGAAACAGGAAGGTCGGAAATGAAATCCATAGAGATATGGGTCCATGGTCTCTTGGGCACAGGCAATGGCATCAACAAACCACTAGAGCGAGAGCAAGGCTTGGAGCGAGAGCAAGTCCCGCAGGACTGCACAAATTCCCTGACATCACGAGACAAGGTAGGCCACCAAAAGGACCGACTAACCAAATCTCTGGTACCAAAAATTCCGGGATGCCCAGCCAACGCGGAACAATGAATCTCAGACATCACACTCTTTTTCCACTGGTCCGGGACAAACAATTTTCCAACAGGGCAGCACTCGGGCCTATCCTCCTGACACCCCTCCAGAGCAAGTCTCAAATTGGGCGAGATGGCGGAAAGAACTACACCCTCTTTCAAAATAACAGAAGGATCAGATAACTCAGGAGAGTCCGCAAGGAAACTCCTCGAGAGGGCATCCGCCTTAACATTCTTAGTGCCAGGAAGAAAGGAAACCACAAAATTAAAACGTGTGAAAAACAAGGCCCACCTGGCCTGTCTAGGATTGAGTCGCTTGGCAGATTCCAGATAGACCAGATTCTTATGGTCCGTAAGGACCACCACCTGATGTTTGGCTCCCTCCAGCCAATGTCTCCACTCTTCAAAAGCCCACTTCATGGCCAATAACTCCCGATTACCCACGTCATAATTACGTTCAGTAGGAGAAAATTTTCGAGAGAAAAAGGCACAAGGGTTACTTTTAGAGGTCTCTGGATCTTTTTGGGACAAAACGGCACCTGCCCCAATTTCAGAGGCATCAACCTCCACCTGAAATGGCAGAGAAACATCAGGCTGCCGTAGAACAGGAGCAGAAGTGAATCTCTGCTTAAGTTCCTGAAATGCAGATACTGCCTCAGGAGGCCAATTCACCACATCAGAACCCTTTCTGGTCAAATCAGTTAATGGTTTAACAATAACCGAGAAATTACCAATAAATTTACGATAAAAATTGGCAAAACCCAAAAATCTCTGAAGAGCCTTTAATGAAGTAGGTTGGACCCAATCACAGATGGCCTGAACCTTGACCGGGTCCATTTCAATAACAGATGGGGACAAAATGAATCCCAGAAATGAGATCCTCTGTACGCCAAAAAGACACTTTGATCCCTTCACATACAGAGCATTCTCTCTCAAAATCTGGAATACAGTTCGAACATGTTTCACATGAGAGTCCCAGTCATTAGAAAAAATCAAGATATCATCCAAATAAACAATCAGAAATTTGTCCACAAAATCCCTGAAAATGTCATTCATGAAGGACTGGAAGACGCAAGGAGCATTAGTGAGCCCAAAGGGCATCACCAGGTACTCAAAATGCCCTTCAGGGGTATTGAATGCCGTCTTCCATTCATCCCCGTGCTTAATGCGAATAAGGTTATATGCCCCCCTGAGGTCAAGCTTGGTAAACCAAGTAGCGTTTTTCACCCTGGAAAACAGGTCAGAAATCAAGGGTAACGGGTATTGATATTTCACAGTAATATTGTTCAAGAGACGATAATCAATACACGGCCTTAATGAACCATCCTTTTTGGCCACAAAGAAAAAACCGGCACCTAAGGGTGAAGAGGATGGTCTGATATGACCCTTCTCCAATGATTCCTTGATATAAGACCGCATAGCGTCATGTTCAGGTACAGACAAGTTAAAAAGGCGACCTTTAGGGAATTTACTACACGGCACTAATTCAATAGCGCAGTCATAGCTCCTATGGGGAGGCAAGGATGCAGATTTACTTTCGCTAAACACATCAGAAAAATCAATCAAAAAGTCAGGAACATCCTGAGCCTGGGGGGAGGCAGAAAAAACAGGAGTGTTGGTATTAACACATTGGCAGCCCCAACTGGTTACAGACACAGATTTCCAATCCAAAACAGGATTATGAGACTGTAACCAAGGAAAACCCAGCACGATAATGTCATGCAGATTATACAGAACCAAAAATTTGCAGCACTCCTGGTGATCAGGTTCAATCCTCATTATCACCTGAGTAGAAAACTGGGGTTTATTCTCAGCCAAAGGGGTAGAATCGATCCCCAGTAGGGGAATAGACTTCTGTAGGGGTATCAAGGGAAATCCACAACGTTTAGCAAAATCATAATCCATCAGGTTAATAGCTGCTCCAGAATCAACGAAAGCCTGAGCAGAAAATGAGGACAGAGAGCATATCAGAGTGACAGTTAATAAAAACTTAGTCTGAACACTACCCAAGACAACTGAGCGTGCAAAACGTCTTCCCCGCTTAGGGCAGACTGAAATAGCATGAGAGGCATCACTACAGTAGAAACATAACCCATTGCGCTTTCGAAACTCATGACGCTGTGCCCCAGACACCACTCTATCACACTGCATGGGTTCAGAAGCTGGTTCACAAGGTAACACCATTCCAGCATACTTCTCCGCTCACGCAAACGTCTGTCAATTTGAATCGCTAATGACATAGAATCATTGAGACCAGAGGGGACAGGGAATCCCACCATAACATCCTTTACATTATCTGACAGACCCTTCCGGAAAAGGGCTGCCAAAGCGTCGTCATTCCATTTGGTCAGGACTGCCCACCTACGGAATCTCTGACAGTATAACTCAGCGTCATCAAGCCCCTGATTTAATGCCAACAAGGCTTTCTCAGCTTGATCAGTGACATTAGGCTCATCGTACAATAACCCCAAGGCCTGAAAAAATGCATCAACATCACTTAAAACAGGATCCCCAGGTATCAGGGAAAAAGCCCAATCCTGAGGATCGCCGCGCAGGAGAGAGATGATAATTTGAACCTGCTGCGCTGCGTTCCCTGAGGACTTAGATTTTAAGGCAAAAAATAATTTACAATTATTTTTGAAATTCTGAAACTTAGCTCGATCCCCTAAAAACAAATCTGGCATGGGAATCCTAGGTTTCACAACAGGCAACCCAGCAAGATAGATAGCAATACTCCGAACCTCAGTGGCAAGCTGATCCACACGGCCAGACAACTGTGCAAACTCCATTGAGAGAAAAGATCCTCCCCAGCACCCAGAGATACAGAGGGAAAAAAAAAAAAAAAATGCAACAAACAGAAAAATATCTCTGACACTATTTTTTCCCTTCTGTGAGTACCATACAATTTTCAATTTTTAGGCCGGTGATACTGTTATGTTTCGGTAGCTGAGGAGTGCAGGCAAAAAAGGCAATACACCAGAGCAGTTGGAATCTATGAGATTGCAGTACCCTGACTAACCACCACAACTAGAGGCAGCCGTGGAGCGTTCCTACGTTGGTCCTAGACGCCTCGTCACAGCCTGAGAAACTAACTACACCTAAAGATAGATATAGGAAAGCTATCTGCCCCGGAGCAGAACCCCAAAGACAATAGAAAGCCCCCAAACATGTAATGGCGGTTAGACAAGATGAAATACTGACACAGAAAGAAAATAGTATGAGCAAACGCTGGGGCCCAAACTATCTAAATAGGAAAGGATAGGAAGGCTACTTACTGCAATCCCAGAAAACCCTGAAAAGCACCAACTCTACTAATTTCAAAAACACCTGAGATCACACGACCTCTACCACCTAAATTAGCTCTCTGGTGTAACAAAATCAAAACAGCAGCCACTGAAAAAACTGGAAAAAGCAAAAGTACAAACATCAGTGGCTGAACAAAACTGAGAGGGCAGAAGCCCCCGGAGGGGACCCTGAAGGCCCCCACAGAAGTGCAGGACAAAATGCAAAAATATAGCACAAACACAAAAGAAGAAAATGTCTTATCTGTTAGCAGGAGATGCAGACACGACACAGCAGGCTACAAGGGAAACTGGAATAAAGGATTCAGACCAGAACAATTGATCACCGGCAACCCTGATGGGAAGGTGACTCCCTTATATAAGACCAGTCAGTAACACCTGATTCCCAGTCCTCACAATCTTCACTGGACAGACTAGCACCGCTTGTAACCACCAGAGGGAGCCTCTGTTCAGAACTCATCTCAAACCCATTCACAACAGAGCGCCTTTTCAAATGCAGACTTTGATGGAATGGTCTGTGGGTGTCATGTCACGTTTGGATAGCCCCTGATGTGCCTAAACAGTAGAAACCCCCCACAAGTGACTCCATTTTGGAAACTAGACCCCCCAAGGAACTTTTCTAGATGTGTGGTGAGCACTTTGAACCCCCAAGTGCTTCACAGAAGTTTATAACGTAGAGCCGTGAAAATAAAAAAATCATATTTTTTTCCACAAAAATAATCTTTTTGCCCCAAATTTTTATTTTTATAAGGGTAACAGGAGAAATAGGACCCCAAAAGCTATTGTGCAATTTGTCCTGAGTACGCTGATATCCAATATGTGGGGGGAACCACTATTTTGACGCATGGCAGAGATCGGAAGGGAAGGAGCACCGTTTTTAAATACAGACTTTGATGGAATGGTCTGCGGGTGTCATGTCGCGCTTGGAGAGCCCCTGATGTGCCTAAACAGTAGAAACCCCCCACAAATGACCCCATTTTGCAAACTAGACCCCCCAAGGAACTTATCTAGATGTGTGGTCAGCACTTTGAACCCCCAAGGGCTTCACAGAAGTTTATAACGTAGAGCCGTGAAAATAAAAAAAATCATATTTTTTTTCCACAAAAATGACCTTTTTGCCCCCAAATTTTTATTTTTCTAAGGGTAACAGGAGAAATAGGACCCCAAAAGCTATTGTGCAATTTGTCCTGAGTACGCTGATACCCCATATGTGGGGGGGAACCACTGTGATCGCCTTACTGCGATCTTTGGGAGGCACAATGAACAAATCTACAAAAGGTGAAGAATTGGTTTTCTTTTTTACGCCGTTCCTCGTGCGGTATTAGTGATTAGGCGACTTTATTCCTCGGATCGGTGCGATTACAGCGATACCAGATTTACACCCTTTTTTCATGTTTAGCTTCTGTCACACACTAAAAGATGCTTTTTTTTGGAATAATTTTTTGTAAGAATTTTTTGCATCGCCGTATTTTGAGAGCTATAATTTTTCCATATTTCGGCCGACATAGTTATCTGTGGGCTTATTTTTTGCGGGACGAGCTGACGTATTTATTGGTACCATATTCGGGCACATAACGTTTTTTGATCGCTTCCTATTCCGATTTTTGTGGAAGCAGAATGAACAAAAACCAGCAATTCAGGAATTGGTTTTTTTTTTATTTTTTTTCCCCCGTTCCGCGTGTGGTAAAATTGATAAAGCAGCTTTATTCTTCGGGTCACTACGATTACAGCGATACCTCATTTATATATTTTTTTATGTTTTGGCGTTTTTTACACAATAAAGAATTTTATAGAAAAAATAATTATTTTTGCATCAGTTTATTCCGCGAGCTATAACTTTTTTATTTTTTCGCTGATGATGCTATATAGCGGCTTGTTTTTTGCAGGACAAGATGACGTTTTCAGCGGTACCATGATTATTTATATCTGACTTTTTGATCGCGTGTTATTGCACTTTTTCCAAGCGGTATGATGATACCGCTTGGAAAAAGTATAATTTACTACTTTTTGTGTTTTTTTTTTTACGGCTTTCACTGAAGGGGTTAACTAGGGTTACACTTTTATAGATGGGATTTTTACGGACATGGCGATACCTAACATGTGTATTTTTTTTGTTTTTTATTTTTTTTATTACATAAACATGTGTATTTTTTAGGGGATTTTTTTTAAATTATTTTTTAATATTTTTTCTACAATTTTTTTTAAAAAATGATTTTTTTCAACTTGTCCCTTTATGGGACTTTCACTTTTTTTACTTTTGATTGCAGTTACAATGCATTGCAATGCTCCAGCATTGCAATGCATTGTACCTATGGGGAAAGCTGCTGTGACATGATCACAGCAGCTTCCCGTAGGTAGATGACCCGGAGGTTGTCATGACAACCCCCGGGTCATCAAGGCAGAGATCGGCCCCTGCAAATACATTGCAGGGCGCCGATCTGAGGCAGAGGGAGCTCCCGACCCTCTGCCTCCCCCCCTGAGCTCTGCGATCGCGCTGGATCGTAGCAGTCAGGGGGTTAACAGCCAGGGGCGGTGGGGGCTCCACTCCTGGCTGTCAGTGCAGGAAGCTCGGCCACTGCAGCGCCGGCTCCTGCACTGATCGCGCTGGGGAAGCTGAAATTTCAGCTTCTCCTGCGCGATCGCTGCTGTGTTTGGTCAGTCAGATTGACTGACCAATCACAGCGCTGTGAGTGCGGGGACCGACGGCAAAGGTCCCGCACCGCTTGCCGTGCCTGTCAGCTGTCTGTGACAGCTGTCGGCACTGATCTACCACTGCGTGTTTACACGCAGTGGTAGATCAAAGGCATGACGTGCATAGTCCTCCTGGTGCCGGAACTGGCACCTTGCCATGACGGACTGTGCACGTCAGTGGACATTAAGGGGTTAACTTAATATTTTGTTGCACAACCTTTTGAGGCAATCACTGCAATCAAACAATTCCTGTAACGGTCAATGAGACTTCTGCACTTCTTGACAGGTATTTTGGCCCACTTCTCAAGAGCAAACTGTTCCAGTTGTCTCGTGTTTGAAGTTTGCCTTTTCCATACGGCATGCTTCAGCTCTTTCCAAAGATGCTCAATAGGATTTAGGTAAAGACTCATAGAAGACACTTCAGAATAGTCCAATGTTTTCCTCTTAGTCATTCTAGGGTGTTTTTAGCTGTGTCTTTTGGGTCATTACCCTGTTGCAAGACCCATGACCTGTGACTGAGATCAAGCTTTCTGACACTGGGCAGCACATTTCTCTCTAGAATCCCTTGATAGTCTTGACATTTCATTGTACCCTGCACAGATTCTAGACACCCTGTGCCAGATGCAGCAAAGCAGCCCCAGAACATAACAGAGCCGCCTCCATGTTTTACAGTAGGGACAGTGTTCTTTTCTTGATATGCTTCATTTTTCTGTCTGTGAACATAGAGCTGATGTGCCTTGCTAAAAAGTTTTATTTTTGTCTCATCTGTCCATAGGACATTCTCCCAGAAGCTTTGTGGCTTGTCAACAATTAGTTAGGCAAATTCCAGTCTGGCTTTTTTATGATTTTTTTTCAACAATGGTGTCCTCTTTAGTCGTCTCCTATGAAGTCCACTTTGGTCCATACAATGACGGATGGTGCAATCGGACACTGATGTTCCTTAAGCTTGAAGTTCACCTTTAATCTGTTAAGAAGTTTTGCTCTTTTGTTACCATTTGTATTATCCGTCTCTTTGATTTGTTATCAATTTTCCTCCTGCGGCCACGCCAGGGAGGTTGGCTACAGTCCCATGGAGCTTAAATTTCTGAATAATATGTGCAACTATAGTTACAGGAACATCAAGCTGCTTGGAGATGGTCTTACAACTTTCACCTTTAACATGTTTGTCTATAATTTTCATTCTAATCTCCTGAGACAACTCTTTCCTTCGCTTCCTCTGCTCCATGTTGAGTGTGATACACACCATGTCACCAAACAGCACAGTGAGTATCTGTAGCCCTCTATACAGGCCCACTCACTGATTCCAAGATTGTAGACACCTGTGATGCTAATTAGTGGACACACTATCATTTAACATGTTCCTTTTGTCACATTATTTTCAGGGTAACATAATTTCTGTCCAGGCCTATTTCATGAGTTTCATTTTTTTTTAAATTCTGTGGAAGCATAGTTGAAAAGCAATGTCTGACATTCATTTGTTCATTTTCGTTGATTTTTGACTTATTATTACTTTTGTCAGATTCAAGTTATTTCTGTGACCATTGTGGGTTTTTCTGATATTAAACAAGGGGTACCAACAATTTTGACCACATGTGTACACAGGACAGATTCAACAGATTATTCTGAAAAGTTACTTGAAAGTACATTTACGCTTTAAGCACACGCAAGCTAAACATAAAAGATGCCTATGTCTCTTATGAAACCCTTGAGCTCTCCCAGAAGCAAACTGTATGGGTTATTACACAGAAAGCTAGAGTCACGAAACACAAATCTGCCCATACAAATAAATAGGAAAAGAATTATAAATGCATCTAGTCATGGGCAATGTCTGCAAGGAGCTTATATGTTCTCCCAAGTGTTTGCATGGGTTTTCTCCAGGTTCCTTCCACACTCCAAAAACATACTGATAGTGAATTTGGATTATGAGCCCCAATGAGGACAGTGATGTCTGTAAAGCGTTGTGAAATTATTGGTGCTGAATAAGCAAGTAAAATAAATAAATTACCAACATCAAGCTTAAGCTTGCAACTGTAAGGGCCCCGTTACACGCTTCAATGTCCCAGCGATCCCGCCAACGATCCGACGTGGATGGGATCGCTGGGATATTGTTAGCTGATCGCTGGTGAGCTGTCACATAGGCAGACTCACCAGCGAGCACGCGCGGCGCTTAGTTACCCGCTGTTTACCATGGATACCAGCTCCCAGCGTCTGCTGTACGGTGCTGGGAGCTCGCTGATCGTTGGTCTCCCGCTGTCACACGCAGCGATGTGTGCTGCCCAGCAGGAGACCAACGATAGATTTATGGTCCAGTACATTCTGCAACGATTAACGATCAGCCTACTGATCGTTGATCAGTACTATGTGTCACATGCAACGATGTCGTTTCGACATCGCTGCAACGTCACCAAAACGGTGACGCTGCTACAATATCATTTACGATATCGTAGCGTGTAACGGGGCCTTAAGGCTATATTCACACGCAGTGTGTTTGCTGCTTTTTTTTCTACAGCCAAAACCTGTCCTCCTGGCAGTAAAAACGTTAAGTTCAAAATTCCCCATTTCTCACCATTTTCGATGAGCTATTTTTCACCGTTTTTGGGTGCAGATTAAGTGTGCTTTGCCTACAGTACATGTTGAATAAAATTAGTTTTATTCACCAAAAAACTCTACAAAAATACTATTGCGTTTTTTGCAAAAATGCTGAAAGAATTGACGTATTGCAGATTTTAAACATGCTGCAGTTCTCTTGTTCGGTCAGGAACAAAAGGAAAAAAAAGAAATGTGAGCATGAGATTTCTGAAATCTCAGAGCTTTTGCTGGTACAGTAAAAAATAAGCTTATAATTTGCATTAAAAAATGCAGCACAAAAGCCATGTTGCATGTTTTTCAGCATTTTTATGCACATTTTCAGCTGCCTTTCACAGTAGCAGCAAAGTCAATGAGATTTCAGAAATCTGATTGTACACACCTTGTTTTTTTTCCTGTTTTTGTCATAAGGTTTCTGCAAAATGCAGCATGTCACTTATTTCAGTGTTTTTTTTCAGTGTTTTTCACTGAAAGCAATGGGTAATGCCAAAATGCAGCAAAAAACTAAGCAAAAAACGCAATTATTAGGTTTTGCTGCGTTTTTGGAGCCAAATCCTGATAAAATTGAATGTACCCTGACAAAACTGCAATAACAAAAAAATAACAAAAAGGCAGCAAAAAACGCAGCAGAAACTAAGCAAAACCTGCTTTTTGTAAGCAGCTTAAACTTGGCATAAGAAAACGCAATGTGTGAACATAGCCTTAGGAAGTAAAACTTCCCTAGTTGTTTATGATTTAATATAAATGATTGGAACTAAATGCTGTATCCCTTAAACTGCTTCAGGGCTCTACAGCTTTCATTATCCAGGGGTATACAGGGGGAAACCCAATTACCGTATATACTCGAGTATAAGCCGACCCGAGTATAAGCCGATCCCCCTAATTTTGCCACAAAAAACTGGGAAAACTTATCGACTCGAGTATAAGCCTAGGGTGGAAAATGAGGCAGCTACTGGTAAATTTCAAAGTTAAAAATAGATACCAATAAAAGTAAAATTAAAGTTGGTTAAATGTTTTTGAATAGCCATATTGAATCAGGAGCCCCATATAATGCTCCATAAATTATGCCCCATATATTATGCCCCACATGGTACCCCATATACTATGACCCATATGCTGCCCCATGTATTATGCCCCATATGCTGTCCCATGTATTATGCCCCATATTCTGCCCCATGTATTATGCCCCATATGCTGCCCATGTATTGTGCCCCATATGCTGCCCCATGTATTATGCCCCATATGCTCCACAGATTATGCCCCATATGCTCCATAGATTATGCCCCATATGTTCCACAGATTATGCCCCATATGCTCCACAGATTATGCCCCATATGCTCCACAGATTATGCTCCATATGTTCCACAGATTATGCTCCACATATTATGCCCCATATGCTCCACAGATTATGCCCTATATGCTCCACAGATTATGCCCCATATGTTCCAGATTATGCCCCATATGTTCCACAGATTATGCCCCATATGCTCCATAGATTATACCCATATGTTCCACAGATTATGCCCCATATGTTCCACAGATTATGCTCCATAGATTATGCCCCATATGTTCCACAGATTATGCCCCATATGCTCCATAGATTATGCCCCATAGTATAGGTTCCTTATGCTGCCGCTGCAACAAAAAAAAAATGACATACCTCTCGTCGCTGGGGGCCAGGTGCCGGTGTCCTGAGCAGGCGGGGACACCGGCGCGCTATGGGGGACAGGTGCCGGTGTCACCACTGGCTCAGGGCCCGGCACCTGCGATATTTACCTGTCCCCGGACCACCGCTGAGCGCCGCTGTCTTCCGGGTCCTCCAGCAGTGAATGCTCAGCAGAGGGCGTGGCGCGCACTAACCACGTCATCGCGCCCTCTGACCTGAACATTCACAGCTACAGGACGCGAGGACACAGCAGCGAGCAGCGGTGAAACGAGGACAGGTGAATATGGAATATACTCACCCTCTCCTGGAGCGTCTCTGCAGCCCCTGCTCTTCTCCCACGGTCTCTGGCGCTATGCCGAACTTCAGCGGTCACGTGGTACCGCTCATTAAAGTCATGAATATGTGCATATTCATGACTCACGTGGTACCGCTCATTAAAGTCATGAATATGTGCATATTCATGACTTTAATGAGCGGTACCACTGATGGCTGAATACAGGGCTGGAGACCGTGGGAGATAAGCAGGGGTTGCAGAGACGCTCCAGGAGAGGGTGAGTATATAGTAAAGCTGCGCTCTCCCTCCCCCACAGACCCCTAGGTATATGACTCGAGTATAAGCCGAGAGGGGGATTTTCAGCCCTAAAAAATGGACTGAAAATCTCAGCTTATACTCGAGTATATACGGTATCTCATTTTTGGAAGCAGGTTATTTGGGGGAAAAGCTCCCTACTCTAGTCCTTATGATTAAACCTGGGAAAAAACTAAGCAACTCCTTAATATTGATGGGTTTTCTCCAGTTACTCCTATATGGCAAAACCCAAAGTTGCCAGAAATATTCAGGTTAGAGGGCTTTAGCCCATGGCGATAAGCGGGAATCCTATTTAGAGATCAACTTCAGCTGGATGGAGTCTTTACAATTTTTCATCAGTTAAGAGATGAATTCCAGCTACCACATAAGTACTTTTATGAGTACCTTCAATTGAGACACGCATGACATAAACAGGAGTCTCTCACTCCACTTAGAACCCATAATCATTTAATGTTTTCTATGGCTGGGACCCAGGGTTGTGTCGCTGGTGCAATTTCTAGATTTTATCAACTACTCCCTGCCCAGGTTATAGATAAACATCCCTTGAAGCTTAAAGAGAAATGGGAGCAGGATGTTGGGGTAATTGACAATGAGCAGTGGGATGACATATTATCCTCGATTCCCCAGCTGTCCACTAATGAGGCACAAAGGCTGTCACAGATGTATCTGCTGCATCGGGTATATAGGACTCCCAAATTTCTGCATAAAATTGGGATAAGAGAGGATGACTTGTGTCCGAGATGCGGTTCGTGCCCTGCCGATTTGCTACATATGTTTTGGTGGTTCCATCACAAATTTCTGGACCCAGGTCATAGACCACATAATCATGGTGTTTAGGGATGTGATTCCTACGCATCCTCTGGTTTGTGTCTTGGGTTTTGTGGACGGGGTAGCTGAAGATGCAAATATAAGGATGGCACTTAAAAGAATGTTATATCAACCGGAAGACATTTTTTGGCCTCTGCTTATCAAACCAATTTATTGTATTACCAAGCTACATATATAAATGCCTGTCTGTGTTCATCATCTCATGAAATACATTTACATTTGACCAGCTTGCTTTTTCTGAAATGGCCTGCGCCCCCGACGACCAATGTGCGAAAATTTTGCACGGGCCAAGCTAGTAATGTTTATTTGCACATGAGTGTACAGATTGCCGTATTCAGCTTAAATATGTTGAATTATATAATAAGATAATTGCTAATTGCTATGTGGCCTGGAATAATGAGGGGGGAGGGTGTTTGGATGAGTGTTGTCTTTTGTTGCATGTTGAAAAATTCAATAAAAATTTATCAGATTTAAAAAAAAATGCTGTATCCAATCACATGTGAAGAAAAGTTAGGGTGAAGTAATTGAATCAAAAGAAATCACATAGAATGGCACATTAGCAATGTATTATATATTATAACTAAACCCCATATTGTACTGCTGTGATTCCTATAATTTCATGCACAGCATCAAACAATGAAGTCATTATAAATACCCATAGGAACATATTTACAGAGTAATCAACATTTTACTTTTTCTTATTAAATTAATAGTATGTGTGAAAATAAGAAACTTTGTTATACATTTTATTTAAAGAAATCCACTTCTTTCTCCTCCTTGACTAATCATTCATTCTCAAAATTCTCAGTTCACTGGTAAAATCTGTCTTTACTGAATACAGATTAACCCATTAGATAGATGACAGTTGGTGCTCATAAAGTTCTATGGAGAACTGTAAGTGACGTTTCAGGAGAACCTGCAGAATGTCTGTCAGCCGTTAGCTCCTCCCTCTATAGAACTTTAAAAGCACCAACTGTCATCTCCTAGCTCAATAATGGGTAAGTCTTCACTGAGAACGGATTTTACAGATAACCCTAATAACAGATGTCTAAGTAAAATATATCCTACATAATTAAGCAGAAATGCATGTAAATATCCATATGAAGTACCGGTATATTTTCTTACACTATAGGTGATATTTGTAAAATCTTACCCTGTAAATCCACCACTATATCAGAGAAATATTTATAGGCAAAATGTCCAAAGGCCAGACCGTACTTGGTGGCTTCATACTCAGTTTTCACAATTTTAGTGTTATTCGTAAGTTTTACAAAATCGCCAAGAATATAAGGCTCCACACTCACACATTCTTTTATGCTTCTTCCTTCCATGATCTGAGACAGAGAAATTAAAGATAATCTTTACTAGTCCATATGTTCTGAAATTGGTTATAGACTGGATGCGTAGACATATACAGCTGGTTATAGACTGGGTACGCTCACATATACAGCTGGTTATAGACTGGGTGCGCTAATATATACAGCTGGTTATAGACTGGGTACGCTCACATACACAGCTGGTTATAGACTGGGTGCGCTCACATATACAGCTGGTTATAGACTGGGTACGCTCATATATACAGCTGGTTATAGACTGGGTGTGGTCACATATACAGCTGGTTATAGACTGGGTGCGCTAATATATACAGCTGGTTATAGACTGGGTACGCTCACATACACAGCTGGTTATAGACTGGGTGCGCTCACATATACAGCTGGTTATAGACTGGGTACGCTCACATATACAGCTGGTTATAGACTGGGTGTGGTCACATATACAGCTGGTTATAGACTGGGTGCGTTCACATATACAGCTGGTTATAGACTGGGTACGCTCACATATACAGCTGGTTATAGACTGGGTGCGCTAATATATACAGCTGGTTATAGACTGGGTACGCTCACATACACAGCTGGTTATAGACTGGGTGCGCTCACATATACAGCTGGTTATAGACTGGGTACGCTCATATATACAGCTGGTTATAGACTGGGTGTGGTCACATATACAGCTGGTTATAGACTGGGTGCGCTAATATATACAGCTGGTTATAGACTGGGTACGCTCACATACACAGCTGGTTATAGACTGGGTGCGCTCACATATACAGCTGGTTATAGACTGGGTACGCTCACATATACAGCTGGTTATAGACTGGGTGTGGTCACATATACAGCTGGTTATAGACTGGGTGCGCTCACATATACAGCTGGTTATAGAGTGGGTGTGGTCACATATATAGCTGGTTATAGACGGGGTGCGCTCACATATACAGCTGGTTATAGACTGGGTGTGGTCACATATACAGCTGGTTATAGACTGGGTGTGGTCACATATACAGCTGGTTATAGACTGGGTGTGGTCACATATACAGCTGGTTATAGACTGGGTGCGCTCACATATACAGCTGGTTATAGACTGGGTGCGCTCACATATACAGCTGGTTATAGACTGGGTGTGGTCACATATACAGCTGGTTATAGACTGGGTGTGGTCACATATACAGCTGGTTATAGACTGGGTGCGGTCACATATACAGCTGGTTATAGACTGGGTGTGGTCACATATACAGCTGGTTATAGACTGGGTGTGGTCACATATACAGCTGGTTATAGACTGGTGTGGTCACATATACAGCTGGTTATAGACTGGGTGGTCACATATACAGCTGGTTATAGACTGGGTGTGGTCACATATACAGCTGGTTATAGACTGGGTGCGCTCACATATACAGCTGGTTATAGACTGGTGTGTCACATATACAGCTGGTTATAGACTGGGTGTGGTCACATATACAGCTGGTTATAGACTGGTGTGCGCTCACATATACAGCTGGTTATAGACTGGGTGTGGTCACATATACAGCTGGTTATAGACTGGGTGCGTCAATATACAGCTGGTTATAGACTGGGTGCGTCACATATACAGCTGGTTATAGACTGGGTGCGCTCACATATACAGCTGGTTATAGACTGGGTGTGGTCACATATACAGCTGGTTATAGACTGGGTGCGTTCACATATACAGCTGGTTATAGACTGGGTGCTCACATATACAGCTGGTTATAGACTGGGTGCGTCACATATACAGCTGGTTATAGACTGGGTGCGCTCACATATACAGCTGGTTATAGACTGGGTGTGGTCACATATACAGCTGGTTATAGACTGGGTGGTCACATATACAGCTGGTTATAGAACTGGGTGCGTCACATATACAGCTGGTTATAGACTGGGTGCGCTCACATATACAGCTGGTTATAGACTGGGTGTGGTCACATATACAGCTGGTTATAGACTGGGTGCGCTCAATATACAGCTGGTTATAGACTGGGTGTGGTCACATATACAGCTGGTATATAGACTGGGTGTGGTCACATTTACAGCTGGTTAATTAGACTGTGGTGGTCACATATACAGCTGGTTATAGACTGGGTGGTCACATATACAGCTGGTTATAGACTGGGTGTGGTCACATATACAGCTGGTTATAACTGGGTTGCAATAACTTTTACTTACATATACAGCTGGTTATAGACTGGGTGCGTCACATATACAGCTGGTTATAGACTGGGTGTGGTCACATATACAGCTGGTTATAGACTGGGTGCGCTCACATATACAGCTGGTTATAGACTGGGTGTGGTCACATATACAGCTGGTTATAGTACTGGAGTGTGGTCACATATACAGCTGGTTATAGACTGGGTGTGGTCACATATACAGCTGGTTATAGACTGGGTGCGTTCACATATACAGCTGGTTATAGACTGGATCGCTCACATATACAGCTGGTTATAGACTGGGTGCGCTCACTTATACAGATGGTTATAGACTGGGTGGTCACATATACAGCTGGTTATAGATGGGTGCGTTCACATATACAGCTGGTTATAAACTGGGTAGCGCTCACATATAAGCTGGTTATAGACTAGTGGTGTGGTCACATATACAGCTGGTTATAGACTGGGTGCGCTCACATATACAGCTGGTTATAGACTGGGTGTGGTCACATATACAGCTGGTTATAGACTGGGTGCGCTCACATATACAGCTGGATATAACTGGGTGCGTTCACATATACAGCTGGTTATAGACTGGGTGCGCTCACATATACAGCTGGTTATAGACTGGGTGCGCTCACATATACAGCTGGTTATAAACTGGGTGCGTTCACATATACAGCTGGTTATAGACGGGGTCGCTCACATATACAGCTGGTTATAGACTGGGTGTGGTCACATATACAGCTGGTTATAGACTGGGTGCGCTCACATATACAGCTGGTTATAGACGGGTTGCGTCACATATACAGCTGGTTATAGACTGGGTGCGCTCACATATACAGCTGGTTATAGATCGGGTACGCTCACATTAAAGCTGGTTATAGACTGGGTGTGGTTCACATATACAGCTGGTTATAGACTGGGTACACTCACATGTAAGCTGGTTATAGACTAGGGGTGCGTTCACATATACAGCTGGTTATAGACTGGGTGTGGTCACATATACAGCTGGTTATAGACTGGGTGCGTTCACATATACAGCTGGTTATAGACTGGGTGCGCTCACATATACAGCTGGTTATAGACTGGGTGCGTCACATATACAGCTGGTTATAGACTGGGTGCTCACATATAAAGCTGGTTATAGACTGGGTGTGTGTCACATATACAGCTGGTTATAGACTGGGTCGCTCATATATACAGTTGGTTATAGACTGGTGCGCTCACATATACAGCTGGTTATAGACTGGGTGCGCTCACATATACAGCTGGTTATAGATCGGGTACGCTCACATGTAAAGCTGGTTATAACTAGTGGGTGCGTTCACATATACAGCTGGTTATAGACTGGGTACGCTCACAATAAACGGTTAAGCTAGTGGTGGTTCACATACAGCTGTGTATAGACTGTGAGCCACATATACAGCTGGTTTAGAGGGTGTGGTACATTATCAGCTGGTTATAGACTGGGTTGCTCACAAATAACAGTGGATATAGACTGGGTGGTCAAATACACTGGTTATAGACTGGTCGCTCACATTTACACAGGTATAGCTGTGGTACATATACAGTGGTTATAACTTGCTTCCATAACTGTTATAGATGTACCTTCATTAGTGTTTACGGGTGTGTCACATATACAGTGTTATAACGTGCTAATATACAGTGGTATAGACGGTGCTAACTATAAGCTGGTTAAACTTGGTGGCACCTATACAGTGGTTATAGATGGTGAGGCTCAATATACAGTGGTTATAGACGTGGTGCTTACAACATATACAGCTGGTTATAGAACTGGGTAGTCACATAAAGCTGGTTATAGACTGGGTGCTCACATATACAGCTGGTTATAGATGGGTTGGCTCACATATACAGCTGGTTTAGAGGGTGGTCAATAATTACAGCTGGTATGCAGGTTGACATAACAGCTGGTTATAGACTGGTCTCACATACAGCTGTTATGCATGGGTTCTCACATATAATGGTTATATATAGTTGTCACGATAAACCTGTTATAGACGGTCGCTAATATACAGTGGTTATAGACTGGGTGGAGTCATATACGCTGGATTATAGACTGGGCTGGTACAATACAGCTGGTTATGAGTGGGTGCGCTCACATATACGCTGGTTATAGATGGTGGTTCACATATACACTGTTATAGACGGGTGACAATAAGCTGGTTATAACTAGGTGCTCCTTCACATATAGTGGTTAAGACTAGGGTCATAACAAGGTTATAGACTGGGTTTGGTTAATAACGTGTTAAATAACTGGTGGTCAATACAGTGGTAGACTGGGCTGTCAAATGACGCGTTTATAGACTGGGTGGTATAGATACGGTTCACAAGCAGCTGTTAGCAGGTATACACGTAATATAAGGCGTTTACATGTACGTGGTTAATGGTAAGTGATATTGTGATACAATTTCATAGTTTAAGTGGAGGCTCACATTTAAGCTGGTTATAGATGGGTGCTCATAACAGCTGGTTATAGACTGGGTTGGTGCAATATACAGCTGGTTATAGACTGGGTGCGCTCCATATACAGCTGTTATAATGGGTGGGTACTACATAGCTGGTTGACTGGGTCACAATACGGTTATAGACGGGTGGCCATTACAGCTGGTTATAGATGGTGGTCACTTACAGCTGGTTATAGATGGTGTGGTCACATAAGCTGGTTATAGACTGGGTCGCTCACTTTACAGCTGGTATAGACTGGGTGCTCACATATACAGCTGGTTATAGAGGGTGTCACTAACAGCTGGTTATAGTGGTACTTCACATTTACAGCTGGTTATAGACTGGGTGCGTCACATATACAGCTGGTTATAGATTGGCTCACATATACAGCTGGTTATAATCGGTGCGTTATATACAGCTGGTTTAAACGGGGTGCCTCACATATACACTGGTTATAAAGGGTGCATTCACATATACAGCTTATTATAGGGTGCGCACATATACAGCTGGTTATGACAGTGCGTCAATATACGCTGGTTATAGACTGGGTGCGCTCACATATACAGCTGGTTATAGACTGGGTGTGGTCACATATACAGCTGGTTATAGACTGGGTGCGCTCACATATACAGCTTGTTATAGACTGGGTGTGCTCACATATACAGCTGGTTATAGACTGGGTGTGGTCACATATACAGCTGGTTATAGACTGGGTGTGCTCACATATACAGCTGGTTATAGACTGGGTGCGTTCACATATACAGCTGGTTATAGACTGGGTGCGCTCACATATACAGCTGGTTATAGACCAAGTGCGTTCATATATACAGCTGGTTATAGACTGGGTGCGCTCACATATACAGCTGGTTATAGACTGGGTGTGGTCACATATACAGCTGGATATAGACTGGGTGTGGTCACATATACAGGTGGTTATAGACTGGGTGTGGTCACATATACAGCTGGTTATAGACCAAGTGCGTTCATATACACAGCTGGTTATAGACTGGGTGTGGTCACATATACAGCTTGTTATAGACCAAGTGCGTTCATATATACAGCTGGTTATAGACTGGGTGTGGTCACATATACAGCTGGTTATAGACTGGGTGTGGTCACATATACAGCTGGTTATAGACTGGGTGTGGTCACATATACAGCTGTTATAGACTGGGTGTGGTCACATATACAGCTGGTTATAGACTGGGTGTGGTCACATATACAGGTGGTTATAGACTGGGTGTGGTCACATATTCAGCTGGTTATAGACTGGGTGTGGTCACATATACAGCTGGTTATAGACTGGGTGTGGTCACATATACAGCTGGTTATAGACTGGGTGTGGTCACATATACAGCTGGTTATAGATCGGGTGCGTTCATATATACAGCTGGTTATAGACCAGGTACGCTCACATATACAGCTGGTTATAGACTGGGTACGCTCATATATACAGCTGGTTATAGACTGGGTGTGGTCACATATACAGCTGGTTATAGACTGAGTGTGGTCACATATACAGCTGGTTATATACTGGGTGTGGTCACATATACAGCTGGTTATAGATCGGGTGCATTCATATATACAGCTGGTTATAGACCGGGTACGCTCATATATACAGCTTGTTATAGACCAAGTGCGTTCATATATACAGCTGGTTATAGACCAGGTACGCTCATATATACAGCTGGTTCTCTGCTGTTCTGTTACGTGTAGAAAATCTTAAGCGTATTACTATAGTAGCAGAAGCGTAGTACAAGGGAACATTTGCAGAGTAAATTAACCAGCACTGGTGGATTGGAAACACATAGAAGTGGAGGGGGTCTGGTAGGTGTACATGTTTTTATTTTGTTTCTTTTATGTTAAGCCTTGTACGAAATTAAAAATATCAGCTCTGCGCCCGCTGATGCTCCTTCATCACTGACTTGATTCATGATGAGCTCAGAGGGTTGGAGACATGGCAGAAACGCTCGCTCCTGTGATACATCAGGCAAGGGAAGCAGTAGCTGTGACTCCCTGCTGTTTGGTTTGTAGCACAACACTGTAGTCTGTAGCGTAATCACAGCCAATACAAGTCAAAGGGGGTACAAGGGTGCTGCAGCCGTGATAAGCAAGTCACAACCTCATTGAATTTTTGTGTATTGATTGTTGCAGTTCAGTACCCTTAGGGTCGCAATGCACCCCTTTGACTTGTATGTACCTGCGATACCTAGTGAACTTTGGTTGAGCACCAGGTGTTGGAATTTAGACCTAGCATTTAAAAAAAAAAGTGAAATCTGTATCAAACAGCATTGTGTGAACAGAGACTAAGGTTATAATAACATGTTTTTTGGGACATTATAAGTCATGTCAGACTAACTTAATTTCCTTCTATGACAGAATCACTGACTGGGTGGAT
This sequence comes from Oophaga sylvatica, assembly GCA_033576555.1. Classification (NCBI taxonomy): domain Eukaryota; kingdom Metazoa; phylum Chordata; class Amphibia; order Anura; family Dendrobatidae; genus Oophaga; species Oophaga sylvatica. The sequence continues at coordinate 231,650,865 of JARQOD010000001.1, read as the reverse complement.
CAGGGAAATGCTGTATAGTATATCTTGACTTCAGCAAAGCATTTGACAAAGTATCTCACACAATCCTTATTGAAAAAATGATTAAGTATGGAATGGACAAGGCAACTGTTAGGTAGATTCATAACTGGCTTAGTGATCGGCCCCAAAGAGTGGTCGTAAATGGCTGCACATCCAGGTGGAAGAATGTCTCAAGTGGGGTACCACAAGGCTCTGTTTTGGGCCATGTATTGTTCAACATCTTTATCAATGATTTAGATGAAGGAATTGAGGGTAAACTGATCAAATTTGCTGATGACACAAAGCTAGGAGGGGTAGCTAATACTAGAGAAGAGAGAGAGAGGATTCAAAAAGATATAAATAAACTGGAGCAGTGGGCAGCAACTAACAGAATGGATTTTAACAGGGAAAAATGCAAAGTACTACATCTGGGCAATAAAAATGAAAAAAACATATACAAAATGGGAGGAATAGGGCTAAGTAACAGCACATGTGAAAAAGACTTGGGTATACTAATTGATCACAGACTTAACATGAGTCAACAGTGTGATGCAGCAGCAAAAAAGGCAAATACAATTCTAGGATGTATCAACAGAAGCATACAGTCTAGATCACGTGAGGTCATTATTGCCCTCTACTCCTCTTTGGTCAGACCTCATCTGGAATACTGTGTCCAGTTTTGGGCACCACATTTTAAAAAAGACATCAACAAACTGGAGTAAGTTCAGAGAAGAGCCACCAGAATGGTGACCGGTCTGCAAACCATGTCCTATGAGGAACGGTTGCAGGATTTGGGAATGTTTAGCTTGCAAAAAAGAAGACTGAGAGGAGACTTAATAGCTGTCTACAAATATCTCAAGGGCTGTCATATTGTAGAAGGATATCTTTATTCTCATTTGCACAAGGAAAGACTAGAAGCAATGGGATGAAACTGAATGGGAGGAGACACAGATTAGATATTAGAAAAACTTTTTGACAGTTAGGGTGATCAATGAGTGGAACAGGCTGCCACGAGAGGTGGTGAGTTCTCCTTCAATGGAAGTCTTCAAACAGAGGCTGGACAGACATCTGTCTGGGATGATTTAGAGAATCCTGCTTTGAGCAGGCGGTTGGACCAGATGACCCAGGAGGTCCCTTCCAACTCTACCATTCTATGATTCTATGATTTGCAGCGGAGTTCACAAAATCACTTTAAAAGCAACACGAGACTAGAATATGGTAATACATCCTGCGTGATTATACATTGAAGGCGTATACAGAACAGTGTAAGGGAGGAGGCAGATAATTATCAGGTGTCCATTTAAAACTAAACTATGCCAAAACCATCACTAAACTCTTGTGGTTCTGGGACATGGGGGACAATACTGACATGTATATGGGCAGCATGTAGATTGACATTTTCAATCTCAGAGTGCTGTCCTGATCATTGGCTTTCTAAAAAACACAAAAAATGCCATGGGTCAGGGCAGTTATATATTGCATGTGTTGTTACTTGGGCAGTCTTACCAAAAGAACAGCAGAAGGGACGTAAAATATCTGGGTGGGGATGTTTAATCCATACAATCTTTTGTTGAATTCTGTGACGTAGTACTGAGCTGTCATCTGACGTTCAACATCACAGAAATGGTACAGCAATTCCTTGTGTTTTTTGTATGCTTTTCCTATGTATCTAAAAAAAAATGACGAAGAAAAGTAAAATCTCTATGTAAGTACTGGATGGACAAACTGTTTTTAGTTATATCAGAAAACTCACAGTCACAATAACCAGCAGTACAGATGCCTACAATGCGCTGGTAGGGAATGCATCCAGACGCTGGGTCACTGGGACAGCGGGAAAGAAGCTATGTTACCTGACATACCAAACACGATCGGCGACCTACCGTCCCAGAGTCTCATCCTGGTGTAGAAAGTGGACCCAGAAAGCTTTTCTCTGCTTGCCTTTCTTTTTAACATTCACATCATCTCCAATATGGACAACTGTTTCTTGGGCTGTCCAAAGCCCCGATTTTTTGGAAAACTTAAGAAGCAAAGCATCTAAATATAATACATAAGGGAGGCACAACTGTCACATTAGGAGTAGCATATGACAAATATTTAATTACTGTAGTGTTCAAAATAATAGCAGTCCAATATGATTAATCAGATTAATCACTGGTTTTGGTATAAATTATATTACCACATGTCAAACCATTTACCAGTTGGTGCAGCAGATTCTAAGAAAACCAATGGACTGATTCTGACAGCTGACACCAGGCACTTTAACCCCAAAATGCTGCGGGGTCCCGATCGTTGCCATGGTGACCGGATGTCGTCATCATCCGTCACCAAACCTAGGAAACTTGCTGATCATGCACAGTGCACGATTAGCAAGTCTCTCTGTCAGTGCAGAGCAGACAGTTTCTGCAGCATGGAGATGCTGCTTCACCTCCATGCTGCTGTCACGCTGTATAGCAGATATATATATGTGATGTCAGTAATCTATATCAAAAGGGCAACATACTATATAACATGCGCATAGATATATGATAACATAGATTTACCTGACAGAATGTCCAGTGGGTCAAAACGGAATCCGTTATACACTGTCTCCGGCTAGAGGGTGACCGGGGTCTATGCTGACCCTAAACTGGGGTCCTAACTAATCCCTCAACCTGGAGGTACTGTTAAAGGTACAGAGGTCCAGGCCACCAGCGTAAACCCTGTCTCCTGTCAATCCCTGCCAACTGTATTCTAGTCCTAAGAAGGACCCTGAATACCACCAAAGGGAATGAACAGGTAACGGTTAATGAACAGAAAGACAAACAACAAAGACAAGAAATAAAGTAAATAAAGTCTTACATACAACACTCACACACAGTAGGAACACCTAAGGTCTCAGAGAAAAACTATAAGCTGTAAGAGAAAAAAACAACTAAGGAGCTCTTAGCTTAAATATTCTCAGAACCGATCCAGTCTGCTAAACTACATGAATGCTTTCACCGGCGTCTAACACCCAGACTGGCAGGTATATGAAGGAATCTAATTAGAACATAATCAAAAGCAGCCGGGCGAGGCTGCACCTAGCCTTAGCAAAGAGCTAGGAAAAATTAACTCTCTCATTACCAAAAAACAAAGAAACAGCAGCTCAGCTGTGAGGTCAGAATGTGCAATCGCGACGATCTTCATGGCGATGCACCCATGACAGCTGCAGAAGGGATCAGCCTGCAAAAAATGATTGTCACATAGTGGAACAAAGTAGAATAGTTTTAAATATTTGTAAAAATCTAAAAAAAAATAATAAAAACAAAAGATATTGTATCTCAAAATAAATATCTGAATGCAAAAAAAAAACTATAACAGTACACATATTTGGTATCGTCACGTCCGCAACGGCCCAACTTATAAAACTGTCCCACTAGTTAACCCTGTAGTGAACACCATAAAAAAATAAAAAAACAAAGAAAAAACAATGCTTTGTCATCAAACCGCTTAACAAAAAGAGGAATAAACAAAAAAATAACTTGGCACTCAATCGAGAAAAACGGGACAATGTAATTTTTGTGCTTTCTGAAGTTTATTTGCATCCGTGTGAGATCAAAGTAAATACATAAATGAACGTTTTCGGCCTTTCACTAATGGCCTTCATCAGATTGTATGTATAAAGCTGAAACATAACAACAAAACAGCATAGTCAAAATTTAGACATAAATGCAAACAAAAAAACACAATAACTAGATGGAAACAAAATAAAATAGTGATAATAAAACCTAAACATAGTATGAAAGAGACATGTATCAGAGGTAAGATGAATATCGATCATACAGCAAGAAATATATCAAAATAGCAAAAATAGCTAGAAGTATAAGGAAGTATATTAAGGAAATTAATTCAATATGTTGTATACATATCCACATAGAAAAATATTCAATGAGTATAGAATAGACAATACACCATAGAGAGTGCCTATTAAATGCCTGGTACAGAAAGGATATAGTGATCCAGTGTTGGTGATGGACCAACTATTTTATTTTGTTTCCATCTAGTTATTGTGTTTTTTTGTTTGCATTTATGTCTAAATTTTGACTATGCTGTTTTGTTGTTATGTTTCAGCTTTATACATACAATCTGATGAAGGCCATTAGTGAAAGGCCGAAAACGTTCATTTATGTATTTACTTTGATCTCACACGGATGCAAATAAACTTCAGAAAGCACAAAAATTACATTGTCCCGTTTTTCTCGATTGAGTGCCAAGTTATTTTTTTGTTTATATTTTGGGCTGGAGACCCTACTTGTGCACCATTCATTCCTAGTATTTTCTTTGAGTGCCGTGTTTATTATCTTTGATATTGTTTTTCCGCACACGGGCACCATTGATCATGACAAGTGAAACTTTTTTCTACAACGATTCTGAAACAGCAGAAATACTATCTAGAGTGACTGCTTCCAGTAACTTCCTACAAGTACCCACACAGGAAATCAAGAACCGTGACTTCGAGCGCGAAACTAGGAAGGCCGTCAATTCCGAATTACACATCATCACCCTAGCCGAGTACCTTAAGGTTCATAGGATCCCCAGGGGCCTTAGGGTTCCTTTACAACCTACCTTTTTTAAGGACGACAGAGAGTACTGTACTAAGTTTGAACAAATTTTGAACAAATGTTCATTCGACTTAATGACACTCACCGTATCTTATTTACAAAAAAGTTTGGAATCAACCAAAGCACAAATTATTGCCATAGAGACACAACTCATGAGTACGATGACACAAGACCTTTTCCAGGATCTGAAGAAAAAGAATCAGGAGCTTCTCAATACATACAGGCTGGATGTAGAAAAAAGGAAGAGAACCAAATTTATCAGGGACACGGAAGATTATCTTCAGAACCGTGTATACCAGTGGAGGGAGATGAACAGGCCCTTCAGAAGACACAACTCACAAAGCTCCTCTGGCTCGGCGGACAGCAGACCTGGTACCTCAAACTCCGCCACCTCTGGTTTCTCTTCTTCTTTGTTGTTATGTTTCAGCTTTATACATACAATCTGATGAAGGCCATTAGTGAAAGGCCGAAAACGTTCATTTATGTATTTACTTTGATCTCACACGGATGCAAATAAACTTCAGAAAGCACAAAAATTACATTGTCCCGTTTTTCTCGATTGAGTGCCAAGTTATTTTTTTGTTTATATTTTGGGCTGGAGACCCTACTTGTGCACCATTCATTCCTAGTATTTTCTTTGAGTGCCGTGTTTATTATCTTTCAAAAAGAGGAATAAAACGTGATAAAAAAGACGGATATAAATAAACATGTCATTTTGTCCCACAAAAAAACAATCCGTCATACAGCTCCATCAGCGCAAAATAAAAAAGTTATAACTCTCAGAATAAAGCAAAGCAAAAATAATTATTTCTTCTATAAAATAATTTTTATTGTATAAAAGCGCCAAAACATAAAAAAAGATATAAATGAGGTATCCCTGTAATCGTAGTGACCCGAAAAATGAAACTGCCTTATCAATTTTACCACATATGGAACAGCATAACCCCCCCCCCCAAAAAAAAAGAAATTTCTGAATTGCTGGCTTTTGTTTGTTCATCCTAACAAAAATCAGAATAGAAAGCGATCAAAAAATATCATGTGCCCGAAAATGGTACAAATAAAAACGTCAACTAGTCCCGTAAAAAACAAAACCTCATATGACTTCGTGGGCCAAAATATGGAATGATAGCTCTCAAAATGTGGTGATGCAAAAACTATTTTTTGCAATAAAAAGCGTCTTTTAGTGTGTGACGCCAACCAAACATAAAAACCCGATATAAATCTGGTATCGCTGTAATCGCACCGACCCGAAGAATAAAGTCGCCTAATCACTTATAGCGCACGAGGAACAGCGTAAAAAATAAATAAAACCAATTCTTCACATGCTGTTGATTTTTTTCATTCTGCCTCCCAAAGATCGCAGTGAGGCTCGGCGTACATTTATCCTGCACTCTGCGCTGAGTGCTTACACTGGGGTTTCCAGGTAAATCTCTAAATCATGCTGTCCATTTCCTTGTGATCCTCCATGAGAGGGTTCTACTCCTTCATTGGAATCCAGCTGTGTTTAATTAAACTGATAGGACTTGATTTGTAAAGGCACACCTGTCTATATAAGACCTCACAGCTTACAGTGCATGTCAGACCAAATGAAAATCATAAGGTCAAAGGAACTGGCCAAGGAGCTCAGAACTGTGACAAGGTACAGATCTGGCCAAGGTTACAAAAGAATTTCTGCAGTACTCAAGGTTCCTAAGAGCACAGTGGCCTCTATAATCCTAGACCTGGCAAGCCAGCCAAACTGAACAACTGTTGGAGAAGAGCCTTGGTGAGAGAGGTAAGAAGAACCCCAAGATCACTGTGGCTGAGCTCCACAGATGCAGTAGGGAGATGGGAAAAAGATCCACAAAGTCAACTATCACTGCAGCCCTCCACCAGTTGGGCCTTTATGGCAGAGTGGCCCGACGGAAGCCTCTCCTCAGTGCCAGACATATGAAAGCCCGGATAGAGTTTGCTAAAAAACACATGAAGGACTCCCAGACTATGAGAAATAAGATTCTCTGGTCTGATGAGACGAAGATAGAACTTTTTGGTGATAATACTAAGCGATATGTGTGGCGAAAACCAGACACTGCTCACCTGCCCAATACAATCCCAACAGTGAAACATGGCGGTGGCAGCATCATGCTATGGGGGTGTTTTTCAGCTGCAGGGACAGGACAACTGGTTGCAATTGAAGGAAACATGAATGTTTCCGTACAGAGATATCCTGGATGAAAACCTCTTCCAGAGTGCTCTGGACCTCAGATTTGGCCGAAGGTTCACCTTCCAACAAGACAATGACCCTAAGCACACAGCTAAAATAACAAAGGAGTGGCTTCAGAACTACTCTGTGACAATTCTTGACTGGCCCAGCTACAGCCCTGACCTAAACCCAATTGAGCATCTCTAGAGAGACCTGAAAATGGCTGTTCACCAACGTTCAACATCCAACCTGACGGATCTGCAAGGAAGAATGGCAGAGGATCCCCAAATCCAGGTGTGAAAAACTTGTTGCATCATTCCCAAGAAGACTCATGGCTGTACTAGCTCAAAAGGGTGCTTCTACTCAATACTGAGCAAAGGGTCTGAATACTTATGACCATGTGATATTTCAGTTTTTCTTTTTAACACCTTTACCCCCAAGTGTTATTTGCATGTTAGTAACCGGGCCAATTTTTTACAATTCTGATCACTGTCCCTTTATGAGGCTATAACTCTGGAACGCTTCAACGGATCTTGCCGATTCTGAGATTGTTTTCTCGTGACATATTGTACTTCATTTTAGTGGTAAAATTTCTTCGATATAACTTATAGCGTTTATTTATGAAAAAAATGGAAATATGGCGAATTTTCAAACTTTGAATTTTTATGCCCTTAAATCAGAGTTATATCGCACAAAATAGTTACTAAATAACATTTCTCACATGTCTACTTTACATCAGCGCAATTTTGGAAACAAATTTTTTTTTGTTAGGAAGTTATAAGGGTTAAAAATTGACCAGTGATTTCTCATTTTTACAACACCATTTTTTTTAGGGGCCACATCAAATTTGAAGTCACTTTGAGGGATCTACATGATAGAAAATACCCAAAAGTGACACCATTCTAAAAACGGCAGCCCTCAAGGTGCTCAAAACCACATTCAAGAAGTTTATTAACCCTTCAGGTGTTTCACAGGAATTTTTGGAATGTATAAAAAAAACCAATGAACATTTAACTTTTTTTCACAAAATATTTACTTCAGATTCAATTTTTTTTTTTTTTACCTAGGGTAACAGGAGAAATTGGACTCCAAAAGTTGTTGTGCAATTTGTCCTGAGTACGCTGATACCCCATATGTTGGGATAAACCACTGTTTGGGCGCACGGCAGAGCTTGGAAGGGAAGGAACACCGTTTGACTTTTTCAACGCAGAATTGGCTGGAATTGAGATCGGATGCCCTTGATGTGCCTAAACAATAGAAACCCCCCGCAAGTGACACCATTTTGGAAACTAGACCCCTTAAGGAACTTATCTAGATGTGTGTTGAGCACTTTGAACCCCCAAGTGTTTCACAGAAGTTTAAAACGTAGAGCCGTAAAAATAAAATATCATTTTTTCCACAAAAATGATCTTCTCGCCAACAATTTTTTAATTTCCCAAGGGTAACAGGAGAAATTGAACCCCAAAAGTTGTTGTGCAATTTGTCCTGAGTACGCCGATACAATATATGTTGGGGTAAACCACTGTTTGGGCGCATGGCAGACGCTTTTTATTGAAAAAACGTTTTTGCATCACCATAATTTGAGAGCTATAATTTTTCCAGAATTTGGCCCACAGAGTCATGTGAGGTCTTGTTTTTTGCGTGATGAGTTGACGTTTTTATTAGTACCATTTTCAGGGACATGACATTTCTTTATTGCTTTTTATTCCGGTTTTTGGGAGGCAGAATTAACAAAAACCAGCAATTCATGAATTTCTTTTGGGGGGAGGGCGTTTATACCGTTCCGCATGTGGTAAAATTGATAAGGCAGTTTTATTTGTCGGGTTAGTACGATTACAGTGATACCTCATTTATATAATTTTTTTATGTTTTGGCGCTTTAATACAATAAAAACTATTTTATATAAAAAATAATTATTTTTGCATCGTTTTATTCTGAGAGCTATAACTTTTTTATTTTTTCACTGATGATGCTGTACGGGTGGCTTGTTTTTTTGCGGGACAAGATGACATCTTCAGCGGTACCACGTTTATTTATATCCGTATTTTTGATTGCGTGTTATTCCACTTTTTGTATGGCGTATGATGATAAAGCATTGTTTTTTTGCCTTGTTTTTCTTTTTTTTTTTTATGGTGTTCAGTAAAGGGGTTAACTAGCGGGACAGTTTTATAGGGCGGATTGTTACGGCCGTGGGGAAACCAAATATGTGTACTTTTATTATTTAGATTTTTTTTCACTAAAATATTTATTTATTGATATAATAAATATTGATTTTTTATTATAATTTTTTATTATTATTTTTTATATACTTTCACATTTTTTTTTTTTCGAGACGACATCCGGGTCTCCATGGGAACGATCGGGACCCGTGGCATGCCGCCGGGTCTCCGATCCAAAAGCAGAGAGGCTGTCAGCCGCTGGAACGCTGCGATCATCTTTGATCGCAGTGTGCTGGAGGTTAAAGTGCCGGGAGCGGTCCGTGACCGTTCCTGGCACTTAGTGCCGGGTGTCAGCTGTGAGAATCAACTGACACCCGGCACGGATCAGCCTCGCTCACCCCGTGAAGTGCGTCCGATCGTGTCTGATAGCATGAGACGTACTATCCCATCCCTGGTCATACTGGCCCAGGGCACATGGACGGGATAGTACGTCTCATGTCAGAAAAGGGTTAATAAATTTGCAAAAATTTCTACATTTCTGTTCTTTTTTCAGTCAAGATGGGGTGCAGAGTGTACATTAATGAGAAAAAAAATGTACTTTTTTAAATTTACCAAACAGCTTCAATGAAACAGAGTGAAAAATTTAAAGGGGTCTGAATACTTTCTGCACCCACTGTAAATATGAGTGTCTGAGCAAAGTGTCTGAATACTTATGACCATGTGATATTTCAGTTTTTCTTTTTTAATAAATTTGCAAAAATGTCTACATTTCTGTTTTTTTCAGACAAGATGGGGTGCAGAGTGTACATTAATGAGAAAAAAAATTAACTTTTTTGAATTTACCAAATGGCAAAAAATAAAACAAACAGTAAAAAATTTAAAGGGATCTGAATACTTTCCGTACCCACTGTACTCACTTTCCTCTGAAAGAACTATGAAGGCTGCAGTCCATCAGTGGCCGCCCATGGCCTACAGCACACACGCTATATAATAATGTCACGTGACTGCTGGAAGACATAGCACCAGTGTTGGAATGGTACCAGTCTTGGAAGTATATGTTTTGTTTTTTACTTTATCTGGGGCACTAAAGTATTTAAAAAGAGGTTATGTATTAGTGGACAACTGCATTATATTGCCAAACATGTATACAGTAATATCACATTACTTTATACTTACTTTGTGTCTTTTGTGAATGATTGAAGCTAAATACACCTGTACGTGCTAGCCTCTCCAGCAGCCAAGAATGATTTACTCCAGAAAGAAGTTCTTCATAAAAAGTGTCATCTAGAAAACGATCTTGTTGTATCTGCTCATTGTTCAGACCTGATAACATACCGAAGGAACTTGCACTTGAACTCAGAAAGGAATTTGATTCAGAAAAAGATTGAGAAAACTGACTTATTTTACTCCAAGAGCTGGATCCATGGCTGCTGCTAAAACCCAGACTTGACTTATCATTCCCTTCTTCTGTGCTCTCACATGGATCAATATTGTCCGCCAACTGTGCTTGGTGACTTTTTGAAGAAGACAAATTTAATCTACTACTCTGGTGAGGTAAAGATGTTCTATCAGTTGAAGTTTCCACAGAACATTGTTGATGAAGGAATTGCAGTTCCAACTTATCTTCAGAACTCAAGTCAGATGTATCATGGCTAATAGTTGACCTACATCTTGAAGGGAATGATATTTCAATGTGGGCGTCATCAGCAGTATCTTTGGTCTCTGTTTCTATGTCAATTCCATGAAACAACTTTTGTTCTTCAATTCCACCTACTAGTGCTGTAGAATTTACTGTGTTTTTGGATATTTCAACAGGTGTATCCATTATATCATCTTTTGTTTCAGTCTCTCCTTCAGCTCCAAGAGAAAATGTTTGTCCAACAAAGCCACCTGGGTCTCTGCTATCAGTAGTATCTTCTGCTTCAGCTTTAATGTCAGTTCCATGAATTACTATGTGTCCTTCATGACAACTTGATGGACGTAGATGTGTTAAATTATTCTCATGCATTTTAGTCATGGCATTATCTGTACCGTCTTCTGTTTCGGCTTGTAGGTCAACTCCATGCAATAATGTTTGCCCTGCATTACCGCTTGGTAGACTCGTATTGATTCCAAAGCACATATTATCTGCAGTATCCACTGTTGCAGTAGTAAAGTCAGCCATATTTTGAAGCAATTTGTCTGTAACACTCTTAGACACACAGTGTGTTCCTGCTACGCCACCTGTCTTATTGACATTTGGTAAAAACGATGACTCGGAAATATGCTCAAGAAACTCAAAGCCTTCATCATCTGAAGACTGAACGGTGTCTGCATTATTTGATACAGCAGCCACCAAATTTTTAGTAACTGTTGCTTTTGAAAGGTTTCTGTCAATTTTCCCAATTTTGGGGTCTGGATTACATAAATCATTTGAAAATGATTCTTCTGGTTCCTTATATGAGGAACAGTCAGACTGTTTAGCAGAGTGATTAATTTCTTGAACCGATAGCCCCTTAAAATTTACATCAAGGTTTTTGTCATCTCCATGGATGTGCTCAACAAGATTATCTAAGGAACACACACTGTCCATTTTTTCTGCATTACTACTATCTTCTTCTTTTTCCTTTTGCTCTTGTATGAATTCCCAACTAAAAGATGAATTTGACAAACTTGAGCTATGACTACTATTGACTGACCTACTTAATTTCCGTCTGATACTATCAGAGTGACGTACTGCATCAGACCGTACCAATTTTCTTCTTCTAGCTGATGTCTCATCTGATCGATCACTTTTTTCACTGGTGTGGCTGGACGTGTCGTCTATTGTGCTCACGGTATCACTAGTCTTTAAGGCGGTGACACAAGCACCTGATCTTAATGCCTCTGCGGTGACATGCTGCTTACATGTAACCTCAAACACTTCACATACAGAATTGTGATGATGAGAGTACACATCCAACAACTTTATAAAACTGACTTTTCCAGTAAAGAGATTTTTTGTCACACAATTCTTATAGCTGTCAGGAACATAACAATTGTCTTCTGAGGTCTGGAAAGGTTGTACATCTAAGTGTTCTTTAATGGAGCTTACAAGAGACATGATATCAATGGATAAGTCTACTTTATCTCGTTTATCTGGCAATATATTATATTTCACAAGTTTCTCCATGGCTTCTTTACAAAGTTCGTTCACGTCTTCATTTACAGGGGTTTTGCAGTCAAGCCACTTGTGCACATTTACAAGACAAAAGGCCGCCTTGACAAAGCTGTGGAGCTCCTGCTTACTTATCACTCTGTCTCCTCTCTTTTTGCTGAGGAGACCAATTTGGAATGATTCCTTAGCTTCAGAGAGATAAAGAGACCTTTTCTCAATTGGACACTCTTTTGACAAGCTATATGATAATAAACATGTCCCACGAATGTTCTAATAAATAAAAAAAAATTACAAAATAATGTTAGGTCATTGGTTTTAGGTAACTTGAAATATACAGTGCTGTGATGCATATGAATTGAAATCTGTTAATATAAAATCAAGCAAACTATTATGATTACCTTTATGTGTTGGATCTTTTAGTGACAGATATCATCATCTGTAAATTCTGATGTCTAAAATAAAACCCCAAAGCTAAAAAACATATGAAGTATTTGTAATAGTTTCATCTTTTTTTACTCTTTGAGGTAAAAGTACTTTCACCAAAAATCACTTGTTAGGCTAAACAAACCAATTTCATCCCAACTTTTCCCCAATGTCAAAAAGGAGAAAGAAAGATTGGACATGTTGAAGTTTACCGTGATAAGCCTAATCTTTTTGTTCTCATGGCAGATAAATGCCTGGTAGTTGCTTAATCCACTCTATGATGAAAATACATGTACATTCTGCAGAGCATATATGTGTACGGGGGGGTCAAGAGGAAAAGCTGTCAATCAAACCACAGCCATGGTCACCTTTAGATTTTAAAGCATGGCTTACAGGTTTATCCTTTTCTACCAGATGTTTTGCTACTTAACAGGGAACTGCCATTTAGGCCTCCTTCAAAAGTCAGTTTTTTGTGTCCGTATGTGGTCCGTTTTTTAAGGGCCGCAAATTGTATTCAATGGAGGTGCGCACATGTCAGGTTTTTCACACAGACAGTGTGTCCATGTGAAAAACCTGCAAACATGTCATTTTTATATCAGAAGCACGGACAAAATGCGTGCCGCACACGTGCACATTGATAACACATGGATGATATCTGTGGTTCACCAGCCCATGGGCTTGATGTCGCCTGAAAACACAAATGTGACATCAACCCCAGCCCTATTACCCCCCACTTACCACCGCCACAGGGGAAGTAGCAAGAGTGAGGTTAAGAGCCAGATTTGGCCCATCTTATGGGGAGGCTAAAGCCCCCGTCTCACATAGCGAGATCGCTGCTGAGTCACAAGTTTTGTGACGCAACAGCGATCTCCCCAGTGATATCGCTGTGTGTGACACGCAGCGACGATCAACCCCCCTGCTGGGTATCGCTGATCGTCGCTGAATGTCCTGGACATTTTTTTGATCGTTGGTCTCCCGCTGGCCAGCACACATCGCTGCGTGTGGCAGGCGGGAGTCCAGCATTCAGCGAGCTGGAGCTGGCAACCAAGGTACACATCGGGTTTCTAGGCGCCTCGAAACCCGATGTGTACCTTGGTTACCAGCTCCCTGCACCAGCGCGCTGGTATCTAAGGTACACTGCGGGTAACTAAGTGACGTGCATCGCTTGTTACCCGCATAGACGCTGTCCTGATCGCTGCTGAGAGCTGCCTGTTTGGCAGCTCACCAGCGAACATGTAGCGACACACCAGCGATCCTGACAAGTTCATATAGTTGTCGAGATCGCTGGTGTGTCGCTATGTGTGACGGGGCCCTAAGGGCTTAAGTTGGTAGCCTGGGGGGTGGGTAATATCTCTGGCCCTTTCCCAGACTATTAATATCAATCCACAGCTGTCTGTTTAGTTTTTGCTCGCTTGAATTTATAGGGGGGCTCTACATCATTTTTTCTCTGTGGACCCCGTAAATTCACCAGGAAAGCCTAAGCAAACAGCTGTGAACTGTTATTAATAATAGCCTGGGTACCTTTTGGATATTACCCCTTTTCCCAGATTATTAACATCAGCTCCAGGCTGTGGGCTTTCCCTCTGCTGGTTATGAAAATTACGAAGGAGCCCACGCCATTTTTTAAATTTAATTCTTTATTTTACACAGATGTGACACAGCTGCTGCTGAATACAACTCCCATCATTGTCGCCTGGTTGACCTGATCTCAGGGAGACCAAGCGGCAATGATGAGAGCTGCATTCAGCAGCCGGCGCCTGGAATCAGAGCAAAGTGTACTGTTTTTCCTAGGCGCCAGTACGTGTCACACGGACTGCACTCGGATGAGAAACACGGACAGCAAACGGACACACGGATGTCACGTACGTACATACAGATGGCACACTGGTGATCTCCGAGTATTTTGACGTGCTCGGAGATTTAGTTTGTGTCCACGCAGATGCATAATTTGTGGCTGCTGTACAGGCTGAATACATGTGAGGAATGCCTGTTTGTTAAGGAATCCCCACAAGTATTCAGGCTGTCTAGCAGCGGCAAATCATGCAGCTGCGGCAACAGAAACTAAATCTCAGAGCAGAGACCACCCGAGCAACGAGCATACTCGCTCATCACTAATGCCTATGCAATGGTATAGGTGAGAACCTTCTCCTGTAATTCTAGCAATTAAATGAATGCTAATATGTTGTTATTAGCTATATTAAACAGGAAAATATTTCTATATTATAGTCATAGACAAACAACAAACAAGCATTTTTTATTTAAACTAGTAATCACTTACCAGGTTAGTAAGGACAAACAGGGGTGTGTATAGACTAAAGGTAGCTGCCAGTTTACATGCTTCTGCTGCAGACAGTAATCTATGTCCATACTCTTCTAGTAAAGTCTGTCAATAAAAATATACACGTTCTGTTAGGTCTGCATAACTCTTAAATGTTAAACAAGATTTAGAGGGGTCCGGCCTTAAGCTATAAGTCTGCAGTCACTCTCTTCACTGTAGAATTGTAAATCCTCACATCTTACGCGCTGTAAGGATTCTCCAATGTCAGCACCAGAAGCAGCAGGCATGACTGCGAGTATGTATTTTGCATACATGCGATCACATGCCAATTAGACCTCAGCGGCCTTGCTCAATGCAACTGTACTGAATGAGGCTGGACAAGTCTAGTTGGAGTGTGGCTGGAAATTTGCAAACTGCATACTTGCAGTCACATGACCATTTACTCCCGGCACTCACACCAGAGAGTCCTCACAGCGCACAGGATGTGAGCATTCACAAGTCTACAGTGAAAAGCCTAAGGCGGAAAACAACCTCTATAACATTTAAATATACAATTCCATATGAATAGCTTGATAATACAGGTAAAAATATAAAATTGTGAAAGCAACATTAAAACATCTCAGATTATATGCAGTCAAATGTGTAATATAACACTTACCAGGCCCACATGCTTACTATTTTTGAACCTCTGGTAGTCATCCTCACTCATCGATATAAAAATGTCAGCTAGGATACCAAGAGATGTTGCAATTCCCTTAAAATAAAGAATATAACTTAACAGTGACACCAATAAAGAATGAAAATAATTAATAGTTTATTTTCTTACCAATTAACAAAATGCAAAGTGAAGGAACAAAGGAGAAATCTAAATCGAATCAATATTTGATGTGACCATATAAATAATGCATAGCTAGCACATAAAAAAGTAAGAACAAGTGGTCACTAAACACATTTTTGGCTCCAGCTTCAAGCAGGGATGGGTTTTATATGGTCACTGCAAAGGGTAGGATTAGACTTTCCTTGTGCTTTCCTTCTGCTTCATCTTTTTGAGACTATAATAATTGATCAATTACTTAAAACAGTAATTAGACAGATTACTTAGCAAGGTAAAACTTCCTCCTTGCATCTCATTATCAGAGAGAGAGCAAACAACCGTATGATTGCACCTGAGACTGGCCTGTCATTAAACATTTGCCTTTGAGCCCCACTTGAAAGCTATAACTTTAGATTTAAATCATAGGAAAGGAAATTTTAGATGTGGGCAGAACGCACCAAGCTTCTCCCACCTTTCTGATGTTGTAGTATGATAGAAAGTCTGCGTCCACTGTCTACAAGAGCATCAATCACAGGACCACAAGCCTGAACATCTAAATTTAATGCAGCATGAACTACCTTTTTATCAGGTATGGGGAGTTCAAAAAAGCCAACAATAGAGGTCCAGATCAGCTCAGCTGCTTCATACCACATGCCTGCAATCCACAAGAAGTATATTATAACTACTCCCATAGAATAAATACATAGGTCCTTAAATTTCAATATTGGAAAGTATGTATAAAGCAAGCACTTATATATTGCCAATTACACAGCTTGTACAGGGAAAGCAAGTTATCACTTATCCAGTTGATAGGTCATAACTTGTGGATCGATGGGGCTCCAACCGCTTAGTGCCGCACTGATTGGCAGAATAGGGAACGTTTATCCCCCTGTTAAAATGGAGCAGCAGTGGGTATGTGTCTCTTCCGCCCCACCTATAGGGCTGAAGAGCGCTGCACCAGGATTTGTCCAGTAGACTCATATGGAATGAATGAAGCGGTGGTTGGGTGTCCAACCTACCATGCCATTTTGGAATGGGGATAAAGCTCCTGTCTAGGATACAAATTCCCTGATCTTCAAATAGGTGATAACCTGTTTTACCTGGATAACCCCTCTAAGAGCTAAAACAATGGGTTTATACTTCTAGTTATTATAAAATAAGCCAAGCAGATTAGTAAATGGAGCCTATTAATGTCTATAGCACTCAAACACTGATGAAACTCTGGAGGACTCCACTACGCTTTAGAAGGGTTTGTTGAGTATTGCTTGGGTTAAATGTACATTGAATTCAGCTCAGTGTCGTCACCTTTGGTATCAGTTGAAGTAGACACAAACAACCTAATTTTTTTGTTTTTTTATAAGTGTAGGAAATGGGTTATGAATAAAAGAAAAACTGCAGAACATTTGTACATTTCACCAAATATTAAACGAAAAAAGATTGGTTTGGTACCGTGTTAGCCAGTAGAAAAAAGTGCTTTCAGTGGGAGAAGCAAAATAGGAATCTTGTGGGTATGATACCTTTTAATGGCTAACAAAATATAGTTTAAGATATTAAAGGGCAAGCTTTCGAGACTGCTTACGTCTCTTCATCAGGCTGGTGTAACAAAATATTTGAAGAAACAATTATATACAGTGAAAAGCACAGGGATGGTGTGATACATGGACATTTAAATAAACAAACACTGAAATAAACAAACACTGAGCTTAAAGAGAGAATCCTTAATTAGGTAAGATTAGATAAGTGGTGTGAAAGTTTTATGTCCATAAAACTTTCACACCACTTATTAATCTTACCTAATTAAGGATTCTACACTTTAAGCTCAGTGTTTGTTTATTTCAGTGTTTGTTTATTTAAATGTCATGTATCACACATCCCTGTGCTTTTCACTGTATATAATGTTTCTTCAAATATTTTGTACACCAGCCTGATGAAGAACGTAAGCAGTCTCGAAAGCTTGCCCTCTAATATCTAACTATATTTGTTAGCCATTAAAAGGTATCATACCACAAGATCCTATTTGCTTCTCCACTGAAAGCACCAAATATTAGAAATGATACAATTTGTTAAAGTTCACAAGAGACTGGACGTAACTTTATCTGGGTTATATGTATACTTATACCATAACATTAACGATATCAAACAAGCTTTCAAATTTGCAAATTTTTAGACAATTTTACTGTTATAAAAGCATACTAGCATTAACATGTCTGATTTAACAGGGACACAAATATACCTGAATTCAGAACTAAAATTCTGTACTCTATATCATGGAAAGTTGTCTTAGTGAAGTTATATAATGAAGCGGAATAATAATAAAAAAGGGGTAAATGTGTTGTCTGTCAAAATATCCTACGAAGGTAATCTGAGTCAATTGAATAGTATCCCTTCATTGAAGACTCTTATTAAAAGCAGGATTTTGAGATTAATGATGGCCAACCAAAAGATAACCTTTTGAAAATTAATAATTTAAGTTCTTCCTATAATCAGATCCATGCATACCATACTAGTCTTCATTAATTTTCATTCCCGTCACATGACCTCACCCCTTACATTCTTGGGGATGCGGTTTTCTTTATAAACAAGAATATTTTTTCATATTTTAAAATTCCCATATTATATTTTTTTAAAGCAAATAAAATAGGAAAATAACAACCCAAGTATAAAAAAACTAAAATATTACAATAAATACCTATAACACAAAAACAAAAGTAAGGCAGCCTCAAATGTATGTAGCTAAAGAGTATGCATGCCATGTCAATCTGTAACAATATTTTATTGATTGTGTAGTAATTATTCACCTAATTTCTGCAGGATTTGTCCTCGTATCTGTATGCAAACAGATTGAACCAGAAGTCGATCACTCTCTTCAGAATAATTCCAAGTACCTGTTTATTGAAGGTAAAATTAAAATCAAAATAAGAAAATATGTAAATAATTCGGTATATATGTATATTGTATATACCCAACAATAGGGCACTTCTATGCACCGAACAGCATGAGTGCAATGGAGCCATGATAGATCCCCTCCCACCACCTAACGTACCATCAGGTTTTTTTTCATTAAGAAAACTGTCATTGAAGCAGCTGACATTACAGACTTCAGAACAGTACAACAGTTACAAGCCACTGTTCATACAAGTACAATCTCAACACCATTAACTCATGACCCCCCCCAACAAACCCGCCACTCTCGTCTCTTGGGGTACTTCACCTATATAGACCAAAATAAATAACAAATTTTGACTCTACTTATATAAGAGCATTAAATCAATAACCTATTATGCAATTTAGCCTCATATATTCCAACACTAATAAGTTGAAAAGCACATCCGAAGCTAGCACCTCAGACTCTACTGCATGGCATCTTATCCAATCTCCCCATTGTTTTCCGAGTTTTCTCCCATTTTAATAGAAACTTTTTTCTCCATTAGGATTGTACTATTTAAGCACTGAACTACTTCGCTATAAAGGGAGGACCACTTGCCAACCAATATTTGGCAATAAAGCTATAGCCAAGAGTACTGGCGAGGAACCTTCAATATCTCCCACCAGACCCAAGACATAAGACTTGGGGCTGAGAGGAATAAGGATTATTTGTTATGCATTGCTTATATAACACTATCATATTACGCAGCACTTTAGATATATTATCATTTATGGGGCTCACAATCTAAATTCCCTATCAGTATGACTTTTGGAATGTGGGAGGAAACCGGAGTACCCCGAGGAAACCCACACAAACACAGAAAGAACATACAAGCTCCTTGCAGATGTTGTCCTTGTTGGAATTTGTACCAGGACTTAACCCACTGAGCCACTGTGCTGCTGTTAAAAACCTCCAAAATTATTCTGCCTACATTCTCCCACAGACCCACCCAGATGAGAACAAGATGAAAACATATGAATCAAATCCTCTCCCTCTTCACCACAACAGGGCAGCGATCGTCTGTTCTGAGGCCTATCCGACATAATGCTTTTGGAGTTCTATAGACTCCATGGATCGAAAACAGTTGAAACCTCCTCTGTGCTGTATTAATCGATATCCGGCTTGTGGATTCCAAGATATCATTCTATTCTTCCTTGGAAACATGACCCACATCTCTCTCCCTCCTTGTTTTGACTATAGCCATTGGGTCACCCAGGATTCTTGGGAACAAAGAGCTATACAACAATGAGATAATACCCTTAGTTGTTTTACCCCGCATCACATAGTCTAGTATTCCGTTAACGGAGATGGAAAGGTCAAAAATGGTCTCTAGTGCTCATAAGTTGAATTGCTGTTTTAGGTGTTTAAAAGAGCAGAGACAATTGATACACACACCTCAATCCCTGTTTTTCTACTCCCCAAACCCTTCCACAAGTTGATTTCCCTCAAACAAGGGTTATTCCAAATAGGAGATTTATTTAGAGAAATCTCTCATTCCGATTAACTTCTTACAATTCCACCATGTTTTATGAACAAGAAGCTGGGTTGGGAAATCCCCTGAAGTATCCTTAAATTTCTGAGATTCCAAGAGGTGTACCAAATTTGCACTCCGGCTTAAAAATTTCAAGACTATAGTCCCGCATCTTGAATCGCTTCCAATGCCCAACCTCTAAAATGTTGGAATTGTGATGCCAGAAAGTACCAACAAGTATGTGGGAGTGTAAAACCTCCTTGATCTTTGGGTATCTGTATTATTAAAGTTTTATTTTTTGAATACTGCATTTTCAAACCAGATTTCTTAAAATATTATGCATTTTCTTAAACCAATATTTACTTACCTGGACTGGAGTGTTGTGAAGGGCATAAAGAATGTTGGGCATTAAACTCATTTTGATGGCTCTGCCCAGAGGCGATAGTTGTAGTTTCCCCCTAACACTACCTTTATTTGATTATCAGATTTAACCCCTTAACCCCCAAGGGTGGTTTGCACGTTAATGACCGGGCCAATTTTTACAATTCTGACCACTGTCTCTTTTGAGGTTATAACTTTGGAACGCTTCAACAGATCTTCGCGATTCTGAGATTTTTTTCTCATGACATATTGTACTTCACGTTAGTTTTAAAATTTCTTCGATAAAACTTGTGTTTATTTTTGAAAAAACCGCAAATATGGCGAAAATTTTTAAAATTTTGCAATTTTCAAACTTTGAATTTTTATTCCCTTAAAACAGAGAAATATGTCACACAAAATAGTTAAGAAATAACATTTTCCACATGTCTACTTTACATCAGCACAATTTTGGAACCAAAATTTTTTTTTGTTAGGAAGTTATAAGGGTTAAAAGTTGAACAGCGATTTCTCATTTATACAACAAAATTTACAAAGCCATTTTTTTTACGGACCAACTCACATTTGAAGTCACTTTGAGGGGTCAATATGGCAGAAAATACCCAAAAGTGACACCATTCTAAAAACTACACCCCTCAAGCTACTCAAAACCACATTCAAGAAGTTTATTAACCCTTCAGGTGCTTCATAGGAGCTGAAGCAACGTGGAAGGAAAAAATGAACATTTAACTTTTTAGTCACAAAAATGATCTTTTACAAACATTTTTTTATTTTCACAAGGGGAAAAGGAGAAAATGTATAGATAAAGTTGTTGTACAATTTCTCCTGAGTACGCCAATACCCCATATGTGGGGGAAAACCACTGTTTGGGCGCACGGCAGAGCTCGTAAGGGAAGGAGCGCCATTTGACTTTTTCAAACCAAAATTGGCGTGAATTGAGACTGGATGCCATATCACGTTGGGAGAGCCCCTGATGCGCCTAAACAATGGAAACCCCCCACAAGTGATACCATTTTGGAAACTAGACCCCTTAGGGACTTATCTAGATCTGTTGTGAGCACTTTGAACCCCCAAGTGTTTCACTAAAGTTTATAATGCCTGGGTGTGAAAAAAAAAAAAAAAATTTCCACAAAAATGATTTTTTAGTCCCCAATTTTTGATTTTTCCCAAGAAAATTGAACCCCAAAAGTTGTTGTCCAATTTGTCCTGAGTACGCTGATACCACATATGTGGGGGGGGGGAAGCTGTTTGGGCGCACGGCAGGGAAAGGAAGTAATAAAGTTTTGGAATGCAGACTTTGATGGGTGTCATGTTCCGTTTGCAGTGCCCCAGATGTGCCTAAACAGTGGAAACCCCCCACAAGTGACCGCATTTGGGAAACTAGACCCCCTAAGGAACTTATCGAGATCTGTGGTGAGCACTTTGAACCCCCAAGTGCTTCACACAAGTATATAATGCCCGGGCATGAAATAAAAAATCCTATTTTTTTCCCACAAAAATTATCTTTTAGTCACCAATTTTTTATTTTCCCAAGGGTAACAAAAGAAATAGGACCACAAAAGTTGTTGTCCAATTTGTCCTGAGTACGCTGATACCCCATATGTGGGGGGGAACCACTGTTTGGGCGCACGGCAGAGCTCGGAATGAAAGGAGCGCCATTTGACTTTTCCAACCAAAATTGGCTGGAATTGAGATTGGACGCCATGTTGCATTTGGATAGCCCCTGATGTGCCTAAACAGTGGAAACCCCTCACAAGTGACCCCATTTTGGAAACTAGACCCCCTAAGGAACTTATCTAGATCTGTGGTGAGCACTTTGAACCCCAAGTGCTACACACAAGTTTATAAAGTAGAGCCGTAAAATAAAAAAAATCATATTTTTTCCACAAAAATGATCTTTTCACCCCAATTTTTATTTTCCCAAGGGTAACAATGCCCCAAAAGTTATTGTGCAATTTGTCCTGAGTACGTTGATACCCCATATGTGGGGGTAAACCACTGTTTGGGTGCATGGCAGAGCTTGGAAGGGAAGGAGCGCCGTTTGACTGTTTCAAAGCAGAATTGGCTGGACGCCATGTCGTGTTTGGAGAGCCCCTGATGTGCCTAAACAGTGGAAACCCCCACAAATGACACCATTTTGGAAACTAAACCCCTCAAGGAACTTATCTAGATGTGTGGTGAGAACTTTGAACCCAAGGTGTTTCACTAAAGCTTATAACGCCCGAGCATGAAAATAAAAAAATCATATTTTTTCCACAAACCTGATCTTTTAGTCCCCAACTTTTTATTTTCCCCAAGGGTAACAGGAGAAGTTGGACCACAAAAGTTGTTGTCCAATTTGTCCGAGTATGCTGATACCCTATATGTGGGAGAAAACTACTGTATGGGCACACGTCGGGGCTCGGAAGGGAAGTAGTGACGTTTTGGATTGCAGACTTTGATGGAATGGTCTGCAGGCGTCATGTCGCATTCGGAGAGCCCCTGATGTGCCTAAACAGTGGAAACCCCCCTCAAGTGAACCCATTTTGGACAACAGACCCCCTAAGGAACTTATCTAGATGTGTGGTGAGTGTTATGAACCCCTAAGTGCTTCACAGAAGTTTATAACGTACAGCCGTAAAAACAAAAAAATATATATATATTTTTTTTACAGAAATGATTTTTTCACCCCCAATATTTTATTTTCACAAGGGTAACAGATGAAATTGGACCCCAAAAGTTGTTGTCCAATTTGTTCTGAGTACGCTGATACCCTATATGTGGGAGAAAACTACTGCATGGGCACACATCGAGGCTCGGAAGGGAAGCAGTAACGTTTTGGATTACAGACTTTGATGGAATGGTTTGCGGGTGTCATGTCGCGTTTGGAGAGCCCCTGATGTGCCTAAACATTGGAAACCCACCACAAATGACCCCATTTTGTAAACTAGACCACCCAAGGAACTTATCTAGATGTGTGGGGAGAACTTTGAACCCCCAAGTGCTTCACAGAAGTTTATAACGTATAGCCATAAAAATAAAAAATCATAATTTTTTTTCCACAAAAATGATATTTTCGCCCCCAATTTTTTATTTTCCCAAGGGTAACCGAAGAAATTAGACCCCAAGAGTTATTTTACAATTTGTCCTGAGTACCTGATACCACATATGTGGGGGTAAACTACTGTTTGGGCTCATGGCAGAGCTCAGAAGGGAAGGAGCACCGCTTGAATTGAGATCAGATGCCATGTCACATTTGGAGAGCCCCTGATGTGCCTAAACAGTGAAAACCTCCCAATTCTAACTCCAACCTTAACCCGAACACACCCCTAAACCTAATCCCAACCCTAATCATAACCCTAACCACAAACATAACCCTAACACACCCCTAACCCTAATCCCAACCCTTAACCTAATTCTAACTTTAGCCCCAACCCTAATCCTAACTTTAGCCCCAACCCTAACCCTAATGGGAAAATGGAGATAAATACATTTTTTTAATTTTATTATTTTTCCCTAACTAAGGGGGTGATAAAGGGGGTTTGATTTACTATTTATAGCGGGTTTTTATGATTGGCAGCTGTCACACGCTAAAAGACGCTTATATTGCAAAAAATAGTTTTTGCATCACCACATTTTGAGAGCTATAATTTTTGCATATTTTGGCCCACAGAGTCATGTGAGGTCTTATTTTGCGGGACGAGTTGACGTTTTTATTGGTACCATTTTTGGGCACGTGACATTTTTTGATCGCTTTTTATTACAATTTTTGGGAGATTAGAATGAACAAAAATCAGCTATTCATGAATTTCTTTTGGTGGGGGCGTTTATACTGTTCCGCGTGTGGTAAAATTGATAAATCAGTTTTATTGTTCGGGTTAGTACGATTACGGCGATACCTCATTTGTATCTTTTTTTTATGTTTTGGCGCTTTTATACAATAAAAACAATTTAATATAAAAAATAGTTATTTTTGCATCGCTGCGAGCTATAACTTTTTTATTTTTTCGCTGATGACGCTGTATGGCGGCTTGTTTTTTTGCGGGACAAGATGACGTTTTAAGCGGTACCATGTTTATTTATATCCATCTTTTTGATCGCGTGTTAGCCCACTTTTTGTTCGGCGGTATGATAATAAAGCATTGTTTTTTGCTTTGTTTTTATTTATTTTTTTAAGGGGTTCACTAAAGGGGTTAACTAGTAGGACAGTTTTATAGGGCGGGTCGTTACGGACGCGGCGATACCAAATATGTGTACTTTTATTGTTTGTTTTTTTTATTTACATGAAGAAATGAATTTATTGGGAATATTTTTTTTTCTTCATTTGGGAATTTTTTTTTACATGTGTGATTTTTATTTTTTTAACTTTTTACTTTGTCCCAGGGTGGAACATCACAGTATAGGGTCAGATCACTGATGTGACAGTGTGCACAGCACTCTGTCACACCAGTGATGTGACAGGCAGTGCTGCAGGCTTCCTCAGCGCCTGCTCTCAGCAGGCACTGAGGAAGCCGCCTCCCTGCAGGACATGGTGGCCATCTTGGTTCCGGGGTCCTGCAGGGAAGAGGCCCTCAGAACAGCGCGGTCACATCGCGCTGTTCTGAGGGTCTCAGGGGAGCACGCAGGGAGCCCCCTCCCTGCACGATGCTTCCCTGTGCCCCGGTACACCGCGATCATGTATGATCGCGGTGTGCCAGGGGTTAATGTGCCGGGAGCGGTCCGTGACCGCTCCTGGCACATAGTGTCGGGTGTCAGCTGTGATAATCAGCTGACACCCGGCCGAGATCGGACGCGCTCCGTCCGATCGCATGCGACGTACTATCCCTTCCATGGTCATACGGGCCCAGGTACCATGGACGGGATAGTACGATGGATGGCAGAAAGGGGTTAAAGGGATATAATCATTAGTCTCCTTTGTAATGTAGATACTTTGATATTTGAATTTCTGTATTATTGGAATATTTAAGACCGCATCCATCCCCTTCATATCCTGCCCATCTAAGGGGAGACGCGCAGATAACTCTAGAATGCTTCAATAGATCCCATTGATTCTGAGATTGCTTTACAAGACATATTTTACTTCATGATAGTGGTAAAATTTCTTCAATATGACTTTTATTTATTTATGAAAAAAAAAAACAAATTTGGTGAAAATTTAGAAAATTTCGCAATTTTAAAACTTTATTTTTTATAGCCTTAAACCAGAGAATTATATCACACAAACCAGTTAATAAATAACACTTCTCACATGTCTACTTTACATCAGCGCATTTTTTGAAACATATTTTGTTAGAAAGTTAGAAGAGTTAAAAATTGACCAGCTATTTCTAATTTTTTCAACATGATTTACAAAACCATTTTTTAAGCCACCACATCACATTTGATGTGGCTTTAAAGGGCCTATATGACAGAAAAGTCATACCAAAAGTGACACCATTCTAACAATTGCACCCTCAAATCCTCAAAATCACAATTAAAAGAAGTGTATTAACCCTTCAGGTGCTTCACAGAAATTAATGCAACATGGAAGGAAAAAAAATTAACATTTTAAGTTTTTCACAAAAATTTTACTTCAGACCCAAATTTTTCTTTTCACAAGGGTAACAGGGGAAATTGAGTATGCAATTACTCCATATGTAGTGAAAACCTACTGTTTGATCACATGGCAGGGCTTGGAAGGGAAGGTGTACCATTTGACTTTTTGAATGCAAAAATGGCTGGAATAGAGAGCGGACACAATGTTGCGTTTGGAGAGCCCCTGATGTGCCAAAACAGTGGAAACACCCACAAGTGACCCCATTATGGAAACTAGACCCCTCAAGGAATGTATCTAGATGTGAGGTGAGCACCTTGAACCCCAAGCTGCTTCACATAAGTTTATAACGTAGAGCCATGAAAATAAAAAGTCACGTTTCCCACAAAAATGTTCTTCTAGCCCCAAATTTTGCATTTTTTACAAGGGTAACAGGATAAAGTGCATCATACAATTTGTTGTGCAAATTCTCCTGAGTACACCAATACCCTACATGTGCGCGGAAACTACTGTTTGAATGCATGACAGGGCTCAGAAGGGAAGGAGTATAATTTGACTTTTTGACCGCAAATTTAGCTGGAATTATTAGCGGATGCCATGTCGCGTTTAGGGAGCCCTGATGTGTCTAAACAGTGGAAACCCACACATGTGACCCCATTTTGGAAACTAGATCCCTCAAGGAATGTATCTAGATGTGTGGTGAGCACCTTGAACCCAATGGTGCTTCACAGAAGTTTATAACTTTGATATGTGAAAATAAAAAATCACATTTTTCCCATATAATGTGCCTTTAGCCCCAATTTTTTTATTTTCACAAGAGTAACAGGAGAAATGGCACCATACAATTTGTTGTGTAATTTCTTCAGAGTACGTCAACACCCCATATGTGGGCGAAAAATACTGTTTGGGCTCATTGCAGGGCTCAGAAGGGAAGTAGAGCTTTTGACTTTTTGAAAGCAAAATTGCCTGGAATCGTTAATGGATGCCTGGTCAGGAGTGGAGAAACCCTGATGTGCTTAAACAGTGTAAACCCCCCACAAGTGATGACATTTTTGGAAACTAGACCCCTCAATGATTTTATCTATACATTTCGTGAGCACTTTGAATCCCCAGGTGCGTCACAGAAGTTTATAAAGTTGAACCGTGAAAATGAAAAAATATTTTTTTCCCACAAAAATGTTTATTTTGCCGACAATTTTTCACTTTCACAAGGGTAACAGGAGCAAAATGGACCAAACAATTTGTTGTTCAATTTCTTCTGAGTACACCGATACCCCATATGTGGTCGAAACTTACTTTTGATTGCATAGTGCAAAGCTCAGAAGGGAAGAAACACCATATTGGAGTTCAGATTTTGCTGAATGGTTTGAGGGTGCCATGTCACATTGGCAGAGACCCTGAGGTGCCAGAAAAGCAGAAACCCCCATAAGTGATGTCATTTTACAAATTACACCTCTCAATGACTTCATCTATGGGTGCAGTGAGCATGTTGACGCCACAAAAATTTATACCATTGGGAGGTGAAGAAAGAATGATTAAATTTTTATGTCTCAAATGTTGTTTTAGTCACAAACTTTTAGGAAAAATGGACCTTTCAGCTTGTTGTGCAATTTCTCTTGATTACGCCAATACCCTACATGTAATCAGGAAATACTTTTGAGGCACAATGCAAAACTCAGAAGGGAAGGAAGCCATAATTTAGCGCAGATTTTACGATTATGGTTTGCAGGTACCATGACCCACTCGGAAAGCCCCTGAGGTGACAGATCAGAAGAGCCCTCTTTAAGTGACCCCATTTTATAAACTACTTCTTTCAATGAATTCATCCAAGGGTGCAGTGATCATATTGACAACACGGGTGTATCACAGAATTTTATACCATTAGGCAATGAAGTAAAAATAAGTACATTTTTACCATAAAAAATGTTGTTCTAGCCCAGATTTTACATTTTCACAAGGGAAAATGGGTAAAAATGGCTCCAAAATTTGTCACACAATTTCTGCTGAATGTGAAAATACTCCATATGTGGCAGTACAATACTGCTTAGCCGCACAGTGAGACTCGGAAGGGACAGAGGGCAATTTGCCTCCTAGGGCGCAGATTTTCCTAGAATAGTTTGTAGACTCCATATACAGAGCACACAAGTGCTAGACACGCAGAATACCCCTCAAGTGACCCCATTTTGGAAATTACACCACTTTGAGAATTTATCTAAAGGTGCAGTGATGATTTGAGTCCATGGGTGTTTTCTAGAAAAAGTAGCAGTGGATGTTGCTGAGTGAAAATTGCAAATCTGCTATTCTAGTGCTCGTACACTGTAGTGCCCAGTACATTGCAGTGCCCAGTACATTGTGCTTCTGGAGACATGCACCCATAAATTAGGCTGGCTCTCACATCTACAGAAATGCCAATCCTTAGGATTACAGATATTATTAAAGTCACCCATAATTATGGGGGGAATATCTGGCCAGTTTCACTAGTATTTTCTTGTGTGAAACATTAGAGTATGGAGGAGGTACATATACCATGATAATGATGCACTCAAAATGAGATATTATGTACCGAACTCCCACAAATCTGCCCTCGACATTGCTAAATAAATCTATGCTTTTAAAGGTGATAAGTCTTATGTACTAAGAGGCTGACACCTCTCGCATAATTGGAGTGCACTGAATGGAGGCTAAATCTCAACCAGGAAATATTTATCAACCTAATGGATTCATTAGTCAAGTAAGTTTTCGGCAACTCTACTGTACTCAAATATTTCTTGCCTTTTGGAACTGTCTCTGAGGCCACAAATACTCCGTGACATGAATTTCACTGTTAGATCCATCTTCTAAGGACAGAGATAACTTTCAGAATCCAAATAGTATATCATATTTCAGAATTATTATCTTTGCCAAGAACCAATAAATAATATATGTGAGCACACAACATAGTAATTAACCTGGAGTCGAAATGCTAATAAAACATCATATATTTATTAAACTAAATTAGTAAAACAAACGAAAGATAATAATGAAAGAAAAAATAGTTGAATATACAACATACAATAAGGCATGAAAAATCCACTGATGAAACAGTGGGAGTGAGCAGAAGAAATTTAAAGAATTTAAATGGGTCATAAAAAAGCCTCAACCACAAAAGTGTAGCAAACAGAATGGTGTCCTAAATCAGATTGCAAAGTGAGAATGGACCAACATGACAGTTTAAATAGACATTACCGTGGCACAACTGACCAAAGCAGTAGTGTTTTGCCTACAACAAAGTGACAGACAGAGGAGTGCAACTGGGGAACGCACATGCCAAAAATTAGCCCATAAGGCTTCTCTGAATGAGCACACAGTAACAATGGCATTGCGTACGTGCCAGATAAACAGAGCAATCCGTCAGTCTATACGAAACAACAGTTGTTTAAGGTCAAAAACACACAGTGACCACTGAGGTGATTACCTGTCATGACTTTGCAGGGTCTGAAAAAAGGACACCGGATCCCCGACACGCGCCCCCTGAAGAAGGAGTGTCGAAACGCGCGTCGGGGATCCGGTGTCCTTTTTTCAGACCCTGCAAAGTCATGACAGGTAATCACCTCAGTGGTCACTGTGTGTTTTTGACCTTAAACAACTGTTGTTTCGTATAGACTGACGGATTGCTCTGTTTATCTGGCACGTACGCAATGCCATTGTTACTGTGTGCTCATTCAGAGAAGCCTTATGGGCTAATTTTTGGCATGTGCGTTCCCCAGTTGCACTCCTCTGTCTGTCACTTTGTTGTAGGCAAAACACTACTGCTTTGGTCAGTTGTGCCACGGTAATGTCTATTTAAACTGTCATGTTGGTCCATTCTCACTTTGCAATCTGATTTAGGACACCATTCTGTTTGCTACACTTTTGTGGTTGAGGCTTTTTTATGACCCATTTAAATTCTTTAAATTTCTTCTGCTCACTCCCACTGTTTCATCAGTGGATTTTTCATGCCTTATTGTATGTTGTATATTCAACTATTTTTTCTTTCATTATTATCTTTCGTTTGTTTTACTAATTTAGTTTAATAAATATATGATGTTTTATTAGCATTTCGACTCCATGTTTCTCCTTGTTTGAAATTGTTATCATGAGTTGTAGCTGCACTCTAAATTTAGACAGGTAGACTTCTGCCGACATCAATTTTCCATTTATTATGAGTTGGAGGTATTTTTTCTTATATTAATTAACCTGTTAAATGTTTTTTCCTGGTTTGGAATGAATGTCTGCAATCACTCTATGTGACTGCAGACTTGCGAATCTTCACAGCACCCACCGTCAGG
Organism: Oophaga sylvatica; assembly: GCA_033576555.1. NCBI lineage: Eukaryota > Metazoa > Chordata > Amphibia > Anura > Dendrobatidae > Oophaga > Oophaga sylvatica. The sequence continues at coordinate 231,620,702 of JARQOD010000001.1, read as the reverse complement.
ATTCTCAGGTGCCGGTGGCGTGACAGGGCAGTCATGTGACCTCCAGTATGCAATATGCATACTTCCAGGCACATTCTAACTAGACGTGTGTAGCCTTGCTCAATTTATTTGTATTGAGTGGGGCCAGGAGTATGCATATTGATTATTTGTGGTCATATGACCACCCACTCCCGTCGCCAGCACCGGAGAATCCTTACAGCGCACACTGTGCATACTGTGAAAATTCACAAGTCTGCAGACACAGACTGAGTGCAGAATTTCGTGCCAAACCTGGACAACCCCTTTAATAAAATCTTCTTGGGGTTTGGTATTACAGGTCTGTATAAGATATTGAGCTATTGAATTGGAATATTGACCCTTTAAAAAATATATTAATTTCTAGGTGTATTTAATTGCTATAGTCATTTGGGTGTGTGTATTTATTTTTTCATGAGTAACTGCTTAATTTGATGTTCGGTATATTGATGTTATTTTTCACTCTTTCGCACCCAGTTTTGTTTTTTTTATTGAATTAGCATTGACCACAAATTTCTCTCAAGCCAATATCGCTGTCAATACTTTTATGCCCAAAAAAACCCAAAAGTGTTCTAGGAGTGATACCTTTATTGGCTAACCAGAAAAATATATATTTGTAAGCTTTCAGAACACAGAGCCTCCTTCATTTACAAAAAGGTATGAAAGGAATCACTCTTACAATACTTTTGTCTTTTTGGGGCAAAAAAACATTTACATCGATTTTTCTGGGTACCACAATATAATTTTTTTTATTATATATCATCTATGGCCAAAAGATTATCATATCATTATAATTTCCAATCACTTGGCTGAGCGTGGACATTTGTCTTTTTTCCGCCATATTAACTATATGTTATACTTATATATAACAAAGCAACAGTGGCATTCATAAAGTTAGACATGAAGTAAAGCCAAAACAAGAAAGATGACATGACTTTAAATTTTTAATAATACCGTGGCTAAAATGTTTTTTTCTTTCTTCATTAGTTTGATGTATGCCAATCACTTATTTCCCACTGATTCAGTATATTTGGTACAACAGCTTAACTATGGGGTGGTAAGGTAATTTAAAACATTTTTCCAAAGCACAATGACTACTATACTGTCCTTCAAGTTTGCCTGACCAAGTACATATCATGACTCATTGAAGCCATGCTGACTCCAAAAATACATGACCGTTTTTTCAGAAATCACAGAAATATTGTAAGCCAGTATATGTACTTTTGGTTGATATGGTTCTGGAGCTGTATTCATGTACTGAAACTAGCTCTAGTGAAGTAATTAAGTACTGATCTGATGGTGGGTTTAGTGATGTATTCATGTACAGATGGTGGTTCTAGTGATGTATTCATGTACTGATGGTGGTTCTGGTGCTGTATATATTGATGGTGGTTCTAGTGATGTATTCATGTACTGATGGTGAGTCTGATGATGTATTCTTGTATTGTTATTGGTTTTAATCCTGTATACATGTTGCAAGCCATAACTTAACATTAATTTTAAAATCAAGCACTGTGGCATGGCAAGTACTAACAGTGTGTACTCTCACTATCAGGATCCGACTCTGCTTGTCGATTCGAGTGGTTATCCCATGACTTCTCATATGTGATTTTCATATTTATGGTCACGTATCAACTAGCATTTCTTCCTGCTTCTCTCAATGAAGCAGAGGCTGTAGTTTATCATTAAACATTGAGAGAATCAGGAAGAAAAGCTAGTGAGCACATGATTGTAAGTATGCAAATTGCATATGATCAGTCACATGAGGACTACTCAAGCCGCTTAGCTTGTATATACAAGGGGTCGCCAAATTAAGTTTTTGCCTCAGGTGTAGGATAACCTTGATTCGCCTCTGCTTTACCTTTACTATACACTTACCTGTTGCTGCATTGTTGCTTATCAAACTGCTTAATATATATTCTGCTTTCAAAAGTTTTCCTGTGAAAATAAATATTAAACTCATTAAACTTGTTATAACCATAGAAATGTATAATCTTTTTCTTCAATGTACACATTAAAACAAGTCTCCAATTGTTCACTTTGGATCAACCACGAACGGAGAAAAATATGCTACTACCAAGGCGATCCAGCAAAGCCACTAAAGGAGACTCAAGGTCTCCAAAAATTCAATATAAACAGCAAAAAAAAGGCAGCAACACTCACCTGCCCAGATCTCAGAACAAATGCACTACAGGATGCAGCCAGCCCATGAAGCAAGATGTTAGCAGCACAGGTGCAAAATACCAGATTAAACAGCCACTCTCCACATACCCATCCAAGGAGGGGGTGACTGCCCAGTATACAACTGCACAATAGAAGCCCGCATAGGGTGCCGTTCACACAAGGGTACTGCACAGTGTCTGGGTCACAGCCTATTAGTCACGCCCCTACTATTCGACTAGGCGGGCTGGCCAGTACACTCTCAATGCGCACCAGTGTGAACACCCCTCATGCGAGACCAGACGTGCCTGGGCCTGGCTGCACCCTGAAAAATAAAGTGCAAAAAATACAAAAATAGTGGGGTATTAGTTAATATTTTGGCCAAAATACATAAGCTATTGTGCAATTGTACACTGGGCAGTCACCCCCTCCTTGGATGGGTATGTGGAGAGTGGCTGTTTAATCTGGTATTTTGCACCTGTGCTGCTAACATCTTGCTTCATGGGCTGGCTGCATCCTGTAGTGCATTTGTTCTGAGATCTGGGCAGGTGAGTGTTGCTGCCTTTTTTTTGCTGTTTATACTACCAAGGCGACCATACAACACTCAGCGAAAATCATGCATGGTTACAATGTTAATTAACATGATGCACAAATCATCAATCACCAAAGACTTTAAGAGGAAAACTGGAATATAACGTTATTCCTTCAACTAATATTTCCTTTACCCTTTCACAAGTGCCTGCCCATTCTCTTTTTTAATGTTTGGATAAAAGGGTAAACATATTTGGTGGTTAAAAGATATCTCTAGTGCTGCTTATCATCACTGAAGGCAAACAAATGGATATGAAAAACCTATTCTTTTGGATCCCTGTATTCCTTAAAGACAGCCCTCAGAGAAAATCTTCTTGGCAACTCTCACTCTGACAGACATTAGATTGTGGGAGAATCCTACTAAAATTCAGGGATACTCTCATGAAAAACTAATGCCTAAAAGCCAACTGGCTGCCCTATTCCAAACAGAAAACAACTAGAAAGAGGTATCTTAACAGGAGTTTGGAGGCAGGAGCAATTGTGTATACTGAGAAGTGTAGGTAAGTGATGGGTTTACTCATAGCCATTCCGCTAGAGCTTTGGCGCAACTGGTATAAACTGGTGAATGCAAATTTTACTGCAACTTTCAGCAAAAGTAAATACAGTCCACGGCTACACATCCACAATATATAGGGAACAAAAGCTTGATGACCACTGCTTAGAACACATACTCATCCACATGGAGAGACACAAACCTTGAACATCCTTGTCTCTGTTAAATATAGATAATACATCTCACAATATCTATCAATATAGAATAGGTGAAGGGTTGGTGGTGACTGTTCTGTTATCCGCCTTGCAGTTCAAATCCAGTTCACCATGATCAAAGCTTAGTTTCTCTCATATCTCATGCCTCTCTTACTACCTGTGGGGAAAGTCAACAGTCCTCAAGATCATGTATGTAGAAATGCTTCTCTACCTGCCCGGACTTCTATCGTGCTGAGGATTCCTCATTTCTTCTCATCCCATATGTAACTTCTCATTCTCATTTGCCATTATAATAGACTTTAATCTAATGCCTCATTCATAAGTTCGTGTTGCACATACATAGTGTATACATTTTTTTTCACAGATAGAAAACATATCCATTATAATTTATTCACATGTTCATGCTTTTTTCACGGACCGTGTGTCTGTGAGAAACGCACAGAAACATGTCCTTTTTTTCCAAGGGCCAATACAAGTCTATGTGACAGTGACAACACATACAGATGTTCATGTGTCAGCGTTCGCATGCTCCCTTAGACTAACCAATGAACCCACCGTCATTTCTAGCCAGATCCCGGATCAGGAATCTTAACGAGGCAGTTTCTGTTTGTCACTGGCACATTCTACATACTGTATATACATACTATATAATATTTGTAGAACCAGAGATATGTACACACATGTGGTCAAAATTGTTAGTACCCCTCGTTTAATGACACATAATGGTGACAGAAATAACTTGAATCTGACAAAAGTAATAATAAATCAAACATCTATGAAAATGAACAAATGAAAGTCAGACATTGCTTTTCAACCATGCTTCCTCAGAATTTAAAAAAAAACATAAAACTCTTGAAATAGGCCTGGACTGGACAGAAATGATGGTTCCCCTGAAAATAATGTGACAAAAGGGACTTGTTAAATCAAGTTGTGTCCACTAATTAACATCACAGGTGTCTACAATCTTGGAATCAGTGAGTGGCCTGTATAGAGGGCTACAGATACTCACTGTGCTGTTTGGTGACATGGTGTGTATCACACTCAACATGGACCAGAGGAAGCGAAGGAAGGAGTTGTCTCAGGAGCTTAGAAAGAAAGACTTTCATTTGTTCATTTTCATAGATTTCTGATTTATTATTACTTTTGTCAGATTCAAGTTATTTCTGTCACTATTGTGGGTTTTTGTCATTAAACGAGGAGTACCAACAATTTTGACCACGTGTGTAGCTGCCATGTATTCTTCCACCTCCATAAGCATTATTATGCACCTGTGGTCAAGCTGAATATGCATATTAATGACTGGACATGGAGGGGAGGTGTTAATCTTCAGTAAATCATTGCTTTGCAGCACTGAGGTTGAAACACCACCAAGGACAACATCTACAGGAAGTCTGTATGTTCTCCCTGAGTTCCTGTGGGTTTCCTCCGCATGCTCTGGTTTCTTCCCATACTCCAAAGACATACTGATAGGGAATTTAAATTGTAAGCCCCAATGGAGACAGTGATGAGGATGTCTGTAAAGCGTTATTAAAATTACTGGCTCTTTATAAGCGAGTAAAATAAATACAATATTTAAGAAAGAACCTGTGCTTTGTAACTGTATTGTTTGTTTAGTCAAGTGGATTTGCTAAACAGAATATAGGCACAAGTTCCTAGATTGTGTCTTGTGAAGCTCTTGATCAGAAGTATAGCAGTTTAGATACCCCTGTTTGAAACCAGCAGGGAATATTTATTGGGGAACAAAAGCTCCAATTAGTATTTTCCACGCCCTTTCACAAATCCCTCTACCTCTTTAGGCTCACAGACTCTTTATCCTGGTTCCTTTGTTATAGAAAAGGAAGGCTGGCTCTAGGTTTCAAAAGATGCCACTGGGTTCAGAGGAATGTCATCCCTATAATGGCACAGAGTGTCCTCTTGAAAGTCAAGTAGATCTTAATTGGGTCTAAGCTGAGAAAACAGAGAAAGATCAACTAATAGATACGTCACCTGAATTTACGGAGATACGAGCTTGCCGAATAACCACCTGTGGAGCTATCGGGGTGGAGGGCCAAATTTTATGTAAAACTTTGGCAACAGAAAGCAGTCTCGTGGATGCATCTGCCCAATATAGAAATCGATCAATCAAAAATACAATTGCAGCCGCTGTACAACTGTCATGGACCCGGATACAAGCCTTCAAAAAAACCTAAAAAACAAGACAAATTATTATTATTATTATTATTATCTACAGTGGTGGCCAAAAGTATTGGCACCCCTGCAATTCTGTCAGATAATACTCAGTGTCTTCCTGAAAATGATTGCAATCACAAATTATTTGCTATTTTTATCTTCATTTAATTTGCTTGCAAAGAAAAAACACAAAAGAGAATGAAGCAAAAATCAAATCCTTGATCATTTCACACAAAACTCCAAAAATGGGCCAGACAAAAGTATTGGCACCCTCAGCCTAATACTTGATTGCACAACCTTTAGCCAAAATAACTGCGAACAACCGCTTCCGGTAACCATCAATGAGTTTCTTACAATGCTCTGCTGGAATTGTAGACCATTCTTCTTTGGCAAACTGCTCCAGGTCCCTGATATTTGAATGGTGCCTTCTCCAAACTGCCATTTTGAGATCTCTCCACAGGTGTTCTATGGGATTCAGGTCTGGACTCATTGCTGGCCACCTTAGAAGTCTCCAGTGCTTTCTCTCAAACCATTTTATAGTGCTTTTGGAAGTGTGTTTTGGGTCATTGTCCTGCTGGAAGACCCATGACCTCTGAGGGAGACCCAGCTTTCTCACACTGGGCCCTACATTATGCTGCAAAATTTGTTGGTAGTCTTCAGTGTTATGTTTCGGTAGCTGAGGAGTGCAGGTAAAAAAGGCAATACACCAGAGCAGTTGGAATCTATGAGATTGCAGTACCCTGACTAACCACCACAACTAGAGGCAGCCGTGGAGCGTTCCTACGTTAGTCCTAGACGCCTCGTCACAGCCTGAGAAACAACTACACCTAAAGATAGAAATAGGAAAGCTATCTGCCCCGGAGCAGAACCCCAAAGATAATAGAAAGCCCCCAAACAAGTAATGGCGGTTAGACAAGAAGAAATACTGACACGGAAAGAAAATAGTATGAGCAAACGCTGGGGCCCAAACTAACTAAATAGAAAAGGATAGGAAGGGTACTTACTGCAATCCCAGAAAACCCTGAAAAGCACCAACTCTACTAATTTCAAAATCACCTGAGATCACACGACCTCTACCACCTAAATTAGTTCTCTGGTGTAACAAAATCAAAACAGCAGCCACTGAAAAAACTGGAAAAAGCAAAAGTACAAACATCAGTGGCTGAACTAAACTGAGAGGGCAAAAGCCCCCGAAGGGGACCCAGAAGGCCCCCAAAGAAGTGCAGGACAAAATGCAAAAATATAGTACAAAACAAAAAGAAAATGTCTTATCTGTTAGCAGGAGATGCAGACACGACACAGCAGGCTACAAGGGAAACAGGAATGAAGGATTCAGACCAGAACAATTGATCACCGGCAACCCTGATGGGAAGGTGACTCCCTTATATAAGACCAGTCAGTAACACCTGATTCCCAGTCCTCACAATCTTCACTGAACAGACCAGTACCGCTTGTAACCACCAGAGGGAGTCTCTGCTCAGAACTCATCTCAAACCCATTCACAACAGTACCCCCCCCTTGAGGAGGGGTCACTGAACCCTCATTTGAGCAACCAGGTCGGTCAGGATGAGTTCTATGATACGCACGGATGAGTCTCCTAGCATGGATGTCCGAAGCAAACACCCAAGAATTGTCTTCTGACCATAACCTCTCCACTTAACCAAATACTGGAGTTTCCGTCTAGAAAAACGGGAATCTAATATTTTCTCAACCACATACTCCAGATTGCCCTCAACCAAAACAGGGTCAGGAGGCACAGCAGCAGGAACCACTGGCTCAACAAACCTCTTCAACAAGGACTTGTGGAACACGTTATGGATCTTAAATGTCCCTGGAAGAAGCAAACGAAAAGAAACAGGATTAAGAATCTCAATGATCTTATAAGGTCCAATGAACCTAGGCTTAAATTTAGGAGATGCTACTCTCATAGGAATATTCCTTGAGGACAACCAGACCAAGTCCCCCACTTTAAACCGAGGACCATCAGTCCTATGCCGGTTAGCAAACCGCTGGGCCTTCTCCTGAGAGAGGGACAACCTCTCCACTACCTGGTCCCAAATCTGTTGCATACGCTCCACAACAGAGTCAACACTGGACAGACAGAAGCCTCCGTCTGTCCTGAAGAAAATCGAGGGTGAAACCCAGAATTACAGAAAAACGGAGACATCAAAGTGGCAGAGTAGCCCTATTATTAAGAGCAAACTCAGCCAAAGGTAAAAAAGAGACCCAGTCATCCTGATCAGCAGACACAAAGCATCTAAGATAAGTCTCCAATGTCTGGTTTGTTCTCTCAGTTTGACCATTGGTCTGAGGATGAAATGCCGAGGAGAAAGACAATTGAACACCCACTTTAGAACAAAAAGTCCTCCAAAATCTGGAAACAAACTGGACTCCTCTGTCAGACACAATGTTCTCAGGAATGCCGTGTAAACGAACCACGTGCTGAAGGAACAACGGCACCAATTCAGAGGAGGAAGGCAACTTAGGTAATGGCACAAGATGTATCATTTTGGAAAACCTATCACAAATTACCCAGATGGTGGTCATTCTCTGAGAAACAGGAAGGTCGGAAATGAAATCCATAGAGATATGGGTCCATGGTCTCTTGGGCAAAGGCAATGGCATCAATAAACCACTAGAGCGAGAGCAAGGCTTGGAGCGAGAGCAAGTCCCGCAGGACTGCACAAATTCCCTGACATCACGAGACAAGGTAGGCCACCAAAAGGACCGACTAACCAAGTCTCTGGTACCAAAAATTCCGGGATGCCCAGCCAATGCGGAACAATGAATCTCAGACATCACACTCTTTTTCCACTGGTCCGGGACAAACAATTTTCCAACAGGGCAGCACTCGGGCCTATCCTCCTGACACCCCTCCAGAGCAAGTCTCAAATTGGGCGAGATGGCGGAAAGAACTACACCCTCTTTCAAAATAACAGAAGGATCAGATAACTCAGGAGAGTCCGCAAGGAAACTCCTCGAGAGGGCATCCGCCTTAACATTCTTATTGCCAGGAAGAAAGGAAACCACAAAATTAAAACGTGTGAAAAACAAGGCCCACCTGGCCTGTCTAGGATTGAGTCGCTTGGCAGATTCCAGATAGACCAGATTCTTATGGTCCGTAAGGACCACCACCTGATGTTTGGCTCCCTCCAGCCAATGTCTCCACTCTTCAAAAGCCCACTTCATGGCCAATAACTCCCGATTACCCACGTCATAATTACGTTCAGTAGGAGAAAATTTTCGAGAGAAAAAGGCACAAGGGTTACTTTTAGAGGTCTCTGGATCTTTTTGGGACAAAACGGCACCTGCCCCAATTTCAGAGGCATCAACCTCCACCTGAAATGGCAGAGAAACATCAGGCTGCCGTAGAACAGGAGCAGAAGTGAATCTCTGCTTAAGTTCCTGAAACGCAGAGACTGCCTCAGGAGGCCAATTCACCACATCAGAACCCTTTCTGGTCAAATCAGTTAATGGTTTAACAATAACCGAGAAATTACCAATAAATTTACGATAAAAATTGGCAAAACCCAAAAATCTCTGAAGAGCCTTTAATGAAGTAGGTTGGACCCAATCACAGATGGCCTGAACCTTGACCGGGTCCATTTCGATAACAGATGGGGACAAAATGAATCCCAGAAATGAGATCCTCTGTACGCCAAAAAGACACTTTGATCTCTTCACATACAGAGCATTCTCTCTCAAAATCTGGAACACAGTTCGAACATGTTTCACATGAGAGTCCCAGTCATTAGAAAAAATCAAGATATCATCCAAATAAACAATCAGAAATTTGTCCACAAAATCCCTGAAAATGTCATTCATGAAGGACTGGAAGACGGAAGGAGCATTAGTGAGCCCAAATGGCATCACTAGGTACTCAAAATGCCCTTCAGGGGTATTGAATGCCGTCTTCCATTCATCCCCGTGCTTAATGCGAATAAGGTTATACGCCCCCTGAGGTCAAGCTTGGTAAACCAAGTAGCGTTTTTCACCCTGGAAAACAGGTCAGAAATCAAGGGTAACGGGTATTGATATTTCACAGTAATATTGTTCAAGAGACGATAATCAATACACGGCCTTAATGAACCATCTTTTTTGGCCACAAAGAAAAAACCGGCACCTAAGGGTGAAGAGGATGGTCTGATATGACCCTTCTCCCAATGATTCCTTGATATAAGACCGCATAGCGTCATGTTCAGGTACAGACAAGTTAAAAAGGCGACCTTTAGGGAATTTACTACCTGGCACTAATTCAATAGCGCAGTCATAGCTCCTATGGGGAGGCAAGGATGCAGATTTACTTTCGCTAAACACATCAGAAAAATCAATCAAAAAGTCAGGAACATCCTGAGCCTGGGGGGAGGCAGAAAAAACAGGAGTGTTGGTATTAACACATTGGCAGCCCCAACTGGTTACAGACACAGATTTCCAATCCAAAACAGGATTATGAGACTGTAACCAAGGGAAACCCAGCACGATAATGTCATGCAGATTATACAGAACCAAAAATTTGCAGCACTCCTGGTGATCAGGTTCAACCCTCATTATCACCTGAGTAGAAAACTGGGGTTTATTCTCAGCCAAAGGGGTAAAATCGATCCCCAGTAGGGGAATAGACTTCTGTAGGGGTATCAAGGGAAACCCACAACGTTTAGCAAAATCATAATCCATCAGGTTAATAGCTGCTCCAGAATCAACGAAAGCCTGAGCAGAAAATGAGGACAGAGAGAATATCAGAGTGACAGTTAATAAAAACTTAGTCTGAACACTACCCAAGACAA